>VZTN01006370.1:818-13857 GCA_013400515.1 Erpornis zantholeuca
AGGTACCCCCTGCCCATGCCTTTCAGGTGTCTCAAGGGAGAGTAAGAAGTTGACTAAAAATAACTTACTGAGCTTGTGTGGACTTTGCCCAAAAAAGATTTAGTAATATAACAGCAAACAGAAAATACTCCTGGAATGAAGTCCTTTTGAAGTCTAGCAGCAGTATGTTCATCCTAATGAGAGCACGTTCTTCACTTTTCCTAACTTTTCTGGAGTGCTGTCACTGCTAATTGTGTGAAATACATATAAATTCTGACATCTCGGAGAAATTCACGTGCCATGTGTTTGTGGATACATTGAGTGCTTACATGAAACTACAGAGATCTAGTGTGGAAGGAAAGTAAATGAGGGAAATATTGCATCCCAACTGTAGCTCAGGAAAAGGCCACAGACACCATAAGGGCCTGACACTGCAGGGTCTCAGGTCTCATCCCGTGTTCTGCTGACTTGACGAGGTCATAGGTTGCTTTGTTGTGTTTTGATCAAGTGGCTATTACCTAGACTGTTTTAGTTTAGGTTTGAGTTTCCCACATACAATAGAAGCCTAAGAAATCTCTATAGCGACTGAGCAGAAAATTATATTCTTTGTGCTAATGGGGCTGGGGAGGATTAGTGCACAACATTCAGATTTTAGCTGGATACAAATGGAAAAAAAGTAGACTGTGTGTGAGAAAATGTATAAAAGTATGTCGGCACCAAGTGGATCTGAGAAGATCAGAGTCAAGGAAACATTGACCAGCAGCAGCATGTTCCTCCCAGTGGTAGATTTGGGACATGGAAGAGCCATTGAAGCTTTCTTCTCCTTTCAGGTCCTTCTCAGGGAAAACTGATGTTGTGGACTGCAGAACCCAGAAGAACAAAAGAAAGTAAGCATAAGACCAGAAAAAAAAAGGTCTGTATAAAACACAGTTTACCAACCAATCAAACAAATAAACAAAATAAAACCAACAAAACCCCATACTAAACAATCCCCACACATCTCCAAAACACTTTCAAGTCCTTTTTGAGGAAAAGAAAAAAATTGTTTGGGAAATGCAGAGCACAGGCTGTAATTCACAGGCTTTGTGCCTCTATGAGTCTTCATGAACTGGTCACATCTGTAATGGCACTTCTACTGAGCCACAGCTTAGTTGGTTGTATTCCATACATAGTGTCCCAGAATAAGAAGAGTTAAACATATACAATAGTAAATATATATACAGTTAAAAACTTAAAAGTGCAAGTGGAGTCCCAAGACATACAAATTTCTCTGAGGTGTTACATCTATAATTTCTGTTTTGTTTTCTCTGTTATTTATTTTTAATATTATTTTCTAAAACTTAAAATTCCATTTTCTTTTGGGATTTCCTCTATCCACCATACCCTATAAGCTTATTGTAGTCATCACCATGATATCACATCTAGTTTTCTGGAAACAATTGATTTCTTATGTTTCTTCTTGCAGAATCTTTTACAGGTTGGACAGACCTCTCTGTAATTAAATATATGTAGACTGATGTCCAGTCTACAAATTTCCCTGCTTAATTTAATCTCATTAATTGTAAGTCAGTCCCTTTGGAATGATCTAGATAAAACTTGTCCTTTTCTATTGTTTACTTCCTTGAATGTCTCACAAACAAACCCATTCTTCTGAAACCCGTCATTTGGTCAATATATATTTAGTTTTTGCCCTGCACAGAAGAAGGCCTTGTGGATCCAGGGCTGATCATCTGAGGGTTATCCTCTATTTGTTCTTTTTAGTGAGTAGCAGTGCAGAAATGCATTCCAGATTTGATCAAAGGCATCTAGTATCTTACTATGTTCAAAGACTGCTCATTCATATTTTACAGTTTCAAGAACAGCATTGACCCAGCAATCAATATGAGATGTTAAGATGATTTTTTTTTCCCCTCTGTCCTTATCTATAGTTACTTGAAAGGAACATTTATTTATAAGCTGTCACCAAGACGACCCTATTTTTTTATAATTAGGCCAGCAGTTATGATGATTCAATCCTAATGCAAATTTTGTTAAAAGTTTTTGTTTCTGTAGACTCTGGAAGATGACTTTAGATACAATCCAGCCATGTGAAGTATATCAAAGAAAGACAAAAGCAATTGCAACACCCAAGCATGGGTGAAAAAAATGCAGAGGTAAAAACTCAAGTACAAATTTCAGGACCATTTTCAGTAGTAATCAAGGTATCCCACAGCATTTAAACCTCTGTACTATTTATCTTTTCTTATCATATACATCTGAGCTTTGTTATAATAGAGTAATTGTTGTTTTTTCAGACCCAGGAAATTCTGCATCTCACAGAGCCACAAGTCTACCATGTAAATAAATATTAACAGAAAATATTTTAAATAATAAAAAATAAAAGCAGCATTAAATTTTTCCATCAAATTGGTAAATGTTTTCTCTTGTTCATTTTTGTCTTTTCTATCCCCTGAGAAACAAGGAAATTTTGGTTTAGAGGTTTACTGTCCTATTTCTTGTGATGAGTGTAAAGGGCAGAAATTTTATATTCACAAGACTCTGAGTGCCTCAGGATATTTTTAGGGAATACAGAAGTTATATACTGAAGGTTCTAATTTTCAGGCTTTTCATGTGGGGACCCTCCCTTTGCTTTTCACTTGCATCTAAGATGCATGATGCAGTCCCTGCATTCAACGTGTATGTATAAGTAATGAAATGTTTGCTGGGCCAGATTGAATACACAACTGTATTCTCATAGCCCAGGGCTAGAGCTCTCACAGAAGGGGAAGCAGATACCTTTTGCTGGGCTGAACCTGGCACAGGAATTTGAAACCATTTTTCTTGCACCTAAGACTTCAGTTTTATGATTCCCTTCTGAGTGTCCTTCTCTTTTTGTCTCCCCTGCCTTCAAAACTAAAATCTCGGGGACCCTGAAGAGACTATTTTAATATCTCTGACACTTTAAAAATAGTCAGCTCAAATATGCACATTTGAATTAGTGTTCAGCTGTGTGGTAGGAAATAGACATGTTTTCTGAAAGACAAATAAATCCTTGAGACATTCTTTGCTTCTTTTCTGTTCCCAAAACTGTGCTCTACTGATATCTTCCTGAAGAGAGTCATAATGTTGGTGAAAAACTTTTTGGGTTGTGCCGTGGGACCCCTTAGGAGGAAAAAAAATATATCTACCTATATGGCTAGAGAGCTAATGCTAATAAATGTTTACTGGCACATAAAAGCAAAGCAACTTTGATCAGTAAGATAGTTGGGGATTTTTGATTTGCTTTCCTTGAGTTTTTGATGCATTATTTTAGTTTTGGTTTGGTCTGTTTGTTTTTAGACAAGGTTGCATACCTGTGAATCACTTCACTATCGAAGCTGGGGATGAGGTTTAATATCAGACTGGTGGAGGCCCAGGTGTTACAATCACTTATGATGGTGATAGTGTGGGGGAAAAAAAAAGAAAAAAAAAAAAGCAGCTCTATTTTACAAAATGCTTTTGGAATCCAGCTCTTATCATGCATCAGTACTGCTGCCATCTACTGAAGAAAACAGGACACTCCAGTTCGGGAGCACCAGTAATCCGGCAAGCAAAGTGTTTTTTGCCTCTGCATTTGGTTGCTTGAATTACGAATCTTATCTTGGATGCAGCATATGTGAAGTTAACAGAATGTGCACTAGTAGCCACTCACTTCTTATAAAGCCAGCCCAGCCAGTACTTTTTTGGAGAGGCTATTATGCTGTCACCAAGCAAAGCTCAACAGGTGATAGCCTCGTCATCTGCCTCTGGGAGAATCTGAAATTACAGAAGTTTATTGCATTTCATTTATCATGTCGTGCTTGTTAACATGCTGTTTTATAGGCACATTGCTCCACAGTGTAACAATTTTAGTGTGAAAACTCTATGTTTTTAGTTTAATTTGCAACAGATATGATATAAAGATAAACGAGATATTGGTTTTTTTACCCACCAAATGGAATTGTCCCCAGCAGTTTGCTAGCCATCAATCACAACAGGGATGGAAGACCTTCTGCAACACATATTAAGAACACCTTATTTGGGAAGGCAAAAACGAAGTAAAGGGAAATCACTATGGATAATCTGACTCGGCTCTCTATATCACAGATTACAACTATGTGGAGATTTCCTACCCTAGAAAATTACTGTGGAGACAAAACCAGGTTCTATGAGCAGCATGCATGTTCTCATCATCTCTCTTAAAAGTGCACATTTGCTTAATCGTGATTTATTGGCATGGTTTGAGAAAGGCCCAGACTGAATTTAGCTAAATTTTGACACTTACATGAGGTCCTTAATCATCCACCTTTTCTCAGGAGAGTGACAGAGCTCCCTCTAGCACTAATAACAGAAACACAATTTTAGACTGCTACCTACAGCAACCTCTTCTTTCAGGCATTTCACTGGGGTTTTAAAATTACACTATATGAATATTTCTATTTCTATAAGAACACAGATGACACAGGAAAAGACAATCAGAAAACTTGATAGAAGAGAGAACTGTGTCCATAGATGTGGCGTGTTTCTCTTTGCCAACCTGTCACTTTTCACCTCTGCATAAGAGGTTGTGTTTTCTCAGACTGCCTGTTATAGAAGCATAGAATTATAGAATAGTTTGTGTTGGGAGGAATCTTTAAAGGTGATTAAATCTTCCCTCCCTGCAATAAGCCAGGCCAGCTTCAACTAGACCAGGGTGCTCGGAGCAACCTTGGATGTTTCCAGGGATGGAGTATCCATGAGCTTTCTGAGTAACCTGTTCCAGCATCTCACCATCCTCACCATAAAAATCTTCTTATATCTCATCTGAATTTAGACTCTTCTTTATTTTAAAATCTTTACTCCTTGCCCTCATGCAACAGACCATACTAAAAATGTGTCCCTGTCTTGCTTGTAAGACTCCTTTCAGCATCGAAGGGAGGTCGTAAGGTGTCCCCAAAGCCTTCTCTTCTCCTGGCCGAACAATGACAGCTCTCATAGCCTTTCCATACAGGAGAGGTGCTCCAGCCCTCCAATCATTCCTGTGGCCTCCTCTGGACCTGCTCCAGCACCTCCCTCTCCTTCCCCTGCTGGGACCCCAGAGCTGGATGCAGTGCTCCAGGTGGGTCTCAGCAGAGCAGAGCAGAGCAGAGGGACAGAACCCCCTCCCTTCCCTGCTGCCCACAGGGCTCTGGATGCAGCCCAGGACACGTTTGGCTCTCTGGGCTGTGAGTGCCATGGCTGGGGCATGTCCAGCCTCTCACCCACCAGCACCCCCAAGCCCTTCTGGGCAGGGCTGCTGTTCATCCCTCAGCCCAGATTCATATCCTGACCCAGGCATAGCACCTTGTGTTTGGTCTTGTTAAATTTCATGAAGTCCCCATGGAAAACTTCTCCAGCTTGTCCAGGTGCCCCTGGATCACATCCCAACATTTAGGTGTATGAACAGCACCACTCAGTTTGGTATCATCTGCAAACTTGCTGAGGTGCTCTCAATCCCTTTGCCTAGGGCATTAATGAAGACTTTAAACAATGCTGATCCCAACAGAGAACCCAAAGGAGCATCTCTTTTCATTTACCTCCAGCTGGACATTAAGCCATTGGCCACTTCCCTCTGGACATGACTGCCCAAACAACTGCTCACCCAGCAAGCTCTGGAGAGAGGAATGTCGTGGGGCACCACGTCCCAAAGGCACTGCAGCATTCCATATAGGTTACAGCTGTAGCTCTCTCCTTGCCCACCGATGTAGTCACCCCATCAGAGGTGACAACGAGCTCACTCCTTCCTGTATCAGGCAAGTTCTCCTTGAGAAAGCTCTGTCCTACTGTAAACATGCAGGGATCACTCCTGAGGTGATGTTGGCCATGCTTTGATTTCTTACCTTTCTCTCGCATCATGTTTCAATGCAAGAATTATTTTAATTCTACGCAGAACTTTTCTTTGCATTGAGAAAGTGTTTTAATGGCAAGAACAGAAACAGTAAAGCTCATTCCTTTTCAGTTAATGGTCCATAACATATATTCAGCTTAATTTATTGATAAACTTTGGATAAGAATGAATATAACTTTTTAATAAGAAGTGCTCTGTAATTATTTTTTAAGTTAGATGTTATATGAAGATAAATCCTCATAGCATAACAGCATTGTGTTAGATAACACATTTTATTTGCAGGTTAAATGTTTAACCTTTTAAGAATTTTCAATAAAGGCTTGTTAAATAAAGTTTTCAATGCATTTAATACTGTTATTATTGATGGTTTTGTTATTGTTATTGTAATTACTATTACTCTTATTATGACTGTCAGAAATATTTCCTTTCCTTTCTTACAAGTATTCTACACCTTGACTTTTCCCCCCTTTTGAATGGGAAAAGAGGAATATAATGACTAAATTACAATGATAATTAGCTCAGATCAATCAATGTATTTATTTTGCTTTCCTATCCTTTCTCTAATTAAAATTCTACATAAAGGAGAAATCTTAAGAATAAAAAATAGTTTTTAGAACAGAAAATCTTTTCCATTTATAATAAGTTGAAAGCAGCTTTCCAAAAAGTTTACACATCAAAGATTGAAGGGAGAACAAAGAAACAAACAAAAAAAGAAGCAAATGTTTTTCAATGGAGTGTGAGTGAGTGGGACAAGAGAGTAAAAAAAGAGAATGCATTTGAGTTTAGAAAAAGGTGGTGAGGAGATAATTCTGACAACTATGAATAAAGTTGTGAAGCTCAATGTAGAAGAACTTACATTTTAAAAAGAATAAACTGTCCTGCTGCAATTTTTATTTATAAATACCTCTTGAAATCCTAGTCCAAAGTGGGAAGGACAAAGACAGGGTAGAAATAAATAAAGGAGATAGAAAAAAAAATTTGAGACATGGAAGAAAGATAAAAAAAGAAAGTTTAGCTAAGCAATAGATGTGTGGTCATCAATAACAGCATCTCCCTTTTCTGTCATTTACCCATACAGAATTTATCACTCTGAATCTGTGCACACACAAATAAACATGTAAATGGGAACTTCTTATGTAACCAACAGCAAAAGAGAAAGTTGCCAATGATTCAGAGCAGCACTAGATCTAAGAAGGATCGTGCTGTGGTCTTTACTTGAAATTCAGGTAAAACGATTGGATGACAAATTCTAAAAGGCTAGAAGGGACCTAAATGATCTACTGTATTTTTCACCATGTTTTACCCAGTGAAATCAATGGAGAGGGAGAATTTTTTCGAGTAGATAACACACAGAGAGCTTTCTCACCATAAGCCTTCAAGACCACCAATAATTTATATGTGCTCTCTGGTGCACCAATTTTTGTTCCCAAATGCTCATTTTAAAATTCAGGCAGGAGAAAAAAAAAAAAAAAACAGTCCTTAAAAGGCAGCTGCAATAAGCTACATAAAATAAAGTTAGTTCTGTCTAAGCATCCACTTGCGTGCCCTGAAAATGTAAGCATGCGAACCACAACGAGGAAGGCTGAAAAACGGAAAAACAAAATCCAGAAATGAAACCAACTAAAGCCGACACGAGGTAGGAAAGGTTCTCCCCTTGCTTAATTTGACCATTTTAATGGAGCATGTTGTGTTTATGTCCTGGCTGTTTATGTGAGGAGCTAATGAAGCCGTTTCTCCCCTCTCAGGGGCCAGGGGGGTTTTGGGGGAGTCGCTGCCAGGTTAGCGCTTGGGCGAGCGCTCTGTTCCGCCAGAGGAGCTGCCGGGCCATGCCCACGAGTCCTGCTGTGCAGCAAGGCTCTGCCCAACTGCACTTCTGAAGGGACATGTGTGTTTTATCTGTGCAACAGCTGTTCCATCACCTCCCTTAAAATGACTTCATAAAGGAAAGAACCTTTTCCCGATTTGTTTTACTCGCTCTCGCTGAACAGCTTATCTGGGGTTTGCTCCGAAGCCCGTGGAATTCAGCGGAGAGACTTTTCATTTACTTTTTTAGAGCAGGCGTCAGATTCATTAGTGAAAAAGTCTGTGGATTTTTTCTTGTTTCCTCTGACAAAAGTCCCTATTTTCCTTCAGCACGGGACAGATTATATCCTCTATTTTAGACAGAATTAAACATCAAAGTGGAAATTTCAAAGGTTTGGAGCTTTTGCTCTGTTCATGTGCCTGTTGTGGTTCATGTACAAGGTTTAGTCCAATAATTTTGTGTTCTGATTGAGGTTAAAAATCCTGAAGCAGCACTTAACTTTATAGTTGTTTTTTCTAACTGTGTAAATGTTTACTGATTCCACCTGAGATGAGTTAAAGACATGAGGGAAAAAAAAAGTTGAGACTTGCAATGGCTCATAAAGAAGATCATTTGGGTGTAATTTGCTTTTTTTTTTTTAATCTAAATCAGAGTGTCCAGTAAAAAGTTATTTAAAATAAAATCAAAGATTTTAATAAGATGAAAATACTTTATTCTATTAGTTCTGCAACAAAATGTTTAACTTCTTCATGTCATGAGAAATTTCTCCTAATAAAAAAGCTTGTGACTCCACTTTGATTTTTGGAACAGAAATAAATTAAAATAATAATAATTTTAAAACTCATAGAAAAACAGACCTAATTACCACTTCAATTACCAATTGCAATTATCTTTTTTCTATGTGACTGGAGTAGGTGACTGTTGGATAGGTCAGGATTTGAAGTCAAATTATAGGCTAAAGTAGTTTCTCAAACTACTTTAGTCATGATGTCAGACCAGCCAGCTGTCAAGATGCTTAAAAATCCTTTGAAATGTCAATTTCCAGTGGCTGGAAGACCAGGTTTATTGTTTGTTTTATTGGTAAGGAAGAGGAAGGCTAAACAGCTGCTACTTATTCTGCTCATGAGCAAACAAACAAAAGATAACATGAAAAACAAAAAAAATCAGCTCTCACTAAAGATATTCCTACCTTGTCTTGTTGACACCCATGCAGGAAAATTTTGCTTCTGCTCCATAAGCAGTGTAGTCATGGAATTGTTGAATCAAACCTAAATGATTATATGTATATAAATCTTTAAGTGGTCTTGCTATCTTGTGCTGGAAATTAAAATCTAAAAGGAAAATTAATACTATAAGGAACTGGGGCACATCTTGACGAGGCCCTAGAGTCTTTCTTGTGCTGGAATTGGGAATAAGTACAAAAAAAAGGTGTGAGATCATCATGAGCCTTCCTGAAAGCAGATCAGGAATGGCTCCTGTCCATATAATAACCATGTTCCTACTGGGGTCACAGCACTCCCTAGAAGGGCTAAAAATGAGGATCCCACTTTGCTGCGTGCTGCGTGAAGAAACACTGGTTGACATTTTTTATCCATCCAAATGCAATGGATTTCCTCTGAAGTCAGGAATGTGAGACTTACCAATCTGGGTGAATGCAAAGAAAGATGAAAGTGGAGATTCTACTGACACCTTCATAGAGCAAATCACAGACTAGAACCATAGAATGTCCTCAGCTCCAAGGGCCCCACAAGGATCATGAGGGCAAATCTCATCATTTTCCCTTTCTCAGACCTCTCCTATGAATAAATTAATCTCCTCTTCAACATGCCCACAAGAAGGATGGCCTGAGTCAGTCATATTTAGGCTTCTAAATGTTTAACATCAAAGACAGGGAAGACAGATCCCTTTGTGAGTGTGGGAAGTGGCCACAACCTCTATCTCTAATGAATGACCCAGTAGACAAGCAAGGGCATGAAGGTGTGATGTCTTAGAAAAATTAGGCATAACTACACACAATTTGGGTCTTGAAAGTGCTAGTAAGTTATAAAAACAATAGCAAAAACCCCAATAGACTGAATTATTAGGAGTCGTTATGAGGAAGAGAGAGGAATAACTGAATTGTCATGTGAATAAGTTGAGAGCATAAAATTATTGCAGTTACTCAAGAATTATCTTTTGAAAAATAAGATAATATGTCACACAGATTAAATACCTAATCATCTATTCTCTTTGTGAGCAGATCTTCTCTTGGAACAGGGTGAGAGAGGATCTAGGAAAGGAAGAGGAAGTCAAGAGTGGTAATGAACCAGAGGAACAGATCCAAAAATTTGCTCCCGAGGCCCCAGAGTTAGTTTGGATGATTTCTAGAGAGAAATACACAAAACAAAAATGGGAAGATGTAAGGGACATTCAGAACCAACTGCCAAAACCAATTCACACCCTATGCAATAAAAACAAAAGAAGATTCTGGACAGCACCTGGTATCCCAGGTATGCTACAGATGAGCAAGAGACTTCTGATGTGCATTACACTGCAGGACTCAGGCCAAAGCCATCAGCCTGGTCCTGATCCCAGATTAAGCCTATTTAAATATGAAGGAAGATTTTTTTTTTAATTTTATTTTAACTTTTACAGTCTTGTGTCTTCAATTGCTACTGATGTCACTGAAACAGAGGTGCACAGCTGTGAACTGTCTGCAAAGCAAGAATCAGCTGCCCTAAGAATACTGCCAAACTGCAGAAGATGTGGTGAATTCTGTGTGGTTTCCATGCCCCTCCAAAGTGAATTCATAGACAAGAGTTTTNCATATAACATAATATAATATACTGTTTATGATATGTGAAGAAAAATAGAAATACCTGTCAATTTACCCACCTCTCCCTTAAATTCTGGTGTAAATATATTCTTTGATTCACGTGTATTTCATATGTATTTTTGATATGTTAGTTAATACTACTAAAAAAAAATTACNGAGTGGTAATGAACCAGAGGAACAGATCCAAAAATTTGCTCCCGAGGCCCCAGAGTTAGTTTGGATGATTTCTAGAGAGAAATACACAAAACAAAAATGGGAAGATGTAAGGGACATTCAGAACCAACTGCCAAAACCAATTCACACCCTATGCAATAAAAACAAAAGAAGATTCTGGACAGCACCTGGTATCCCAGGTATGCTACAGATGAGCAAGAGACTTCTGATGTGCATTACACTGCAGGACTCAGGCCAAAGCCATCAGCCTGGTCCTGATCCCAGATTAAGCCTATTTAAATATGAAGGAAGATTTTTTTTTTAATTTTATTTTAACTTTTACAGTCTTGTGTCTTCAATTGCTACTGATGTCACTGAAACAGAGGTGCACAGCTGTGAACTGTCTGCAAAGCAAGAATCAGCTGCCCTAAGAATACTGCCAAACTGCAGAAGATGTGGTGAATTCTGTGTGGTTTCCATGCCCCTCCAAAGTGAATTCATAGACAAGAGTTTTGAACACTGCACAATCCGGGCAAGCAAAAATGCTTCTGCAAGTTTAAAATTAACTTATGATTGGCTATTTTCCTCAGTGTGAAGGAAAACTCTTTAAATGTGGAATATNTACATTAACAAATGTACACATTGATATTTTAATTTAATATAAGGCTTTGGGCTTTGTTATTATTTGTCATATTTCAACAGTTCTCACTAGTTTTATTTATTAGTCATGCAGGTTAAGGTGAGTAAAAGGCAATTGTTTTGTTTTGCTATACTAAGTCATGCTTTTTCAGAACAGGTGATCTAATTGTGGGACTTACTGCCACAAAACATAGCCAAAACTGCAAATGAGTTAAATTGCTTTCAGATAAATTCATTTACAGAACTAAGGAAAAGTCCATTAAAAGTGTTAATAAAAATAGTATAGATTCAAAATTTGGCTCTGGAAATTGTAGGGATTTTGTCTTCTGTCCTGCCAGAACCTGAGGAGGGATAGCAAAGGCAGATATTGTTGGTGGTCTTGTTCTTCTCTCTATCCAGACCTGCTGCTGCCATTGTGAGAGACAAGACACTGAAACAACTGAACCTGTATGTGACCTGTTCACCTATTTCTATATTATGTCTTTACAATGGAAGTGTGGAAGTATCATTATTCCTGTTTTACAGGAAAGAAAGACCAAATGTGGGAAATGATTTGCCCAAGGCCATGCAATGCATCATCTGTGTCAGATGGACAGGTCAATTTGGACCCCGCTATGTTCCATGGACAACTGTTTGCACCACCTGACTTTGCTCTCAGGATTCAGTCTGGAGCAAAATTTCACTGCTTTAGAGAGGAAGTTCAGGTGTAGGAGAAACACCAACGCCTCTGTTTTGGTCAGTGACTTGAAGAGGAGCACAAAAGGATCGTTTGACTTGGACGAGGAAGTCAGGTTGGAAGTAGTCCTAAACATCCAAAGCCACCAATATCCCACACAGGAGCAAACTGAGACATTGATTTTTAGAGATTAAAAAACAAAGTTTGTAATTCAAACTCTGGAGGAATAAGGTGAATGCTGTAAGGCTTGTAACCCCTATTTCCTGGATCTGAGTGACTAAAAGCTTGAAGAAGTTAAGATCAAGCTTACATGCTGAATGCCAAAAACCTCAAGTGCAATTAATGATTTTTTTTTTGTCTTAAAAATACTGAATTTGAATAAGAAGTAAAGAAATTAATTTGTGTATTTACTATATAACTATAACATAATTGTAGCTCAAAAGAAAATAATCAAGTATAAACATTATCAAGGTCCCATAGGTAGTTATTTCTGGTTATTCAGTTTTGGGTTTTTCTTATTTAAGAAAGTAATTTTCAAGATATTTTTTGGAGAGTAGGCTGTTGTTTGGAAAGAGTTAAAGCCACTGGAGTGATTGTAGCAGGAAACAATTTGTGTGCATACATTAAAATGCATATGTGAACTCTATCATCTCCTTAAACTTTCTGCTTCAAATAGCTTAATGACTTTTACATTATAAGAAATATAAGGCATGATGAAGGACATTTCAATATTATTTTTTTCATATGATTCATATGATTCTAACTTTGAATTTTTATTCAAATCTAAATGAAGCAGTCTAAGGTCAATTATTTAACGTTTTTAATGAAGGAAAATAAAAATCTTGTGGTTTTGTTTGTTCTTGAATGTATTTCTTTACTGTTCCTGAGGAAATATTTTATGTGTTTCTGAGAGATTTTGAAAGGAGAAAAGGTTTTGTTACTTTACTTATACATGTCCTTTCTAATATCCCAGTTCCAACAGAGAACTAAACCATCAATGCACTTCACAGTTCTAAATTATTCATTCAGCTTCTGAAAGCAACAACAACAAACAGAAACAATAACAACAAAGGGATAAAACAAAAAAAACAAACATTGGAAATGAACATT
>VZTN01006370.1:15157-30508 GCA_013400515.1 Erpornis zantholeuca
ATCAGTATATAACAGACAAATACTTCTAAAGAGTACCATATAAATATATGATCAGCTAATTGCAATTGAAATTGGTATAAATCAGGATTTTGTGCAGATTTAGGGCTTAAGACTTGTTTTTAATTGAAATATCATGCTGAAATAAATGCATATAAACATATACTTTATAAAACCTTATGCATCCATCATGTTGGAATTGAAACTGAAGCTTATTTCTCCCCTTTATGTGTGTTCAGAAAAGGGTCTAATTACTTTACTTGTCATTATCTTAATTTGGGTAGAAATATCCTGGCCACCCTTCAGCTGAAGGATTAGAACTGCCACTTCAGGTAGAATGTTTCAGTCTATTGATACAGTTTCCATGCTTTTTTTTTTACCTATCTGTAGAAAAATCCATGTACGTCAGTGTCTTATAAAACACAGTGACGAAAATCCCACAACTTGGTTTTCACTACATTTTCTGGCAAGGCTGAAAGTTGCAATGTTAACTTTGTGAATACCATAATAACATGATGCCAGGTAACTCTGGTGTCATTAAATAACACTTACATTAAAACTCACTGTATGATTTTACTGCCTGTCATAAATCTGAGAATTATGAAATAGAAATCTCATGTCATAAACTTTTTCCCACTGAAAATAAACTGTTAAAGACTGGTTGTCTTCGTCACTCTACAAATAAAAAGAGGACCTTTCCCACACACCTGCTGATGGCATGGACTGGAAACCAGCTTACTTTACAGTAAATAAATATGTAATATATCTAAAAGCGAAAACATCTTCCCCTAAGGGCCACTATCCTTCCAAGTTTCAGCACAAGGCAAAAATAACAACTTTCAAGAGTTCAGAAAAGGCATCTTGAGTGGATTTTTCACAGATCCTTGAAAGGTCGAGATTGGCAGGTATCTCCAGAGGTCATCTGGTCCAACCTTCCTGACCTCTAGAGCTGGTTACAAGCCAGGGCCATGTCCCAGCAGAAACTATGGACTTTTTTCCTACAATGCACTAATTTCTTCCAATTAAATTAGTAATGGTAAGGTAAACCTTTTGTTGGATATCCCTGGGTTCTTGTCTCAATGCGGAAAACAAGGAAATTTCCAGTGATGTGTATAAAATCCTGACATTATGCATAATTTATGTAACTCCTAAGCAATCTCAGAGTGCACCCAGTGTAGTCTGCCATCCTACTCTAATCTCAGCTAATCTATTAAAGCATTTATCAGCACAGTAAGTAAGGGATAGTGGGGAGGGGGGAGGCTAAGCTATATGTGATGATCTTTCTTAACTAATTTAAGGATGTATGTGGGATTTAGATGAAATAGAATTTTTGTGCTGATCCTTTGCACAATGCTGCACTAGTTCAGTTGGCAATATTTGCATATGTCGCTGCCTGTTTCAATCACTATAGTTTATTCAGTGTTTCTCTACCCTCTCTTTCTCCTCCCTATTCCCCAGAAGAAAATTAATAACAATCATTTCAGCAATGTTTCCGAATTACCATGACAAACTTTCTCCTTTGTTAATTAAGCTACGTGAATAGAGATACTTTGAGAGTAAAGAAATATTTTCCCACTCTTTTTTTTTTTTNTAAAAAAATTTTTTTCCCCCTTTTTTTTTTTTTTTTTTTTTTTTTTATCCCTCTTAAACTTGTACTGCCAACAAGCTGATCAGAAAGTAAAATCTATTGTTACAAAGATTTGGACTTAAAATACTGGCTTTGGTTTATTTTTTGTCTTCCACACACACCGTCCTCCCCCTCCCCCAACCCTGATGAAAAGATATGTTTGTTTCCAGTGTTGCCTAAAAATGGGCTGAATTCATGGGGATTAAAAATTTGTTAAGAAATGCAAGACCCTTTGACCTTTAATTTTTTTTCTTTTTTTTTTAAATGAAAAAACATTTTCTGTGTAAGCAGACTGTTATGCAGATAGCTACTCAGCTGGACACATAGACAGACGTTTTCTCTTTTTCATTTAATAGATCAATGAAAACATTATTTCAATTGGAGGTCTTGAACTTCAGATAACGATAATTGGAGTAGATTATTACATTTAATGAGACTATGTCAGTTTATGCTAGCTGAGAATCAGCTGCACTTTTTCTTCCTTTTAAAAGGATTGGACTAATTTTGTGCTCAAAAAATGAGTTAATTTTTTGAAATTTTTTGCTGAAGAATGAAGAAACATGCTGCTAGTGACAACTAAAAATGAAAGTGGTAAGGTGGACAAATCAGCAAAATCAAATTTTGCAATGAGATCATTTCTTCTGAGAGTGTTTCTGACCCTACTGAGAACCTATTTGATTGCTGACTTTTTCAAAAGAAGAACCTCACCATCCACAGCCATTTAGCTTTTCACTGAACAGCTTAATCTTGTAGTTTGTGCTAGAACATCATGCAAATACTGCCATTCTGCCAGATCTCCTCAGCATCCTGGCTTCTCCTTGCAACAGTCTTCCATGATCTGATGAATAAGATTCTTCCCAGACTGTAATAACAATGTGGAAAGTCTTGCTCTAGAATGACACAGCCAATTTATCTCCAAAATAGACAAAATAAAGAGTCCTTTTAGGCAATGTTGTCACCACTCAGTATTAATGAGATATACAGCTCTGTTTTTGAAGGATTCCTATTGTCAGGAAATAATGTCACGGATCCAGACGGACATTCAGAAAGGTGTGAAAGGCTATACTTAGCTATAAATATATCTGATTTAACTGAAATGCAATTCCATTTCAAGTACATCTCAAGAACTCTTTTGGACTAGAACACCAAATTCTACCAAGGTTTCAGAAAGAAAACACAGCACAAAAAAACCTTAAAACCTATCCTGGAGTAATGTGATATAACATAACGAGACAAAACATAACATGAGATATAATAATGTAGGGCAAACCCTCTCTTTTCCATCAGGGAACAGTATTTTCCTGAATTAAAAATTCTCTTCACTCCAAATGAAAGGAGCATTTTATACCAACTATTATGAAGCAAGGACACACAATGAATAGCAGTGCTGCAGAATAGCTAACTTTAGCTCTAACAATGGCCTTTGAGACACTACTCAGGTACCTTTTGTGACTTGATGTTGTTAAAGTTTTTGTATCAGTCTCTTCTTAAAGTTTTGAAAGGCCCAGAAACTCAGAGGCTTCCTAACAGAGGCCATGCAGGTACTTGTTTAAAGTTCAATACTCTTAAAAAAAAAAAAAAATCACCAACATCTTAAAAAAAAATTATTTTCTGTTAGGGATCCTAATCATAAGTAAGGATCAAGTGTTTCTCTTATCACCACTGTTGTTGTCCATAACTAACATTCTCAGTGGTCAAGTGTGATAAGTGCAATCCCTGGAGTTAAGAGATCCATTTCTTTCCACCTCCTTGTCCTTTGGCAGGTTAGTAATTCAGGCTGACCAGCACAATGGTGCTTGAATTTTCCAAGTGATTTCTAATTTTGGAAATGCCCACTTTGGCTGTGTTCAGCAATGTCTATTTCTTCCCTAATTTCAGAAGGCCTGAGCCATAATTCATAGAGAAATAGGGTGTTGTGGGTGCTCAGCATCTAAGGTACAGGTCAAAAACTCAAACTTGGTGACAGCCAGCATTGTGGCCATTGCCTTCACTTCATGTCATGTGGGTCAGCTATTAAATGCATATATTGACATGCTTTAAGATAGAATAAAACAGTAAAAAGCACATAACTATGATAACAACTAATAAGTAGTAGATTGCATGGAAATACATCTATGCCCAACAGCATATTCAACTTCTATTTAGGTAGAGAAGATACAGGGTAAAAAAGCCCATACAAAGAGATCCAGCAGAGGAATGAACCACAAGTGAAACTCAGCAATGTATAATTATATTTTGGATGAAAGGAGACAGTACAAATGACAAATGTCAGTTAGGATAATAATTTCAATAAGTGTTTTCATTCACGCTTTAGCACCAGCTATAAAACATAATAGTTTTATGTTCTTGGGAGGTGGAGGTTGTTACTTCATATATATTCTCAGGTAAGAGGTGGACAATAGGAGAGTTACTGATATGCTGACCTAACATTCTCTGGCTTTGCCAGGAATGTATGTAATATGTTTCATTGTTTCATTAACTTGGATCACAGTGGGTTTTGAACAAATTAAAAGGATTTTTACTTTAAGCTTAATTTTTTTTCTTTGCCTTCTATTTGCATTTTCGTATATAACATGAAAAATTCAGTAAAAGTAGTATCAGATTATCCAAGGGGCTGAGACACTCCATGGTCTGTAATTACTAATGGTGTCTTTCTTTTCACACCGAAATATCTCAAAACCCTTTTAAATGCAGAGCTGCATGGAAATAATATCTTTTACAGGTTAGAAAACGAAGTTGGATCTCAGGAGCATATCCCCTTTTTCCAAGAACCAGTGTTCTGTCAGTGCAACTACACTGTCTCTCAGCGAAGTCGTGTTTGGTTTGTTACAGGTAATGACAGAGCATGGGGTAGGAGCACACTTTAAATCTTTCTCATGTAGATGACTGCATGAGTTTATTCATTTGGTTCATAGTGATCATTTCAAACTCCAGAGGCCAGAGTCACTGGGTTGTTATACAGTACATCCTTGTTTGGCTGATAGGATTCCTTGCCCTGCATTTTTTGATACATTTTTAATTGAATTTGGCACTGTGGTGGCAATGCCTCAGGTTTGTAAATTTTTAGTCTGTCTGCTGTGTACTACTTGGGTTCTTTTATTAATTTCAACACCTGAGTTTGAAGCTTTCCTTTTTCGGGTTTTTTTTTGTTTGTTTGTTTGTTTGTTTTTTGGGGTTTTTTGTTTGTTTTTGTTTTTTGTTTTAGGAGCAGAACAAGACATTTGAGGAGGCAAAACCAATATGGATTCACTTTTTTAAAGCATGCCATGTGACATGGACAACAAGACCTGGACTGGATGGAGACCTGGAGAGAGAAGAACATAATGAAGCTCTGCAAAGGCAAGAGCAGGTCCTGGAACTGGTGGGGAACAACCCTGGGCGCCAGCACAGGCTGGGGGTGACCTACTGCAAGGCAGCTCTGTGGAGAGGGACTAGTGGGTGTTCTGGTGGAAAACAGGCTGTCCACGAGCCAGCAGTGTGCCCTGAGGGCCAAGAAGGTCCATGGTACCCTGGGGGGTATTTGTATGAGGCCAGCAGGCCGAGGGAGGTGATCCTGCCTCTCTGCTCTGCACTGGTGAGTCACATCTGGAGAGCTGTGTCCAGGCTCCCCAGCTCAGCAAAGACAAGGAACTACTGGAGTGGGGCTAACAGAGAGCTACAAGATGATGGAGAATCTGCAGCATCTCTCTGCAAGGAAAGGCTGAGGAGCCTCAGTGAGAGACGTCTGAGACTGAACCTCGTGTGTGTGTGTGTAAGCATCTGACTGGGGGTGTCTAAAGGATGGGGCCAGACTCCAGAAAAAGAGGCAATGGGAAGAAACCAAAAAAACAGAAAATCCCATCTGAGTGTGAAGAACTTCTTCACTGTGGGGGTGATAGGTTACTGGAACAGGGTGTCCAGAGATGCTGTGGAACCTTGTCTGGAGATATTCAAAACCCAGATGGACAGAATCCTGTGGAACCAGCTCTCAGTCAACCTGCCTTAGGATTGGACATCTCCAAAAGTTCCTTTCAAACCTAACCATTCTATGATTCTATGGCTTGTAATGAATACTGACACAAATCCTGAAATCTTTTAAAAAATTCCATCCAAACTGAAGATTTCTGGATTCAGCCTAAATGACTCAGAAGCAGAAGAGCAGAAAGCTTTGTGCAGAAATCTGTCTGTGTTTTTCTGAAGCATATGGAGAAAAATAATGCTCCTGCCTCAGAAAATGTCTAACAGAGCGTTTAAAGCATTGGGTAACAGGCCGATTGATTACACAGAAGAAAAGGACTGTTTCCCTGTTTTATACATGCTATCCAAGAGCATAGATATTAAAATACCTTAACATTTCTATGTTGGTGAGGAATAAATAGTGAGCAACTATAATTAATAACTATTAAAGCTGTTTGACTGATCATATCTTCTGGCTTGCAAAATCTTTTATGTGCAGGTGTGTGTATTAATGGAATCCATTAAATTCATATATTTCAACAGATAGTAATTTATGATCTTTTATAAGATCTGTCATGAAACACAGTCAGAGATATAGGATTGTCTCAGTGCATTACATAGCAAATTGTACTCCCCTTTCCTCTGAAATGACTTGACTTAGAGACTAAACATGAATGTCAATGCATTGGACAGCCACATTAGGTATACTTTTTGCTCTACCATCGCCTGGGAACATGTGGAATAAACCTTTTATCACTGGCAAAGCTGACAACAAGAGTGAACAATATTCAAAGTGGCTGGAGGAAAAAATGTGTGGGAGTTCTATCTATTTCACTTCATACATAAAAAGAGAAAGAGATTGAGTGTGTAACCCTCATTTATGGATTGTAATGGCTCTCCTATGGGTTGCTAACTATTCTTTTTTTCTTTTATTTTTTATTTTGTTTTTTTTTCCTCTTGGTACTTTCACAAGACCTAAGAAGATAAAGACACAAGCCATTGTTTCAGCGCTCCACATCAAATTCAGAGACCCCTTCAGTGCTGGATAGGTATGAAAATCACTCATTAATACCAATAATAAAGGTCCTTTCTGTGTCCTGGAGAAACAAAAGGTCTAGGTATAGAAAGTAAAAATAGGAAATAAGGGCTGATTACAACAGAAAACAGAAAGAAAACAAAGTCTTATGCCCAGATTTTAATGAGTTAGTGGACTATTATAGGTAACAATATCAGCTCTTAAAATACTACTGACAAATCTCTAAGGGAGGCTTTTGCCCTGCTTGTCTATTTAACAGCACATCGAGATTATCATAATTAAGTATAGACAGTCAACATATTAAATGGATTAGTATCTGCTGTATATACAATCTTCCTATAGTTATCTAATTATACATTAATTAAGGAGGAGCTATAGTACTTTCACGTAAAACTTGAACTTTCCCCTCTTTTTTAATAAATGAATTCACAGTCTAGAAAGCTCTGCCGTACTTCGGTTGCTAAATGTGACAGGTCATTAGCCTCTGAAAATCCCAGCTCACTGGAGTTTGTATCCATCACCATAGATGTACACCAACAAGATAAACCCCAGAAGAAAACAGAAAACTTCTTGGTCACTGCTGTCTCCTGATCATTTCTAGGTGCCTGGGACCCATTCTTTTCTGTAGAAAAATTTGGAAACTGTCTACAGTTTAATGTCACACAATCATTGGTAGTAGGTGGTTCTATTACTTTGCTTTTGAAGAAAAACAAAGGGATAGATATGATTGAACAGAAGGGGAAATGGTATTGAACCATATTGGAGTGATTTGATGGAAGGGACCAAGGAGTAAGACGAAAGAGCTCAAAAATACAGACATAAAAGTAGTGTATGAGAAGGTAAAAGTGCTCTCCTTCCCCCTTTTAGATTGTTATGGAGGACAGAAAGAAAGAAACAGCTATGTAAGATGTACAACATTTGATACATTGCAGAGCCAAGTAAACAAAATGATCAAGGAGTTGTAGGCAATGAGTCATGAGGAGACATGAAAAGGAATAAATCTGCATTGCTTGGCTAATGCTGACTAACAGGGAAACTTTCTTCGAGAATACAGAAATGGGTTCTTTAATTTATATGTCTAGATTTCTAAGGACATGCAATGAAAGGGAACTTCTGAGACGCTTTCAGGATAAGTTACAAAAACAAACTATTTGAAACGATCACTCTAACTTCGAAAAGCACTGTGTTATTTAACAAGAAGTTATGGGACAACAAGAAGGTCTCCTTATAACAGAGTACAACAGGACTGTGAAAAAAATCTAAGAGCATGATGAAAGCTCCTGGCTTGGTTAGCAAATGTGTACAAAAGCAGAGATTTCCATGCTGTCAGTAATGATTCAGAAGAACCAGATCATTATCCCAAAGTAGAGGATGTCACTCAAATAAGTTTTGTGCAACTAAGGTGCATGAAGATTTCATTAATTTTTTTTTCTTTTTCTTTTTTAGTGCAGATAATGTGAAGGTGGTGACAAGCCAAAGTAGCACAACCATTTGGAGATAATACATTTCAATCAATACTGCTATAGCTCTTATATGTGTGTGTCTTTATTCCTATACGTGCACATATATAAATAGCATTATTAAATAACTGAGATGAGGTTTTGGGATTCAGGAAATTGACCTCCACCCACAGTTTCTGCTGCAAGGAAAGCTGTTGCTACAGCTAGAACAAAGAAGGGGTTTGGAAATTGCTCTCAAACAAAAAGGCACAAGGTGGGTGCTTGTGCAGGGCACTGATTGCTCTCCTTCTGAGATTCACCTGCCCATATCTGGGGAAAACACTTGTTACTGTGCCTGATTGAGGTAAGGGACAGAAGGAAACCAAAAGTGTGTGAGAGAGAAGCCCTGATTTCCCACATTTCCATCCTTCCGCTTCCTTCTACACCACAAGTGCCTAGGATTTTGAGAGATGCTTTTGGTAAGAAATTCAGTCTTCAGGGTTAACAATGAGGAGTTGGGAAGAGCCATAATTGTGAAAATAAGAATGAAGGGCAGTTGTAACTTTGGAATGATATTGATATTTGCCTTAAAATAAGCTTGATAAGGTCAAACTAATAAACTTGGGAGTTGCTCAAGGGGAAACCCAATTCTGGACCTGTGAGACACTTTGACAGATAATTAACATAAAATGAGGTGAGCACCCCACCACAGAGAAAGTAAAACCACAATCACAAACAGACCTGAACCTAGATAAGTCAAAATGGTGGACCAAATATTTTTCTTGACCTCTCAGGGGCACCCACAAAAATTACCAAGGACAAAATTAGATAATTCTTAAATGGTGGGAGATTCACTCAACACTACATGTATCAATGACAACAAAATACATAAATCATATCTCATAGCTTCTGCATTTTGGCTTCTTTCTAAGGACTGTGGGTTCCTAAGGATTCTAAGGATTACTAAATGGCCCACAGCCTGAAATCTATTAGTTTGTGTGGTACAGTGTGAGTTTGCTTATCTAGTTATATGGGTTAATGGTAGTTTCACTGACTTTATGGGAACCAGTCCATGATTGACCAAAAGCAGCTTATTTCATACAGCTGACATTCAACAGATCATAAAATCAAAGAATGGTTTGGGCTGAAATGGCCTTAAAGATCATTTGTTTCCAGCCCTTTTCCATGGGCAGGGACACCTTCCACTCCAAGCCCTGTCCAACCTGGCCTGGAACACTTCCAGGGATGGGGCAGCCACAGCTTCTCTGGGCAACCTGTGCCAGGGCCTCACCACAGTCACAGGAAATAATTTCCCAATACCTAATCTAAGCCTGCCCTCTTTCAGTATCAGATTAGGATAATCTAAATCTACCCTCTGTCTTTATCAACAGCTGTTAATGACTTAGGGCTTTTATTCAAATGTTTTTTGAGGTATCCTGCTGACAGACCTTGCCTTTTCTCTTTCTCTTTTTTTGTTTTCCTGGATATGGTTCTCATCTGTCAGATCTTATATCTTCATCTCCTCTGGACTCTACAAGTTCCCTTATTCTTGGATTTGGATTTGTCTGTATTCAGTCTTCTAAATCTCCAGATTGTCTTCTGCAGAAATGGGTGTTTAGAAGACACAAGAAAAAATCCAAGGAGGAGATATTGTCATTTTCACCAATTCCCTCCAGTCCACTTTGCAGATGGTCTGTAACAAAACTTTTCAGTTTTCCAGACCCTTTAATTATTGCACTGGTATTCAGTGACATTCCTGACAAAGTTTTGCCAATAGTCACTTGTAGCACATATGTGGTCAAAATCTACCTCTGTTGGAATTCCTTTTGTAAATTAAAGGTTATTCAAACCCTGAATGAGATGCAGAGGAACTCCTTTTTCACCTCACCTGTTAAAAGTTTCATGTATCTTTGTCTTAATAATAACAAGTGTCCTTGCTTGAATCAGGACACCGACCTTGCTGTTTCTGAAATAACTATCACCTTCACAATGAAATCTTACATCTCTCTGAAAACCTGACAATAGATAGCACTGGTCCTTTCCCTTCCCACCCACCTCTCCACAATGATATTTTAATTATGCTACTGCTGCAGCATGAACAATCAGGGCTTGAATCATACAAGGAAGCTTGTTAAATGAGTCCTTCTAAGAGGTTTTTTTGGGGGAGGTGTATTTTGTTTTGGGTGTATTTTTCTAGTTAGTTTTTTTAACAGGACCTAGAACCTAATTTTCTCCTGTATTTTTTTCTAGGCTTTAGAATTTCACCTCTTTTATGATCATCCCTAAATATATTGGTACATTTCAAAAGAACACAGCTTTTGGAAACTTATAAAACTGTACAAAACAAGGTCATAGAAGAGAGGTTCTGAGGAGGCCATGTCTTATTCACCAGCATCCTTGAGGCCCACACACCAGTGTAAAACTTTCTAAAGGAAGCATTAGAGCGACCATGACATTCTAGACTTAAACTTCATCTATCTTAGTATCCAGCCTGAGAGCATTAGCTCTGATGGGAGTGCAAGGACCAAATCTGTACATATCATAACTTCCCTGGCATATCCCACACCTTTCAACGATCTGGACATCAAGATTTTCCTGAGATGTAGGTTTGTTTTGTTTTGTTTTTGTTTGGTTTTTTTTGTTGTTGTTGTTGTTTCTTTGGGGGAGGATTTTTTTTGTTTGTTTGTTTATTTTGTTTTGTTTTGTTTTTTGTTGGTATGCAACTTGAGCCCTCATTGCCCATTAGCCTGCACAGAGTGGAAGTAAAATGTTGTTATTTTGGTCAGGCTGCATTTTGCACTAATGCAAATGACAACCTCAGAGGTAAGGAATTGACAAAAGAGGCACTCAATCTGAACAGGCTCATAGCTGTGATTACACTTTTGCTAAGCATATGGAATCATGGAATCATTAAGACAGGAAAAGGGCTCTAAGATCAAGTCCAGCCATTAAACCAGCATCCTGAATTTACCCTTAAACAATATTCTCAAGTGCTGCATTTACTTGTTTTTTGAGTACTTCCGGGGATAATATTTCCAATACATCCATGGGTAGACTCTTCTGGAGCCTGTCCACCCTCTCAGTCAAAAAAAATTCTTTATATTCCAACCTGAACCTGCTCTGGGACAGCTTGAGGCTCTGTCTTCTTGTCCTGTCCCTTGTTCATGGGGAGCAGAGCCCAAATCCCACCTGGCTACAATCTCTCCTCAGGGAGTTGCAGAGAGCCAGAAGGTCACCCCTGAGCCTCCTTTTCTCCAGGCTGAGACCCCCAGCTCCCTCAGCCACTCCTCATCAGACTGGTGCTCCAGAGCCTCCCCCTGTGCCATTAGCCTCCTCTTGATATGCTCCAGCACCTCCATGTCTTTCTTGTCATGAGGGGCCCAAAATTGAAAACCATATTCAAGGTGCAGCCTTGCCAGTGTCAAATATATCCTACAAACAGTTTTGTGTTAGAGAAAATTTTGGAAGGGAAGCAAGTATGTAACAGAAAGTGCATTTTTTTATTTTATTTTATTTTTACCTTTAAATGCAAAGTGTAGTTTAAGATCTTTGCAGAACTCCAGCAAGAATTTCTTGTGTGCAAGCCAGAGACAATATTTGTAATACTTCTGTTTATCTGTGTGTCTCCCAGCAGACCTGTTTGTAAGTCTGCTTCTGTGCACATATCTTTTTGTATATCAGCCTGTTTCTCTTCCTGCTGCCTCTCTCTCTTTCTTTTGTTATGTATGTGCTGTCTCCTTCCCAAATCCCTTATGCTTATTTTCCAGACGCATTTATTTATGTTCCCTCGCTAATTGAAAATCTCATATTTGAAGTTATTATTCTGATTGATGTCTGTCATTTTGATCAAGCAGTTGCTCACAGATGCTTTGTTAGAACAATTTTGCTTGTTAGTTTATCACCATCCATCTCCCTGCTGACCTTCTGTGATGTTAGGTAGCAAAACCATTAAATATCTCCTGCAAACAGAGAGTCGATTGGCCACCATCTCACGTGTACACAGCTGTAGCTGCAACAGCAGAGCCCTGGACATTCAGCTGTGCAGGCAAGTTCCATCTCTGACTGTAATGGGGACTTCTTCCTGGGCAGTGGAACAGGGGAAATTGCTTGTCATACTGTGGTAATGATATTGTTTTTCCTTGCATTTACATGTTTTGGGCGCTGAAGTAGGGAAGGTGGCTGTGTATTCTACCAGGTTTTTCTTCAGAAGCTGCAAGTTCTTCTCCTGAATCCAACACAAACTTTTATGTCTTATGAGAAAATAAATTAAATAAAAACAGCAGAAAAATGAAAACACTTAGAATTAAGTCCACTAAAAGCTCAGATTCTCATTTTTAAAGTTCAGATTTTCAAAGCTGCTGCACTGCAAACTCATGAGTATTTCTGACAGAGAAGTTCCCTTGGTATCTAAAGTTCTGCTGTGAGCATGCCAAGAACTCTGGTCTTGACAGAGTGAGATATCTATTTTATGTTTAAATCCTCCTGAGATTCACAAAACATGCATGTCTCTGCCTGTCTTGTGTGAAGGACTTGCTCCCAGAGTTATACATTGATATGTATTAAGTATTTATTGGAGCAGGGACCAGAACCCATGTGTTCATCTCCCACATGACTACCCAACCCAACAGACAAAAGATTCTTGCTTATTCATTCTTTCTGTCTGGCTTGATGAATATTTCATTTTGTCTTGCAAAGTGGAGTAACTTCAAGAAAGAAACTCAAAGAATATGTACCCAAGGATAGGCAAGAACACAATAGTTAGAATTATCTCCCAGGAAAGAAGGCACATGAGCCAAAGAGGTAAAACCATCTTTCTCCTCCCACTGTTGTCTTGTAAAAGGAAACATTGCTTCCTACCATACAGTGCTTGCAGCTCTGCCTTATATATATATTTCAAGAACAGTCTGAGACTCTATCAGGAATTTGTTGGCTGAGTATTTTATGGAAATGTTCTTTTAAAGCCATGAAGGTCATTTATACAGCAACCACCAGTATTCAATACGAAATGGCCTTTAGAAAAAGTGGTAAGGTCATGAAGAGGTGTTTGAAGCCAGACCTTTTTCTTCCTTTATTTAAAACCCAGTCTTCCAAGTGAGTTTTTTTCCCCCTCAAAGAAATTCACAGAGATGGTGTTTGGGCTTGTCCTTAATAAGATTGACTTGAATCCTTGTAGCAGGAAAGAAATAAATTTGAGTCTCTCAGTCTTTTGATCTTAGAGCTTCTCTGCAGGCATGTATCTACTTCACTCACCTTTCCTTTATGAAGAACATACTTTTAGGAGTGGCTTGTGGCTCTAAATCGTGAATGAAGGGTAGAAGTCCCCTGTAACCCTGAGGAATATCCCTCAGACTTTCAGATATTCCATCTCCCTCTCTATTTCAGGTGGTCAGTTCTGGTCAGAAATATGTATATTGATGTTAGGATAGTTCTCTTCATGTCACTGCTGGGATGGGTCTGCTTATGCAAGGTTATTTTGTCCACAGTCACAAAGGAAACCCTGAGAGATGAAAAAAAAAATAGAAGAAAGGCTAAAGGAAATAGCTAATGGAGCATAATGGAAAAAGTGAATATATTAAAAATGAAAGATTCTTCTGGGAATACTGTTCAAAATACTTCTTCATTGTTTCATAACATTTAGCTGAATACTAATAAAGACACCAGATGTAATGGACCTTTATTAAAAATTTTAAGATTTTTAGTTTAACTATGCACTACAAGGTAGAAACATATCTCTTAGTTTGTGGGTTTTTTATGTTTTCTTGAAAAAAAGCTTCCGGGAAATGATGGGAGAGAAACATTCTATGTGTGGAGATTTGTACCTCTCATCTGCATTCCACTTAGTAACATACAAAGACATGTTCAGCTATATGTAGGATGGAAAATCCATGCATCCACTCTTGATGCAGGAAGAAACGAGGTGGTGCACCTATCACTAGCAGGTAGAGGTGTCTATAAAGCACCAGTGTGTCCTTGCTCAAACCATGGCTCCAGAAGATCAAAGTTTTCTCTTGCAGACCTGGAGTAGCACAGTAGTGTATTTGCTCATCCTCTGTGTTTCATCCAAACAAAATTCATCTCTGTTATTGTAAGAGTAAGGTCAGCTTGACTTTTACCTTCATGCTGACTGGCCTTTATTCATCTTTACTCCTGTTTTTGCTAATAGAATTTTTCTTTTTTTTTTTTTNAAAGTGGGGCAGATCTCAAACAGGTAAGACAAGTATATGTAATTTGGGATATTATCTCTTTGGTTGGTTGTGTTTTGTCTGGGAGTTGGTTTGTTTTTATATTGGTCCCAATTCAATCTGAGGCATATTTCAAGATGTGGTAGAGCCCCATGGCTACTTTTTTGTGACACACACTTTTAGTTCAGAGTGAGCTCTTTGATTTCATATGAGGTGTTTTACAATTGTGCACTGCTAAACACATAAGAGCCATGATAAGATATTGCAATGTGATTGCACTGGATATAACTTTTGGTGGTAGTAACCTCAATATGCTATAACCATGTAGCACATGGTTCTTCAATTGGTGCAGAAGAATTCTGTAGCCTTAAAAACATTGAAAGATTAAATTCTTCACAATGAACACAAAGTACACAATGTACTTGTACACAATGAACTGGACTTGCCTTTAGAAAGTATCTTTGATGCTGAAAAGAGAAAACTTGTAAAATGACAATCAGATAATTCTACTGGCAAGATAAATCTGTAGTATGTTTCTTCTACAACATGTATTTGCAATTGTGACATGATTTATCCTGTCCAAACCTATGACTAATGAGAATTATTGTGGAATCAAATAAGTATTGATAATATTTGCAGTTGCTTTTAACTGGAAACCAACACTTTGAGTGATTAACTCCAAATCTCCTGCTTCTTCCCTTTTTATTATTTTTCATGGTAGTTACAGACACAGCTTTTAGGCCAGTCACGGGAAAGTATATTATTTCCAGCCCCATTTTAAATACTCTATAAAGAACTCTATCGTTCATAATAGCTTTGTTTACTGCGTAGTACAGCATGTTCTAATTATCACCTCTGCCTCACTAACCATACGGTTTATATTCTCATGCTCATCAGTTATTTTTATGCCCCCTGCAGAAATGAAGAGAACATTAATAAGAATAATTTTTTCAGGATATCATTTTGGGTAAAATTGTGAGAAATAATGTACTAAAAAACAGAGGCTCAGCCGTGCTTTAAAGCCTCCCAGGAATAATTTAATCATTTGGTCTTTCTTTCTTTCTTTCTTTCTTTCTTTCTTTCTTTCTTTCTTTCTTACTGCCCTCCTTCCCTCCTTCCCTCCTTCCCTCCTTC
>VZTN01006371.1:3127-15118 GCA_013400515.1 Erpornis zantholeuca
AAGAGAGAAAAAGAGGCGGAATTTTATGACAACTACTGAGTGAAGGGTTAATTAACACCATTTTAAAAGAAACCAATGTTAGGTATTGAGCACTACATCATCTCTTAGTAACAGAATTCAAACATTAGAGATGACTTCAAACAGTTGTGGTGGTGCATCCCCCCTCCCCTCCTCGGGCCACACTTTGACAGCAGTGAATCAACTAAGGAAAAAGAGCTCTTAAGAACAAATAATTAATTGCCTTTTCTAAGAAAGGGATTTAAGACTGTCAGTTATTTATTCTTCTAAAACACAGGCATCACAGGAGCTCTAATTAACAGAAACATTTTAATGTCTCTAGTTTACATCACTGAAAGGAGAAAGACGCAAAAACAGCAGCAGCAATTCCAAAACTATTGAAGTTTAGATTAACACAACACTTAACCAATATTATATCTTACAGATTATCACAAAGTTTACAAGTTAGTTTTGACCTGACAGCATTGTCAATAAACGCTTGGGTCTGCCTAAGAACCTGTCCTAAACGCAAAGACCTGAACTCCTCTGCATCCACTTGCTCCTATCAGGGTATAAAGAACGGAAAATGGCGAAGAACTAAAATGAGCAAGATATCAGACATGCTTAACTCCAACTTCCCAAACTCCAAGTCACAGCACTCTAATCGAGTTGAAGAATTCCATAAGAGGATATAAAATGCACAGAACAGCAAAACGATCTGAAGTTTTCTTAAAACTGAATTTGAAACTTAGCCCTGGGACAAAACAGCGATGAAGCACCTGCACTTTTCTATCACTCACATTGCTCAACCCTCTGAAATGCAGTCACCTTTTCTGCTCAGAAACATCAGACCATTTCAGGTGCTGGCCTGTTGGCCAAAGGAAACATTACAAGCTGACTCTCAATGTTAGGCACTGTACTCTCTCACTAGCACCATTAAAGTTGGGGACAGCGGAAGATCCTCTTAGAAAAGTGGCAAAGGGAAGGAAAAAGAAGTAAAATGTTCTTTTATTGATTTTCAAGAAAACTTCCTGGGCAACTAAAAGGTCACTTAAGTGTGTCAGAAATGCATAAAACCCTGCAAATAGCAGAAATAAGGGCAAGACAGACCTAAAAAAGTTCTATTGAGTAAAATGTCCACTGAAAAAAAAATTTAAAAGGAATAGTGTTAATACTGTGGAAGAAGGCCTCAGAGTATTATCAAAAAAGACATCGGCAGTGAGAAAAATGCAACAAGGTAGAAAAATCTAGAAAGATGGCTTCTAGGCAACCAATTTCTAGATTTGCTTCATGATTGATGGATGTTCCTTCAACTTTCATAAATAGACAGATGGATAGGATAAAATTGCTTGGGGATCCAAACAGCATCCTACAGGCTTATCAAGCTGAGCACACACTGACACAGATAACAATCTCTAAGATGGACTGACTTGTTTGTTAAAGGGCTTTGAAAACATCTGGCCTCTTCCATGCTCAGTCTATATGGGTTTACTTTAAAAATCACCAGTCTGAAAGCTACAACCCCTGCCACTAAATTACTTTTAGCTGACTTGTCTGTTAATCTAGTGTACACTATATCCAGCACACTAAAAACAGACTAGATTTTACTCTCACCTACTTAGTCAAAGGAGAAAAAGAAAACTTCAAATGAACTCACAGGGCATGAAATACTCCACCTATGGCTCCATTACACGACCCTGAACTAAACAGGATGGCAGGTCCAAAAAGGACCTGATGCAGACAAAGTATGTAGCACAGTCTTTTCTGTTTAGGCCAAACAAAATGATCTGACAGGATTAAACAATTATTTAAAAACTAGTAATGGGAACTTCAGTAAGTACTGACATTTTCATTATTAGTTATAGAAAGTACATCATACATACACATAAACCAAACTTATCACTAACATAAAGGGGGAAAATATTAATTATCAACTTAAAAGCCACCAGTGTCATAACAAAAAAGACCAACACTACAGGTGATGACCATGAACCCTGGAAGACAAGATCCCCAGAAGTAAGCAACTGGTGAGTATCAAAAGCATCATCTTCTCAATGAATTTTCTAGCTAGGAATTAGGTATCAAAGCACAGTCAAGATCAAAGCTCAGCTGGTAAAAATCCATCCCACTTCACCTCTGCAAACAGAGTTGTACACTATTTTACTCCATCATTCTGAAGACTTCTCATTCTAGTATTTCCTCCCGTATATAGACCAAAAGGTTAGCAGCCTAATTTGTACTTCATCTATACAATACCAAGAGATTAATTAAAAGTTTTATTTACATATCTGCAACCTGAGGCTGTAAGTACCTTCCAAACTTCACAGAATCAAGGAACTGCTGAGGTTCAAAGGCACCTGTGGACATAATGAAGTCCAATCTCCCTGCTCAAAACAGGGTCAACTAAAGCTGCTTGCCACAGGACCATGTCCAGTCAAGTATTCACAATCTCCACAGGTGGAGAATCCACCACTTTTCCAGGCAATCTCTTCCAGTTTCAGATCATCTTCACATAAAAACATTTTTTCTCACATTTAAATGGAACTACTTACAAATACTTTGTGATTTCAGCAACATGTAAATGTTTACCAAATACTCTTCCCTAAAAAAACTAGTTTGAATGAGAATATCTGCATTTCACCACAGCAGGAATTTCAGCCAAGCCACAACCAACTCCAGTCCTGTATACCCAAAGTTGTCTTATTCTGAAGTTTCCATGACAGAACATAGAGGAAGTATAATAGCCAAGCAGCATTAAATTATCTTCCTGCAACACAGGAGAAACATCCTTTACTTCTAGATGACACGACTCAGATAACATGGAGACTTACACTGTTTCTACAGCAATTTCCTAAAGAGTGACTTGCATACCAGTTCATGGTTTGTGGTGAAAGACAAAAGCAGCTAGAAAAATAGGTTTCAGGAAAACATTCAAGTCTTTTGATCTTTGGTCAGATTTGGTAAAACCATATCCTTCTTGTAATTTTAGCTCCATAAAAGACAAGTGGAAACCATCACAGCATCAGAACCACCAATAAGAATGTACCTTTGCCTGTCCATCAAGACTGTGAATTGTTTAAGGGTAATATTCTGGCAACAGTTGTTAACACTGCATATTACACAGCACTTCTTTTGAAAAGCACTTATTATGATGCTTCACAAACAGGAATTATCTGATCTCTATGATTTCCGTTTCTTTGAGGCTTTAATTTCATCTAAGGGAAAGAAGCAGTCTTAGCAATCTCATCAAAAGATCTCTCTTCCTTCTTTAAAAGAACATTGTCATAGAGTCGAGTTTATTCTTAGTTGTGCCAGAAGCACACTTTCCTTTTTATCTTCTAGTGAAAAGTAATGAAGTACTCAGAGCAAACCAAAGAACTAACTGAAATGCTGGAAATCTGAATCTGCAACTCTTTCAGCTTCCTGACAGCTTTTCAAATAGACTGCAAGAATAGTTTCTGAGCAACTGCCTCCATAGATTACCTCTTTAAACAAGAAAGCAAATCAAGCCAGAGAGCTTCAGTATCAGTTCAGGACTCAATAGCACCCAGCCTGCAGTTATTATATGTGCGTATAAGAATGAAGGTTTGTACTCCTGCCACTTAACTGCTCAACACACACATATCCTCACAGCACCACACTTTCAGAAGATTAATCTTTCATACAGTGACTCCAGTAAAATGTTATTTTAAATAGGCTGTAAGAAGCAACATCTATAATTTAACATATTTTTGCAGTTGACAAAAAATTTCTCATATGCTGATGGTACTTCTCACATTTACAACCCACAGTCCACTGGATTCAAAATAATTCTTTTCTTTCTCCTCCACCATAAAAATCTGTAAAGCCCTTTTTAAATAAAACAGTTCTGAAAACCTACCTCCAACTTTTTCCCAAGACCCAGGGAAAAGCTAAGATTAAGACAGGAAAATCTCCAGTGACCAGCCTAGCAGATGCTGTTTAGAAGAATACACATTCTATTTGCTATTGCATAGAAGGAAAATCCATCAGTCCTGCCCACTGAAACTGTAACACTATAACTAAAATATTTTTGGAAATTTTGTTGTTAACAAACAGCAGATTTTGGATCCTGCTTATACCAGGATACAATCTACATAATTCACAGGTAGCCAGCAATGATAGAAAACCTTTGTTTCATGTTTCCCTTCCACACCTGCCCTTTCTGAAGTCCTGCTGCCCCTGTTCCTCTTTTGCCATTTCCTGTTGCTTGAAAACAGCAATCACAGAGCAAAAAATAAGGCTGTTTAAGGTGTAATGAAATATAGAAACAATTAAGATTAGACAGCTTCTGGGGGGAAATTGTGGTGGATAGTTTATCCGAGAGTAGAGTGAAAACACATATGATTGTTCCTTGTTATCCAAGGTGTAAATGAAGCATGTTACAGTAGCAATGTAGTGTATTAAAATGGAGAGAATGCAAATAGAACCTAATGCTAAAACAGGAGTCTCCCCTGCACTTCACATGCACCTCAATACACACCAATGGAAGCAATAAAATTTTCTTCCTTTAGACTTCTTGTGTCAAACTCCCTTGGCCCTTTGCCTGCAGGGCTCGGTGGCTTTGGCATTAGCTGAGGTACCGGCAGCTGCATTGCAGGTTTTGGCTCCACTCTTGGGGATGATGCAGGATCTTTGCCAACTGGAGTGACAGATCCATCCGTTGGACTTCGTTTTCTCTTTTCTGGTTCTTTAAATAAAAAGAACATTGTTGAGAGAAAATAAATAACTAACTAACCAGAAAGAAACATAAGGAAAAAGGAAATGAGAGCAGGAGAAGAAAGATGAGACAGATGGTCTCATCTAAATCATTAAGCCTGGCACTGAAATTCCTCAGTGCCACATAGTTCCCATAGGTCAACGTGGCTTGCTGATAGTCTGGTACACTGGTGGAAACAATAGAGGAAAAAGCCAGAGTGCTGTTTTAGGGATACTCAAGTATCTCACTACTGTATATTTGAAACCTAGGAATGTTCTGTGACACAGTAACTGTAGCATCTCCACTGCTGAACTGTGAAAAATTAAACAACTCTGCCTAAACTACCGTGAATATAGAAGGTAATTAAGTTCTTCTCACACTGCAAAGATGACAAATACAATCATTTTCATGGGTAACACTAAATGAAACTTTTGTTAGGGAAAAAAAAAAACAAAAATACCTATCAGCTATACCTCTTCCATCAATCTCTGAGACTTCTTATAACCATATGTCCCTAATTTCTCTGTATCAAATCCCACAGTTTGAATTACAGCAAAACCTTTGGAACAGAATAATTAAAACCAGGTTTTACATAAAGACCCTTCTGTACAAACTATTCTAATACCTGATGAATCTAATAGTCAAAGCTTCATATCCTATTATCTAAATCTGTCATATCACTAGATCTTGTGATCCCTTTGTTCAGTGGATTTAAGATTCTGCTATCAGTAACACCATTCGATTTAGATAATAATTGAAAAGAATCAACACCTAACACTCAACAGACTGAACACCTCCATCCTTCAGAGGAAGAGTGTTTTCCCAATTCCTTGTAGACCTTTTCAGAAAACTCAATTTTGCAAGATGTGACGATCAGAACTGGGAGCACCACCTCAGCTGTGGGTCTTGTTACTGATATATCAAGACACTATCCAGTGGCTGCATTCCAAATGTATATTCACAGATTTATACAGTTCCCCCCTTCCCAGTTTTTACAGACACAGTAAACAGTGGGAAGTTCACATACAGCTGCCATTTTCAGAAATTGTTTCCTAGGATATACTTCCCAATTCTACTATTACTGCCAACTATCCTTGTTCCTAAACACAAATCCTTTGTTTGACCATATTATAATAAATTAATCACAACCATGCTTTACTAAGATTTAGCTTACTCTAAACAAATAAGCTATAGCCATCATGTCCTGTAGGATTATTAGTTTATTACTGTATGCTAACACTAAAATAAGCACTAATTTCTATAAAACATTTCTAGAAATCTATAAAATTCTATAAATTCTATAAAATATTTCTAGAAGTAATAAAATAAAAATAATAAAAAAGTACTAATTTCAACTAATTGAAGACAAGTAAAACACACTAAACAGCTAAAATTTGACTACAAAATTAGACGTTATGCAATAATGAGAAGACTCTTTCAAAGTTTGCAGCACATTTTGTCTATCATGACCACAATTAGTTTACTGGGTAAACTCTACTTACCATCAAATTATGTCATTTGGTCTTACCTCTAAAACCACTGAGTTTTACATCAGCCACTCGAATTTTCTTTAGAATCAGTGTCAGACTAAAATCTTGTAATTACCAAGATCAGCCTATCCTCCACATTCAAGACTATTCCACTAGCACAGCCTTCCTTACCTTCCTCAGCATTCTAACAATGACTGGAAATGAACATGGGGCATATCTAAGCAAACTAATAAAAAGATCCCTGATGCAAGACCCAGAACACCGATTATAAAGGGTTTAGTAGATGCTACACCTCTGCTACAAAGAAACAAGTAACTTTCATCGTTTGAGATTACAGAAAAGTCAGCTACTAAGCAGAGATTTAGCTTTTTGTCATTCTTCTGCTTTTTTCCTTAGCATGTATTTTCTCATTTTGCATTAAGAATCAGATAATCTTAAGAAACAGCTGAAAAACAGAGATACATTTTCAGACTTTCTTCTCTAAGAATATTTAGTTGTATGAGAATAATTGTGTAGTGCAATGTGGTTGGTGAGATGTAAGTCTCATATGGTTCCACATTACAAACGTAATGGAACCTTCCCTATTGAGGTTGCCTGCAACAACTTTCCAAGACTGTGGTTGGGACAGTTTTAGCTGAAGGTCCCCACTGTGAGAACTTCCACTTCAGCTGTAGAAGTGCCAGGTTTTGCATCTCACTGCAGAATTTCTTTTTCAATTAAATATCAGTATGGCCATTATTTTCCTTTGGTCCAGTTCCATGTGTGTAAGAAACACAAAACAGGCTTCGAGCTTTATAAGGCTTCAGTAACAGTGGTACAATTCTCACCACCTCGAAAATGTTGGAAAACCCCTGAAATATCAGAAGGCACAAAACCAGCTACCTCCCCAGTCTTGTTTGGTTCATAAACACTGTATTTTCATGAACACTTTTCTTACCTTTATTATAGTAGTGAGTATGTGCTATCTCTAGCAGGCCGAAAACACTGGCCATGCCTCCCAGGCCAGCATTTGCATATGACTGCTCCAGGCTTAACACAGTGCACTTCAGCAGATCCAGCATGCCTTTATAAACCTTGCGGCTGATCTCCTGCAATGAAACACCCATTAGTGCTGCTATTTCAGAAGTGAGAAAGTAATTCAAGAACATAAATTCCAAAACTGTGTGGGAAATGTAAAAGCTTTTCAGCTTTTATCAGCTGAATATTATCAGCTTTTCACAACTGACAAAAACTTCCTGTGAATTGAGCCTCAGCAGACACTCAGTGTGAGGACCCTGCTGAGTTCAGCACTGACCACGTCCTGTATGACATCCTGTCGAGCATCCTCCTCTGACTGGATCGTGCGATTCAGCTTGCTCAGTACAAAGACACGGAGCTGCTCACTCTCCAGCAGACGTCGGACTCTCTTCATGTTCAGCCAGCCAACACCTTGCCCATCAAGAACATTGTGTACTACCTCCTTCAGGAACTGCTGGTTCTCACTGATACATTTAAGAGAAAGTAGGCAAAAGTTAGTCACCCTCTGCTTAATTTGGCTTGCATGGGAAGAGAACTATGGCCAGGGCACACACAGAAGTACCTTTCCTATCCAACAGTAGCTGACGTCTAGCTCCGCCTGCTGCTAAAGTAACTACACACAGCTCAAGCTCTGTTCCATAGTATCAAGTATTTAATTCTGTCCTTATTTCCTGTAATAAGCCATAATCAGACTTTCCCCTAGCCCCTCTAGGTACCACTCTACCCTTCATTCTCACAGCACTCCTCACAATCCACAGGAATCCTTTATGCCTCAACCTTCCTCCACAGCCCCCATGTCTGAGCTGTAGGCTTTCTTTGAAAGAGGAGGTGTGGCACTACTAAAGCATTACTGCAGCAGCCTTGGCACATGTTTTGTGTGGCACATGTTTGCTCAGCTTCTTTTCCCATAGTGGGAAAAGTAAGAAGAAGGAAACTCTCTGCAACCTGCTGCATTCCCCAGTCTGAACTGCAGTTATTGTTCTTACTTGTCTCCCAAACCCAGCAGATCAAAGTAAATTCACTCTACCCACGACTGCTCCATAAGAAAGGGAGAAGAAAGCACAGGCACAGGTCAGGTAATGTTTACTTGCACCATTCTGAGTCCTTCCCAAGCTTGAGAAAAGCATTTCATGTGAATTTATGGAATCAAACTGCTTCACTGGACTCACTTGATTTCCCTGCGTGGTGCATTTAAACTCCACCAGGCTAGATCACCTTGTACAGAACACTCAATTACAAAGAATAACTACAGAGTTAAAGTAGAAACCTAGAACATTTTGGATCTCAAACAGAAGGAGGATACATTTTGGAGCACAGAAAAATAAGCATGTGCACTATTAACTGTAAGACCACCATACCAAATCAGAAATATTATGTCCAGGTCTAGGGCAACAGAGAACTACTATTTGGTTTTCAACAGCTAGACTTCTGAGAAAACATTGGCCAAGTATGAGGCCACTCTAACTACACTGTACACTTGAAAACCAGGAAAAAAGTATTACCTGGAATTGCTAGTTCGTCCCTGAGGTGACGGAGATTCTCTTTTCACTGTTGGGCTGTGCTTTATGACTGAAGACTTCTGATCAACAAGGGCCCGTCTGTTTCCTGAAGAGGAAAGGAAACAGAATGAGAGGAAAGGGTGGGGGGAAAACAATCTGACCCCAGGACAATAACAAGCAAGGCTAAAGTTGGCTAACACACCTATTAGAATTACAGGTAACAGACTTCAAACAAAATGGAAACTCCAAAAAAGCAGCAGCGTATATCATATTCTAGCATCACACATCGGCAGAAAACAGTAATGGGAGTAATGCAGAGAGAAAAAGAGAAGATGGTAATGGGAGCAGGAGGTGAGAGACAGGAAAAGTCTGGCTGCTCTGCATGCAGTTCCACAACAAGAACCATCTTTAAATTAGTCACTAAATGTAAAAGCATAATGCATTGAGGGTGACTAGTATAGATCATGTGGTACTGGTTACCCAGCGAGAAAGGTAGCCCAAAGTCAGGCATAGGGAATGCTGGAAATTGTTACATCATGCACAGCTCATGCTGTAGGGAACCCACCTTCATTGCTTACTGGGCCAGCTTCAGTAATAATCTCCATTATAGTATTTAACCCAAATACTGGGACACAAAATATACAATTAGTAGTGTACTGAAATATCTACACTCCCCACTGTCAGCATCAAAAGAATCACACTACCAGTTTCTTCCCAGCCCTCCCTCAAAATAAAACCGAAATGACACTAAAGCAGGAAGGATGTTTGAAAGCCCAAGACCACAAGGGCCAGAATAACTTAAGAGATAGTGCTTGACTTGAAATTCAGCATTGTGGGACCAGCATATTGAATCTTCAAGGACATTATTGCACATATATATTTGAATGGCACTACAAAAACCATCTGCATCACCAAAGAAAAAATATCAATAGATGTGCATGAAATAAAAATTAAAAATAAAGATGGAAAGTGGTCTAACAGCAGCAATGAAATGGAGTCCCAGCATCACTTCCCATTACAGTTAGAAACACACATTCAGCAAGAAGTTAATGCAGCAACTTTGTAGCTCTACAACAGAAACAAAAACATCTAAAAACCACCGAAGTGCCCAGTGGGAATCCCAGTGAGCCAGCATGCACATGTAAATGAGCACACACACACACACACACACACACATATAAATACACACACACACTTGCACATGCATAAAACAGAGCTACTGCATGGAAATCTCATCCTGGTATCAATATAGTAACATTAAAGACCCTACAGGATTAAAATAGTCAAGAAAAGAACACCAAAGTGCAGAAGATGAGGCACAAAGCATGAATGTGGAATGGCAAACCCCATCACTGTTTTCTTCCAATGCATGAAATCAGTCATTAAATTTACCCATGGAAACAATCCTGACACGAAGCATGTTTCTTATCCAGTACAACTGGACATGAAACCATAACCAACTGGTAAAAGGTTGTCAAAAACAGCTGTGCAGAGTCTCTGCTAGTGTTTTGACCCTACCAGTCCTGTTACTCCCCATTTTACACACAGGGAATGATTATTGTTTCAAAAACAAAGTCCAAAGCAAAAACACAAAATTAAGCTTTTGGTCTTTGTTTGTACAAGGTCAAAGGTCAGCAAAGCATCATACCAACCTTCATCCACATCCCTTCCCAATTCCAGATTAAAGTAATCTTTACCGATAAAAGTGATGAAGAGGAAAAATAAATGAAAAAAAAATCAACACATTAAAACAAAAGCAGTAAGTTCTAATCAGATAGAGTAACTCAAAAGGCAAAATAAAACCTCTCCTCAGTATGGCATCTGAAAAGGTCTCAAGACTAAGACACCAGTGCAAGCTCAGTCACTCCTCTGATACTACATTCAGTACAAGGATGACCAGGCTGTCTAATGGCCCATGGTGTGAGGACCATTTCTCTAGTGCCCATTCAGACATGTTATCTAATGATACTGTAGACAAACAGATGTTCTAATGAAAAGATTGTGCACATATGCTAGGGATTGATCTTCATTCTCAGAGAACTGAAGCATGGTTGTAATTTGATTTTCTATTTAGAAGTCTGAAAAGACAATAAACACTCAAGAAACTCATGTAATCTGCAGTCTCCATGGGAAGTTGGCATTCTCCCCATTTACAAATGCAGCATCATCACTCTAATAAATTACCTAAGGCTAAGCACAAAGATAGTGGCAGGACAAAAGTAGGACCTACCTCTTGGTTCCCATTCTTTATACTAACTACTTAAAAATAAAACAGAACAAATACACTATGAATGATGCTTTTGTTTTGTTATCTCTTAACTCAGCCTAGACCAGACACGCTCCCATCCCAACATAGTCCAGTTGTTGGGAAGAAGACTGAGAAATATCACAACAATTTACTGTCTTCCTCCTTAACACTACCCAAATGACCAAAAGGCATCACTCCCAGGATTCCTGTTAGGGCCAGGACCTCAGACTGCCAAGTCACAAGAACTGAAAAGGCTGTAGAAGACAAAGGGAAAAATGGTTACCTTTCAGGCTGGGAAAGGGAGTATTCTTGTCTCTCCCAACTTTGGTTGGTAGGGCTAAGTTAGACAGACTGAAACTTGTACTGTGGTTTCTGTACAGGCTGCCTATGAAAGAAGATAAAAACAATTAAATGCCTACTGCTCACTGCACACACTCAAACATCCTGTAATTCACCATCTTATTTCAGATCCTTAATGATTAAGTTCTTCTTCATTACCCCAAAGTCTCACAGTCATAACATGACCTCATTTACATGACAACCACATCTGTAATCAGATTATCCTAAACAGTACAAAAACATAAGTCTTAGCATTCGTGTCACAATAATTGATGTTGGATCTTCGAGTCTGAAATGTAACAGCAAAATCCAACCATCTTCCTGCACTTAAACANAGAAAACAGGATGACAGAAGATCACCAAAACATGTAAGTCTGAAGGGAGGACTGAGAACTATGTCCTGTGAAACACTGTAAATCTGCCATGGAACCATGCTTTGAAATAGAAGCTTTTAATTTATTAGGAAAAAACACACATTCTTCCTGGTACAGACAGATTTTAAGGACACAATAATGCATCATCATCTGCTTAAGACAGTAGACAGCCTGAGAGCATCACATTTAGATAAAGGAGCTGATTAAGACTTCAAGTTATTAATTTAAAGTGTCAGCATATTATTTCAATTTGCTTTGGTTCTTTGCTTTTTGTAGCCTTATTTTAGCAAGTCATTTTACCAGAAATATT
>VZTN01006371.1:19832-46232 GCA_013400515.1 Erpornis zantholeuca
ATTTTTGAGATCCACCAAAGCAAGACCTGTGAATTCCAAAGTGTGCACCTGAAAGCCTTTCAAATAAATACCACCTTAATTCCTTTATTCCTGTCTAATCTCTGTTTCTAAGTAACCACTTTAAGGCATCAGTAGGATGGGTAGGAGTATTTGTAGTACTGCAACAGAAATAACCAGAGAAAGAAGAAGAGAAGAAAATTGGGGTGTGAGAAAATGACAAATGTCAAGTGGTACAGAAGTAGGAAAAGAAAACAGGAAAATATGTATGGAGAGTCACATGAAATGAATACACTAGCAAAGAGTTAAGAGGTTTGCTGTGATAACAGAATGGTGAGAAAATTTACTTCAGTATCAGTATTCTGCCCAAACAAGAAATGAAACAGCAACCTGGCAGGCTACAGGAAAAGGCTGCAAACAGTAAGTAGGAGAGGTCCGGGCCCAATCTGAAAAAACTCCCATGTGACTATAGCCATGTTCCCCACTAACCTGTCATCAGTGGGATCAGAATCTGTTTCTTTCTCTGCTGGGACATTCAGGGCTTCAGCCAGCTGTGAATTGCTGTCATAGACTCGATAGTGGATGGGCTGCAGCTGGTGAGCATACCACTTGGGTTTGTCACCAATTAGGGCTGGGTCAAACATGTCTACACAAAAAAACCAAGCAGAGCATTAATCACACTCATTTATTGGTGTCAAAGGCTTCATTTGCAGTGACACTACCCTCTACTGAGTCTTGCACAAAGGGAAAGTCTTTACTGTATGAAGCCTACAAGACTTCTCCATAATCAAACAAGATAAGAGGTAAAATTAACTGGAAGAGCAACTGGCCAATAGCAGTTAGGCTATCTTGGGAGAAACATGAGGCCATACATAAAAAGAGAAAAATGTTCCTTGAACTGGAACATTTTCCTCTCCAGCAGGAATAATATGGTATAAAATTAAATCCTTCCCTAGAATGTCTGGTTTTTAAGTTCCTGCATTACATCCAAGTGCAGGAAAGGCAAGACCAACACTTACTGTTATGAATTCTTTGGAAAGCATAGTTAGTAGGGTTGAGTGACCATTCCCCAAAGTATTCTACTGCCTGTGTTCTGGAAAGCTTATCTGCAAAAGGTGTTTGCTTCGGCCTAGAGGCAAGAAAAGAATTTGCCTGGAAGGCCACCACTGGTCGGGGGAAGAGACGAAGAGTGCGAGTATGCATTTGGAAACCTTGCAAAACATTCGGTGAGTTGAAAAATCTCACCATAGCAACCCTAAAAAAAAACCCAGAGAACAATATATTAGATAAAAACACAGAGCATAACAAAAAAGAAGAAGAGAGAGCCCTTAAAAGGTATGCCATAGACAATGTTTTAAACCTTAGAAGAATGGTAACCTAACTCTTCTTAGAAAACAGCTGTCTTGAAAAAAATAAAAAAAAATTCCAAACAAACCAAGACCCAAGAAATCGCTTTGCTCTAATTCACCATCTTAACACAAACATCCACTCAGTGAACGATATCATTCTTGTATCTACTAGCTGAGGTAACAAGTAAGTCCCCAGCTTTTTTCTCTGTAGTTCAAGGCTTGTGATTTAAGCTGAAGATACAGTATCAGACTGACAAATCCAGGTAAAGTGGATGATCTACAGGAAAATGCAAGAAACAAACACCCCCTCAAGATACACATGTTATGTTCATGGAGGTAATAGATATGAGATAAACACTGTAATTACTCCTATTTTTCCCCACATGATGTCAAGTAGAACCTACAATAGTACCTGACAGATGCTGTTTCAGCCATGGAAGTGTTTGTGCTGCCCTCAAGTGCAAACTTTTATGAAGACTTAATGCTACCTTCCTGTAGGGCCTCACCTGGTAGCCACATCGACAGAGTCCACATCATTTCCATAGATCAAAGGGTTGAATTCTGTGGAGGGAGTAGACTGCAAATCATTCTGTGGTCTTCCAAGCAGTAGAGGCACCTCCTGCCCCTCATGAAACTTCTCTAGATTAAGAATGGGCTGGGTATTCAGGCTCATGCTGGCCAGGGCCTATTGAAGGACATTATGCACACATTCAGCAAGAACGGTTATTTAAGGAACAAAAGATCAGAGCTACCCTGCCCTCTAGGCAATTGCAACCATTATGCATGCTCCATTAATTTGTCTTAAACCACCTCCACGCTGAGTCAACAAATATCTCCAGGCCCTCCTTTATGTTGTTTGTCAAAATGATCTCCTCAATGCTGAAATAGTCCTGGAGCCAGTCAAGGAGTAGCACAGGATTCCGCTTTGCTAGATCATTCATGACATGAAAACAGATAGTCCTAACTGGACCACTAGTACTGTAGCACTGCATAATTCTACTTGTTGCAGAGTTATTTCCATCTTGGGAACTAGAGGCCTGAAACTTGCCTTTAAAGGTGGCTATTCATCCAGTAATTTGATATCTCAAGACAATGTGGAGACACCTTTACACAAACATCTGCTTGTATCCCTGAAAACCTCCACTTTCCATCTAAATGAAGTCTTCATCTGCCCATAAAGCTACCTCTTCAACCATCATAAAGTCTTCAGGGATATGTACTGGAGCAGGAAAAATGGTAAATCAGTCCTGGATACCCAGACCTATCCTAAATCTTCCTTATTTTTCCCATTTGCCCACTGAGGCTTCATCTTTTCATTTAAAAAATAAAAATATATATAAAACCAAAACAAAAAAACAAACAAACCAAAAAGAGCTCCAAAGGAAAAGGGTAAAATGGAAAATTGAGGGAAAAAGAATAAAATAAAGAACCTTGTTGTCAGGAGTGAGCAGCTGTTTCTGAGTGATTGCAGTCATGCTAACCAGACACTGGAGGCAAGATGGAAGATCATATGATAACACCACAGCAGCCCATCAGAGCCAAGACGAACACATGACCACAGAGAAACAGATGGAAGGAAAAAAAAATCTATTACTACCAAATATCACAAATGAGAGGAAAACAAAAGGGACCACAAAATAGACACTTCTTAGGAAAGAGGTATAACTGCCCCACCCCCAAACATTCATGTCTGGCCACTTGGGAAACCGGCAAGCCTGTTGTCCTTAATGATGCAGCTAAGAACATTCTACTACAGTTTAAAAGCAGATATCCTGAAATCCACTTATTGACTCTACGACACAAAGGTACACAAAAAGTGTTAACCTTAGTAATGCTGGGCACAATTCAGTCTTGTCTACTTTGTACCAGCAGCACTCCTTCTTCTTTGCCAATGGCAAACCCTTAATGATAATAGGAATACACAGGGGATGCAACCTGAATTTGGGTGAACACTGAGAATTTTAAATATGTCTTCAAAAAAATTGCAATTTGCTCTTCTGATACTTGAGTTTGCCTTTGCACTAGTGAGAAAGTTTTGCTAAATAGTGCCTGAAATTGCAAGGGGGTGAGGCAGCAGTGAGGGGAAGGTTGATCTAACGAAACTCCAAGCAACACATCACTTCCATCTGTGCTGACAGCAGGTACTGGGGTATCACAGAGGTTACACACTTTGCTCTCCTGGTCTATGAGGAAAGAGAAAGAGCAAACCTCATCACATTAGTAACACACTTTACCTTTAGATACTGCATGCAGCGTGCATAAGGAAAACAGAAATAAAGAGATAAAACCTGCTTGACACGATCAGCCAGGATGACCCAAGCTGATTAATGGCTTAGCAGGACCTGAGAGGAGAGACTGACACCTCACACACAGATCTGTGAATGGAGGGGAAACAAAGATGATCATAGCTTGATGGATCAAGTCAGAGTTTAAAACCCACATGGCAAATGTAAAGGAGGAATCTGGAACTTTCTGCATCAACTGAAAACAAGTTAGCCCCAAACAACAGTAAAAATCAGAAACTATCTGTTGTTTACAGGGGCATTTCAGCTTCACATTCACTGACTTGCATTCTTATCCACTATAGCAGAAGAGCTGGGCAACACTACATATGCTAAGTTCTACTGGATCTGAGTCCTTTCCCCAAAGTGCATATTACCTGTTTCAGATGCTTTTTCAGCTCTGAAGCCTCTGGTTCTGGCAGTGCTGGCAAAGATTCTGCATTTGTGGGAACAATCACCTGGAAATAAGCACAGCAACAGATTAAAATTCCCCAGGCGTAGTCCTTTCCAAAACAGAATCCTCTGAATCTCCAGCATTCCAGACACCAAGGAATAAAAGACACAAAGTAAAATAAGAATTAAAAAAAACTCACAATCTCAGACACAGACACCTGCTCTTCACTTCTTTATGGTTGTTATTGTTTACAATATAATAAACAGCAGAGTTACTTTATCATTTACCATAAAAATGAGATGTTTGAATCAATCCATACTTTCCACCAAGTAGATGATGTTATACACATTTTTCTTGAGTTAGCCTTGCTCATATCCCTCTAGAAAGTGAGATAGATAGCCCCGTTTGAATCGTGACAACCAAGGCTGCAAGAAGGCTCTTAACAGATTTGGTTTCTTAGGTAGGACTATAAGACACAGTCTGACAATTAGTCAAGAAGACAGTTCTATCATTTGCTAGAGGTTTTCCCTTCTAATGACATAGCCAGATCAATTAACTGAAAAAGGATGCCTAATGCTAAAGACATGGGGAACTTGAAACACAACAAGGAATAGGATTCTGAAGTTTAGTATGGGAGTGCCAAAGGCAGACTGAGGCCAGGCATTACTAAATTCTCAGTGGGTACACCAATGACAGTACACAGTTCCCCAGAAACACAGCCACAAGTTCTAATGGGTGCCACTTACCCTATTGGTATCCAGGTCAATAAGCCATACATCATCAGGCATCTTAAAATCCAGTTTGTAAAGGAAAAAACTTGCTGGAACACCAATGATATAAGGTGTAGGGGCTAGAAGCAACTGAGAGAAAGACAAACTTTACTAAGGACAAGATCTGCATTTGATATCACCATGTTCTTCCCGAATATTTATTTATTGACTACAGTATGTTTATAGCAGAGCAAACAACACAAAAGGCATTGATAAGCAAGTCATTAATATCATGAAATGGAAGCATAAGAAAAAAGAAAAAAAAAAAAAGAGTAATAAAAGCTCCTGCTCAAAAAGCTTCAGTTTTCATCTGGGAGAAAATACATTTCCACTCCCATGTTCCATGTCCCACTTCCACCGAGGACATAATTTATATGACTATATGGCTTTTTTGGAAACAGCTTGCCATGTCTATCATGGTCCAAAAAAAAAAAAAGTGTAAGAGCCTAAGTTGAAAAGCAGGAAGCCATGGATGAATACATCATCAGCTCAAACTGATGTATGCACCATTGTAAATAAGCACATACAAGGACTTTACTCTTATGCTTGCAGTGGTAATTGGTTTCAAAAGAATAACATCTCTAAGAAGTAGAAGATAGACACATTTTTTTTCAAATGTAGGTGGAAAACCTATGGGGAAATTCAGGTTGTTTCTGACAAGGAAATCAGCAAAGGAAAAAAAGTTTAAATCAACTAGGCATGTAACAGCTTGCAACCAGTGGCTTGGGAGGATAATTTATTCTTTAAATCTAGAACTGTTGGTCACCTCCAAGTGGTGGTACAAGAACAAACCTGCAGCATCAGCTGCAGGATAGCACTGAAGCAGTAAGATGGCCTGAATTCTGTCTTTCCAAGCAAAATAATGAGCTCCTGCAAAGAGCTGACTATTGGCAAAACCCAAGCTCCCAGCTGAAGTAACACAACACTTCATATTTCTGAGGAGAAGAAATTGCAGGCAATAGTTTCTGAACACTAAATCCAAGAGCTCTTAAAAATCTTGCTCTGGACCCTCCTCAACAAACTTTAACACTCAGTTTAGAGGAGAGCTGGGGGGGTAAATAGCATCATAATATTGTAGATCTATTGTAGATCTAATGTAGGTCATTCAGTCCATTGTTTGTGAACTACTGCTCTGAATCATTCTATTCACTGAGAATACTCTCAAGATATCCTAAATAAGTGGTGTTACCTATGATTTAAATAGTCACACTCAAGCAATGTTCTCTGCAAGGCAGATTTTGATACAATCTCCGAGAAGATGGTGAATGAAATAAGGACTACAGCTATGAGTATAAGACATCACAGAAACATCTTTTGTGAAAGACTAATAAAGGAAAAATGTGTACCTGTTCCGCAGAGGCCATGCAGGTGGGAAGCAGAGGGATCACTGGGAACATGTACTCTAATGGGTAGATCATGGCCACAAATGCCATCACAGACATTGAAAGTGCATTATAATCTCGGGACTGCAATACAACCTGCAACCAAACAAACTCCCATTAGTACTGCAGCAACCATTCACTTCTAATACTCCCCTCAGGTGTATACAAAGACCATAGATTTTGTGATCTCTGCAGACTCAAATTCAATGGCTGTGAACTGGGTAACCCTTCATTAACCTGTCTGAAAACAAGCTTTGGGTGGTTTTTTGAGTGAGAACGAAACTTTCCAAAACAGGAACCTCAGAAGGAGCTATTTCTTTCCCTTATCCTCTGCAGACAAAATTCATTCCAGGCAGTGCAGGGAGACAGCTGTTCTATACGTCCAGCCTACCCTGGTTTTGAAGAGGGCAGAACTTCCTACATACTTATCAAAGATCAACTCTTCCCTCCTTACCTTGTGCTCCAGAAGGATGCAGGTCAGCACCTGCAGGCAGGCATCCACTCCCAGTAACTCCAAAGGCAGATGTAATGGAAAATCCACCAAAGTGAAACGGGATGGATCAGGAAGAGCAAAGGTCAAAGCTGGCTGCAACTCATGTGGCAAGACTTCCACATCCACCCGCTTCTGCCCAGCAACGGGCATGGGTGAGCGGAGCAGCCGGTATATCCAAGCCTCTATCTCCCGCAAGTCATGAAGCAACGCACTGGACTTTTCTTCCACCAGGAGGGAGCCTGTGAAAATCCGCCACATTGTATCCCTGCACAGGGAGAATGCCAAGGTTAACACTCCGAGAACTTCAATTGACTGCCATTCCTCAAGGCTCTTCCAAAGAAAGGGTAGATCCACCAAGGATTAAAAGAGGTAACTAACAAACATTTGATCACACAAAGGAATGGGAGATAAGCATTTAACCCACAATATGAGGAAGAATAAATCTTTCTGTGGCAGGAACCAACATAAGTATGTCACTTGAGACTTCATTTACACATTTAAAGCATTGAGTGAGGTCCAGACCTCAGAAGAACTCTCATCGCCCTCACGCTTGAAATTCAGCACATAGGATACTCTCCTATCTCATCCAGAGCTATAACAAATTGACTGTAGGACTGTGCTTCTAGCAGTCTACAAACCTTTGCAAGAATAGAAATTAAACCTGAGATAATAAAAATATGCCACATCCAAGATATCCCGGATGTTTTAGCATGATAAAATACCCTTCGTCATTCTGTCCTAAATTGCACTGTATCATTCTTCAGAGCTGAATAATCCATGGGAAAAATGGATCTATTTCAGCTAAATCTCTGAAAGAGGTGTAGAAAACATTCAGGTACCTTAGCAACATAAGGAGCAAGTTTTCCACACCCTAAGTTAGCAATTTGCAAACCTTTAGCTCACAGAAAGGCTGGACAAAAAAGCATGTACAGCATTGCTCAAGGCCTTCAGAGCTTCAAAACTTAAAACTGGGTCTGACAAAGGAAGAACAAAGTCTTGTCCACTTCAGCCCTTTATCCTGTAGCACAGTGAAGGTTGCAAACCTTCTGTATTCATTCTCCAAATAACTTCAGCCTGATAAGTATCTAGAGTTAGTGTAATAGATCCCTTAGAAAGCTATGGGTTCAAATTAAAGGTTCTATCCTACAGTACACAACTTTAAAAAAAAAAACGAAAAGAAAAAAATGTTATGACACTGGGAGTTTCACAAAAACAGAATGATTAGAGAAATTTGGATGGTTCAAAATAAGGGCAATTTGAGATTATGCTGAGTACATGATAAAACTCTCGGGAACTGTGATGCTTCTCATCCTCCACTCTTCCTTCAGCTACTTGTCATGCACAAGACATTAGTCTGATAAGAGGTGTGCTCCACCTTCTGCCAGCTGTAAGGATTTGGTTTCACCTTTACTCCACCACCACTTCAAAACTATTCTACTTTTCCAGGTCACCACTAGAAAACAACACGGTAATTCAAACCTGCTGCTTTACTTTTCCCAGAGATGTATGCTCAGTATTCCTTCTCTTGCCATCCTCATCCATCATTCAATTATTCTCTTTAAGAATTATGTCCAATAAGAGCAAATTTTTCAAATACCACATCATTCAAACACTGGAATTCTCTACCATCCCTTAAAAAAATCATATGAGCTCACTGAATTGAGGAAAATCATGAAATTCAGTGGGGTGTTTTTTCCTCAATAATTATCAGACTAAACCAAGTGACAAAATAAGCTTTCTTAATACATACTTCCATTGGGAGGAGAAGTTTTGCATTGACAAAATAATTTATTTTCCATCAGTGGATTCAAGTGATAAATCTGCTAATGCAGGAATCAGTCATACTAGCCCAGAACACTCTCCTAGAACTATTCCAAGGCAGTAACCCAAAAAGTAGGCCACTGCTCTATGAATAGGACACCTTTCCCATTTCATGCAAAATGTAAAGCACTTATAAAGATAAAAATTATAATAGTCCTGTCTTTTTTTGCTGTTGACAAGTGTCATTTAGAGTCTACCAAACTACTTAACTCATATTATGTACCAACTCACAGTCCTGTCCCTCAAACTGTTGAGGGACAGGACCGTGAGATGAGAAAATCCCCTGCTTCTCCAGAGATTCACTTTATACTTCTTCTATTTGATTTGCATATTAGAAAGGAAAATCCTTTCCATGTGTGTGGAATGTAGGTGTGAGGCACAGTAGCACAGATACACATCCTTGCCTGAAATACATGAAAACATTATTCCTTCCATACCCTACAGTGCAACTGCTTTAAACAGCAGATGCATTAAGATTACTAAATTACATTAAATATACACCAAGTTCCTGTCAATCTGCTGTTACCAACCATTCCCATATGTTTCCTAGACAACTACTTTGTTTTCTACCTCTCCTCCCTCTCTCCTTCAAATATTGTACTTTGACCTATTTCAGCTGATCCTGCTTCTCTAGTCTTTTCTCTCCCACGCTGAATTTCAGATTGTTTCATAACCTTGTTAAGCACATTTTCATTATTTCCCTCCTGCTCCAAGTGGAAATTCTCTCTGTTATTTCTTGGCTGCTTCTAATTTCCCAGAAAATCAGTCCTGACATACACTGCCACAGAGCTTAAATGCCAAAGCAACAGTAATAGCATCAACACTCAGCTTCAGTTGTCAGAAGGGTAAGAGCCTCTTTAGGTGCATCAAAAATGAAAATCATATCAGATTACAGAATCAGAGAAACTTTTAAAGATATTGTTATAAAAAGTTCCTTTTCCTACTGTGAATCTGGGTTAAAACAGTAAAAAAGGCCAACCCTTGGTGTTTGGTTGCTTCTGCAACCACATCTGCAGCCACAATTTGCCACACAGAAAAATTGCAGCACTGAACCCAAATAAGAGGCAAAAGGAGGCAAAAGTTCTTCCCCCTCAACATACCTCTGCACCCCACGAGGAATCCCCAACTTCTTGCCCAACAGTCTCTCACTACAGCAGTCCACAAGTCTCTTGAGGGTGTACAGACACTCACGGAAGGTGGAAAAGAAGGGATAATGACTAAGGATGCACAGAGAAGTCAGAGTGCTGTTGCGAGAGCGATGGCTGCCTTTGGCCAGGCGCTTACTGCGCGGGGATCGATTCACGTCAGGGGTAGACTCTGCACTGGGAGCCTGCAGTGAGGAGCCACTCTCCGAACTCTCAGTGCCCACTTCCTCTTGGGGTGCTGATGCATCCCCAGATTTAGGGACCTTCTGTCCCTCCCGAGCTCGATGTCCCCCTGTGCCTTCTCCCTTCTCCTTGGGTACTCGCTTCTGGAAGGAGCGGTAGAAGTTGACACAGATTCCATAGCGAGTGACCCCTGTGTCCTTGTCTGTGAGGGTGAAGACAAAGGAAGTGTCATCGCGGAAGCTCATGCGCTTTTGCCGCACGCTCAGGCATCCTTCTGGCTGGCAGAAGAACACAACATCAGGTGGGAGAGGAAAGTCTGCATGGTCTTCCAGAGGGTAACGTCGCAGCAGTTCAGGAGTCTGAGCAACACTATCGCTGCTTGGGTGCCTACAAAAGAAGCAAACAAAAAAACCCACGCATAGTTGACTAAAACCAATAAAAATTTTTGAGAACTTCCTACTAATGTGTCAGGAGCCTGTGGACTCAGCTTCATCTTTGTTTCCTCTTCCCTACTATCTAGGGAAAGTGCAGCTTCGCAATCACTAGCCACAAAGCTCACTCACCAGCACAAGGCAGAAATGTTAAGTAAAGAAGCCTAAGTCTATACCATCATTAGCAAGGAGCCTGTTCAAATCCGATCAAGAAAAAGACTTGGACAAGTATGCTGCTCCCAGGAGAACACTGTATTGCCATGTTGCTCTAACTCTGACTTTCAAAATTAATTTAACTGCACAGGTCTCTGGGCAACACTTCGATAGGAAACACATTGGCCCTTTCCAAATACACAGTCAGAGGAAAAGCTTCTGTATTTCAGCTATTTATGAACAAGATGAAAAGTTAAATTAAAAAATTAAAGGAAATCCAGTATCAATTCCTAAGTGGGAAAGCAAGAATTTACAAGGAAGAACTCAGACGAATAGTGGAGTGATACGGACCTCATCCTAAAAACATTTTTATTAAAAAGTTCTAGCAGCCACAGCTATATAGGTGTTTGGTTTTCAGATCAGGATTTAAAGTGTAATTTGTATAAAAACTCTATGGTAACATGCAGAACTGTTTACTAGTGTGACTCACAAATCTTTGTACCACAAATCACTACTGAAACATGCAGACAGAAAGGCAATACTGTTGTTTCCTAATTTTCCACTAGAAGAGCAGACTCTTTCAAGATATTAACCTTTTGCCTATTTCAAAATACAAATGACAGTTGCTTTTCTCATATAAGAGATGTGAAAAAACCCGGACAAGTAGTAATAGAATGTTCACAATTTACAAAAGAAAATCGCTGGTGTAAATAGCTCTGCTGACTAATTCTTCCAAACTAATGTTTTATTTAAAACAAGTAAAAATGCTTTCATAATAAAACTGGTAACAAGACTTACACCACCTATACAGTTAGATACTAAAATACTGCGGGGGGAAAAAAGAAACACTAAAATGCTTCTATATGTTAATGGACAATGAATGCATCATCTGCTGAAAAAGAGATGTCAAATAATGCTGGTACTATTAAGACAGCCTATTTGGCAGCAAATCGTAAAAAAAATTACATTGACAAAGTACCAGTGCATATATCACCAGTTCATGCCTTTGCAGTAATATTAGCTACAATGACAGAGTCTTCTCAGACATTGAGAAAATTTGAACCTAATGACAGGGAATAGTTCCATAAAGCATTGCTATTTGTGCACAGTGGAGAACAACATGTAACAGTAAAGGCCACATGGAGCTAGCTCCTAAGGACTTTGTAGTAGAAGCTACTTCAGCCAGCTCCATCTCTCATCATAGGCATTTGCTGAAGTGCCAAATGAGACTGCACACCTCTGAGCAGTAGCAGTCTAACCAGCACAGGCTGGCAAAAAGCAAGAGAACCGTAGGAGTCCAGAAGTGATAGTAGCAAATTTCTAAGTGAGAACATGAGACACTATAAGCTTCACTGGAGGAGGCAGTTAACATTTCTCCCTCCTTTTCCTAGTCAGTGACACATATAGAAAATTTGGGTTGTTTTTCTAGAGACAATAAGAAGTATTAAACTATTACAGTATTCTGTCCATAAAATGCAAAACTAAAATATTAGTCAGTAATTTCCTCCACTTGACCTATTCAAATATTGCATTCAAAGTATTCTGAAAAGAAAGTGAGAGGTACAGCAACAGGCTGATGCACATGAACCACTGATATTTAGAAATTAAAGCAAAATAGATTTTGGGATATACCCATTACATAGATTTGCAGAAAACTGCTGCATAAGCTTTGAATAAGGAAAAACTAACACCTACTGAGGCAGCGAAATATTTACTGAGCCAGCCTATATATTTGACAAACAGAACACACATCAACCCCACATTTCATATGTGCTTTAAGTAAATATGCATAACATTTTATCTATTAATAAGGCTTTAAAACCAGAAAGCATTCATGTAATTCCTATGAGGATAAATAAGTATTAGAGGGAGAAACAGCCAAGTAAAACATGTTCCTGACTCTTTTGAAACTGAGTTTACAGACCACATTTCAAAAGCTAGACAAGTAGTATTATTTTACTACTAGTATATTACTAGTAATAAAAGTAGTAGAAAACTAGTATTTTACTTGCATTTAGCTTTCAGTGTTTTGAATTTGTGAATCCCTCTGTCCTGATGCCAGTAGAAGCAAAGAAGTTCAGACACACAGACTACCAGAGAGTGACAGATAAATTAGCTTTACTTAGTCACCCTTTGCAGACCCTTGAAGAGAAGTCTAAAGACCACAAGTGAAAAAATTTTGGCTGCACTAGTATCTTTCAAGAAGTGCCCTGGCTCAAGTAGGTGCTCCCCCTAGGGTAGCACTCTGCACACATTTCAGGCAGCACTTCCTGAGCATCAAGCAAAGCTTCATGGATGCAAGACTATTTATCCCCACTCTACTGCCCAAGCAAAAGCTCTGCTGAGACTGGTTCATATTACCTGGCTCCAATGATCACAAGATAGTCAAGTAGCCGAGAGCAGATTTTCTTTTTCTGCACCATTGTCCTTGATGCCCCTCCCTATGTCATCTCAGGGAATTTCTGTTCATTGATCCAGTGGTCAGTTATCCTGTCAGCCGTGATCGCTGCCTTGGGGAACAGAATCTGCTTGGAACTGTCTGGCAAGTCCAATCTATAATCAAGAAAAGCAAGAGTGTCAAAAGCACAACCAGGAATATCAAATACATACAAGCTACTCAATGACCTTAATTATATTCCCCAAAAGCCTTAATGTTCTGTGCAGTCACGGCCATCCACAGATCTCTATCTTCATGAGTATAAAAACACAGCCATATGCCCACAAAAGCAGAGAGATGCAAAATACACAAAAATGTACAAGAGTATCTCAAGAATAAATAGCTGGAGTCAACAGTCTTAGAGGTTTTTTCCAACATAAGCAATTCAACTACTCTATTCTAAGGGAGAACACAGACAAACAAAGCAGCATATCACTGGCAAAGAGCTACTCATTAAATGGTTTCTGTATTGCTTAGGCAAATCCATAAGATCCCTACAGTGCTTGAGAAAGGAGCTTCAACTGGCAAGACTGATGGAAAAAAACTCACAACCTGAACTTCAGCTGTGTGATAAACAGAGTAAATAAAGGAATAACACAAAAAGTCCAGTTTGATAAAACGCATCCCACCATCCCAAACCTGCAAATGGCTGTCAGCAGGAATGATCTCACAATCCCCAAAGACTGGGGTCTCTAACACTTTTCTGTGAAGATACAGAACTGCAGTTCTACAGAATTGCCATTTGCAATAGCAAAAGTGCATCTTGTAAATCATACTGGATTTTTTCACCTACTTCATTCAATTCCATTTATCTTGTTTTAACTTCACCCCTTTCTCTTGATACCCATGCCTCCAGAGCTAATTTCTCTGAGTATTTTATGATTGAAAGAACCTCTTGGTAAAACTGAGATTTTACTGGAGCATTACTACTTCCAAATAATTATGCTTAATAGACATCCAGAATTCAGTAAGCACTATAAAGTAATTCTTTCCAATACCACCATTCATACTTCATAGAATTTATGAAAAAACAGGGAGAAAAATAAAGTTTAAAAAAGTAACACATTACAGTGTTCCCTACCTACACTTGAAACCAACCTGAAAACAGAAACTTCCTGAAATAGAAAGGAACCTCTAAAAATCAGAGATGGTCAGAGAAGTTTACGGAGCATTCCAATGAAAGTTTTAATAGAGTTATTTTATATTTAAAAATTTGAAATGATTGCTTTTTGAAGCTTATTCAGAATAAGGTTTTCCTTTCAGTTAATGTTTACATCCTAGGGCCATCACAGAATTATTACTGTACTAAAATTTTTCAGTTCTGCAGCTTACATGTTTAGATTTTATTTGTATACAAGTATAACAACTTTACCAACAACCTATAAATCTCAGCAAAATCAGGTAATTTTCTTTATGTTTCCCTCATTACTTCACATGCACTGGAATTGTCAGCATCTCAGAGTCCCGTTCAAATTCCAGCAATATATTTGTTTTTTTCCCAGTCCTTCACATTGCAAGAACAAAGCAGGAAAATTTTATTTATTATTTATTAGCCCTTCAAACAGCAGTAAGAACAGAAACACACAAAAAAGCATGTATGCAATTTATAAAAAAGGAAAATCATACTAGTCAGTAAGTATTAATTAAAGAATAATAAACTGAAAGAAACATTAACTCTCACATTAAAAATCCCACATTTTGTGAGATGTTGTGGCATGTTTTTAGTAGATCCTCAACTACAGGCGCTGTAAATTTCTGAGTGACAGCACTATAAATTATCTTCTCTAAGCAGCAATACTATTGTAAATTATCTTCTCTGAACAACAGAGAAAATACAGACAAAGGAAGCAAAGTTTCTGTTCCTTCGTTTTAATGACATTACTGAAAAAATTGTAGAATCTGTTCTGGAAAAGCTCTTGACCCTTGATATTCTACAAATATCTGGGCACAGAAAAACTCGAGAGGAACAAAATGAAGTTGGGATATCAAGTGGTCCTTTTTGTCGCCACTTTGAAGAACTACTTTATCTGTTTTCTTTCCAAATAGCTTTACCCAGAACACTTTGAGGAACAAACTTTTCAGTCACAGACAGGGGTGTAGTAATAACTTATCTTGATGTAACCTAGAATTATGATTTCGAGGAAATTCTGCTACTTAGTGATAACCAAACATGTTCTTCCTCAGAAACAGAGGCTAGCCTACCCCTCAGTGAAGGTGGAGAAAGAATACTGCCTTTGTTCTATGACTGCAATTCCTTACACATTATTTCCCACAGCTCTGCAAAGGAGCTAATGAGGTATGCATTATGAAGACCTCAGAAACCATGAAATTTCAAGAATATCTGAGCAGGCAAGTACAAGGAACATATGCAGGGTTTACAGTGTCCCTGGAACGGCTGGAGCTACATCCCAGTGACACTGGACATGGAAGTTTCTGTCAGGTTTTTTTTAAGAAATCTGAACACTTTCTGTGATTTCTGCTTTCTACTGCAACACAAGTACAAGGGAGACCAGACTGATGCAGATGTTGAGCCAGGGCTTCTAGAACCACCTTTACCAATTTACTATACTTAACAACACAACAGTTAGAGAGACATAAGAGGACAAAGGCATATTTGAGGAAGATAAATTTTTGTTGGATTGGAGAAAAAGGTAGAAAAACTAGAACCAAGCGTAGGTTTTTTGCCTTCCTGTATTCAATCTTTTGCTTCTTCAGACATCTAGTAATGGCTGATGACAGCACTTTAAAGAGTATTACATCAGTATTTGTTGGAACTCATCTTCCTACTCCTGCTTGGAATCAGACACCACAGTTGATGATCTGTATAAAGCAACACAAACAGGCATGCCTCCCCCTCCCTATCTGCCAGAAGCTTGCTTTCAGGCCAGTGTCATTCCCTTCTCTGTGCTGGAGGAACTGTTTGTGCTGCTACAGGGCAGAAAAGACTGTGGAACTGATATGGACTAAACCTAACATCCTCCTGTCTCCTTCCTTATGGATTTTGTTTTCACTAGGTTATTTTTTTGTTGTTGGCTCACCAAGTGGCCCCAAAAATGCTTGTGCAGGTACAAAGAAAAGGTAGGAGATAGCAGCTAAGGAAATCTGGAAGACTTGACTGAACATAATGTGATCACAGAATTACAGACAGCACCTCTACAGGCAATACAGAGGTAAAGTAGTTGCTTTCTGAGAGATTTGCTATCCAATACCACCTAGATTTTAGACACTAAGTACATCAGGACAGAAATAGATCAAACAATCAAGAGATACTTCAATTCTTCCTCTTTCATGTTGGAGTTTGGACCTGAACCAAGAGATTATCTTGACTCTGAGATGGTACAGGTTTTGATATATCAATGTCAAAACCTCTTCTCTCTCTTCAACTGCTTTAACTTTAGATTTTTTTCTCTCAAAAGGTCTTCTGCAGTGTCTTTTCTCTTTGCAAACATATTGGGAGCAGCCCTTTGAAGGCTGAATCCTCAAGCAGTACTTGAGAAGAGACTTTCTATAACTTCAACTCCAGAAAAGGAGAAAAATAGAGAAGTGAAGGCCCACCACAGAAACATACTGCACCAACAGATCACATCTCAAAAAACCACAAATTGAAATAAGCACTCACACCAAAATACTCACACCAAAACTGAAATATGCACTTATATGGATGGTGAATGGGTTGGTGAGAACACTACCTACCCACACACTGCAGCAGCTGTCAGCAATACTCACTAGTAGAAGTTGGCACCATAGCCTAGACACAAAGACGAAAGGCCAGAGCCAGCACAAAACCACGACTTACCAGTAACTCAAGATATTAAAAAAGTGTTCAACAAACACTTCTATTATTGGCATTACTCTTCATTTCAAAATTCCCCAAACACCCACATTTAGGTTGTAGCACAACTTCTTAGAGGACAATCTGCATGGTATTCTGCAATTTAAAGTCCTCCTAGAAATAAAAGTCTATATATACACACACTCATGAAAAGTGTGTGTGTATATATATATATATATATACCATATACCACACCACATGACCAATATGGCAGTATGAAAGAACCACAGCACTTTTTATCAGTTTAGAGTCATCTGTGTCAGCCCCAGGCCCTGCATTAGTCCCAAGAGACATGAGTTTTGCAGTAACCCTATTTCATCTATCCCTTGGAGTCCTCAATCTTTGTTAAGTGTCTTCTCATTCAAGACACAAATCTAGAAGAAAAAAGCAATTTAGTCAAAGAAAAACTTGACTACAATGAAGTGTTAACACAATTAGTCTCACTGTATGGGGTCTGGCTGAGATGGAGGTCATTTTCCACACAGCAGGTCTCCCAGTGATGTGCTGTGTACTGGTAACTGGAAAGATGTTGATAACACACCAGTGCTTTGGATACTGCTGAGCAGTGCTGGCACAGCATCAAGGCTGCATCTCCAACATCCTCCCCCAGCAGTAGCTGGGGAGTATGCAGAGTCTTGGGAGGGGACATAGCCAAACTGACCAGAAGGATAGCCCATATGACTTCTGCTCAGAATAAAACCTAAGAGAGAAGAAGAGAAAGGCAGAGAATCCATTATTTAAAACATTTATATTCTGGAGCAACCACTACACCTACTGAAGCTCTGCTTCCCAGGAAACAGCTGAACAGCACTTGCTTCTGAGAAGTAGATAATAAAATTTCTTGGGCTTCTTTGCTTCCATGAATGCAATCTTTGCTTTATTAAACTGCTTTTACCTTGACCTACAAGGTTTTTCCCATCTTATTTTCTTCACCCTGTCCTGCTGAGGAGGGATGTGGTAGAGTGGCTTGATGTATAACTGGCATCCAGCCAAGGTCAACCCACTACACTCACCTGCAGTTGTTTTCCTCACACAGAGGCTTCCAGCTTTGAAAGACCAAGCTTACAACGAATTGCATGATGCTCAGCAGATATTTACATCATTGCTTGCAAAAATGATGTGAAGACAACAGATTAATTTCCAACAGGAATGTGCTAAGCCCTGCTTTCCTTGCAACTCTCCCATATTTTAAGATAGTACCAGAAAGACTACTTCTTCCATTATCTCCAGCTTTTATCTAGTAAAAGGATCATACTGCACATTCCACCAGTGCATGGTGAAATCTGCACCTTTAGAATATAAATCAGCATCATACAATTCAATTTGCACACTGACTGAATAAAGAGCATACATGGGACATTAATTTGTAAGAGAAAAAAGAGGAAATTGTGAAGGAGACAGAACAAATTACAGGACAGAAGCCACATGAATTGTGGTTCACTGAAATTTCACCTTGTGAAAGACCAAATTTCCAGTCACACCAGAAAGGAACTAAATTTTTCGTTCCCTTGGAACATCTTGAATTTCTACTTACTCTCAGCCAAGACAGTCTGTACTGAGTTGAGAACTAATAGCCACTATGCCTGACCTGAGTGCATTGTTTTCTGTGAACTCAAGACTCACCAATCGAACTAAACTGAAAGCTGAAACAAACACAAATAGGGCCAGGAGTTTCAATGCCCACTTTTGGGTTGATTTATGTTTCTTTTTCTCACATCACACACCTTGATCTATCTGCTAAGCTATGAGAAATAGGTGTGAGTACCTCAGGAGTAGCCAGCCTCACCTGTGTGGGCAGGAATTCCACTTAACTCACTGTTGAACTGGAAACAACATGGTTTGAAGCACAATATTAACTGATCATGGTATCTATCTTTAGACATTTTAATAATCTTTATGGAATCTTTACCACTGAAATTTTGGTTACTTCTTTTTCCCAGTGTGTTTCAAATGATCCTAGACATTATCTCTGGTACAGCACACGCTATTTTTGCTTGTACTAAGCTTTTAAAGAAGCAGACAAGCAATCCTCTTTTCACATGAGCCATTTTTCATTTCCTCTGCTTAGCGACTATATAAAACACTGCTAATAGTTTTATACTTTAAAATATGCAACATTCTAGGAAGCTCATTATTGCTATTATCCAGATACTATAGTGTTTCTGCTAACACAAGAAACACAGACAACAGCAGAGATGAGAACACCTCCCCTTCTCCAGAACTTGACAGAACACGGAGCAATTTCTAAAATCTGGCCTGGATGGACTTGCTATACTGGTGCAGCTGCTTTGTGTGTTACCATGCACCTTGGCAAGGCAGCACTGCATGCCAACACCCTGACTCCCAAGAAGACACCAGCACTTTGGAGAAAAGAAAAAAAAAAGGCATTTTTACAGAATTGCAAGCATGCCTAAACAGACAATGGCATATTTATCTAGTATGGCTAGTCTATAATACAGGTGTGGTTCTGCAAAATGCCTAAGGATAGTTCCAAGCACAAGAAATCACCTGGTAGAGAACAGGTCTGCAAGCAAATTCTAAAAGCATCCGCCCTGGAGCATATGCATCACTTCAATCAGTAAGAGTTGCTTACAGGTAAAACAGCAGATGCACCCCAACTATTTCCACTTTCCATTTACTGATAAATCTTGAGGGAAAGGACAGAACAAGCCAGATTAAAGAAAATTAAAGAATGAATGGTGAAAACAGGTTTTGGCAATACAAGAAGATTTCCTTTGAAGTTCTTCTCAATAATTATAATAATTTAAAATTTTTTTCCTTTCTTACTAAATAATATTATCTCTTTGCCTTCTGAAAACAGTACTGACACAGCCAAGATATTTAGCCTCTACACTATTTTTCCAGAGCAAAATGGAAGTAGCATGGGCCAGGGTGCTGACAAATAGACTGAAGATGACCAGAATTAGTCCACAAACAGAAGCATCATGCCACACAGATGGGAACCTTTTTGCAGCATCACGGAGTGAAGCTGGACTGATTCCGGTTCCCGGTTGCTATAGTGACAGATTTCCCCGTCCTTGCCATATGTCAGCCCTTCAGCGTTGTTTCCTCTCTCCTCCCTGCTTCGGCCAAACGCTTGGCTGAAGCAGCCTGCTGTACATGCAAGATCACGCAGTCATCACACATGCACATGCTGTGAAAACAGACCCACAGGTAATCTGATTCAGATCAATCACCATAGCAACCCAATCTTTTAGTACCTAGATTTTAGCCTGTTGGGTATATTTATAGAGCAGCTGCAGCGCTCCACTCCCTCTGCTCCACCAGCAAAGCTCCCAGCACTGCCCACACTACAAACAAGCTTCTCCCAGACACAAGGACTGCCTGGAGTCAGCACTGAAACAGAGCCCTCCTGGCACCTGCAGGCCCCAGGCCAGATGACAGCGCAGTATCTGCAACATGCTAAACGCCTTCCAGTCTGTGAGGTTTCCCATATCCACGAGTACTGCAAATATCAGAAGTCATTCTTGCCCACAGGAGTACCAACCACAGCTGACAAAATCCACTTACCCAGGTACCCACAGGATGCTTCCACAGACATGCAGCACACGCACAAAAACAATGTGCAATGTGCTAACACAAACTCGCAATGTGCAGTGTGCTAACACAAACTCGCAATCCTAATTGGACTGCAGGCAGCACCAAAGGCAAAGGAGCGGTTCCAGCAGCACCTGCTACACAGAGGCAGAGCTGCACCCACCAGGAGGTACCTGAAAGCCATGCAGAAAAATCAAGACCAGGGCTTGAATGAGCAACAAGAGATAAGCATGTGAGGAAGAACGGTATGCAAATCCCGTTATCCATTTTATTCCATTACACTCTTGGGGTAAAACATCAACAACAAACTAATGCAGGAAAAGACCACTTTTATAGTACTCCACTTCCTAATAGGAAGGAGATGACAGATTTTAGCCTCAGCCACAGGACATTTCACACACTTCAATTAAGGTTAAAGACCTTATTCTCCTCTCCTCCTTTACTGCATGGAACATCTCTCATGATCTTCCCTGGGCAGAATCATTGTGTAGGGCACACAGAGCACCGCTCACTATAGAATCAAAGAACAAATTCTGGCATAAAACCCCTCTGCCAATCTGGCCAGTTCTCCTGCTCTGCACTGTTTGGATTTAAATTCATCTCTTACTCAAAAATCATCTCCAGAGATTTGCATGAGAGAACAGTAACACAGGGCCAACTCTTTTCAAGTATGTCCTTTTTTGCCCCTCCTTGTGAGACATCACCATCACAAAATATGAGAGCCTTCTCATTATCTCTACCTCATTAGCTTTTCACTGATCCTCAAATCTGCAGTCATACACTTTGCAAGGAGTGGGGGTGGAGGGAAGGAAGGGCAAACCAAAACCCACACAATGCCCCCAAACCAAATTAGCCTCACACCTCCTTCAACCACTACAGCATTACGTTCTTCTCCAAACCAGAACTGCTTTATGCTTGAGTTTTGAGCTGAGAAACACTGGTGCTGCTTCTGAGTGCAGCCTAGACCCCAGCATCCACAAGATGCTTCCATTTCCAGCCATTCCCATTTGAGCAGTAGGCCACGGTTCCCATAATACAAGCACCAGAAGGTTTTTTCCAAAAGCAAAACAGTGCAAATGTACAGCCATAAAAAAAAATAACAAGAAAACAACAAAGCATGTGACATTTGAGAGAACTGCTGAATGCAGCTGCAACTGCTAAATTATTCAGTGCTCTCTCTTGCCACTGCGCCTCCCTCAGCCACAGTAAGCAGCTCTGGGCCAGGAAACATCACTCATGGCACCACCACCACGAGATACAGGCACAGTCGACTCTTTCCTGGAAATGGGTCACACAAACCAGTGGGATCCCAACAGTAAATTACAGCCATTTGTAAGACAGAAGAGGGGGAACGCTCACAACCACTGTGGAAACACTGAAACATTGTTCAGGATAATGTGAACCAGAAAATAAAGTACTTGAAATAATCCAGTCTTTTGGCTGTTGTTAGCACCACAGAACTCAGAGCCTCACATCTGTTTTGCCTTGTATTAGAAACACTCAGCCTGTCTGCCCATGTGTACCACCTGCATGTTATTCCCTCCCTCTACACACCTTCCCCTTCTCTTCATCAACACTGTGGGAGATCAGAAATTTCTCCTCTCAAACCGACCCTACTAATAATTTTGGTGATAAATCATAGTACCAGCTGGTCAAAACTGACAGAAAATAAAAGAGACAAGCGCATTTTCTCTCTAGAAGAGCTCTGGGGTGTGAGAAGCGTGTGTTTGGCAGACTCACCCACACGTAAACATCGGGGGAAGCAAGCTCAGAGTAAAGAAGGAACAGGAACCGCCTCAAGTGACTGCTGGAAGCAGCAAATGACAGAGCAGGGGCTCACGAGAGGACCTTCTAGCCACTGGCAGTCACCACGGCAAAGGCAGGAGGGAAAACACCACCCTGCTGGGTATGTCTTAAGACTACTCACAAGAGAGAAGGGAGAAGCAAGGTGGCATGAAGAAGAAGAGTGCCCAGCTCGTGGCTCCAGCAGAGCAGTTCAATTGCTTATCAAGAGGAAACAGACACAGCAGCAGAGTGGCTCAGTGTTTGTGGGTGCAGCAAATTTTGGTGGATACTGATTTTGATCCTTAATCATCTGTATAACAAAGAGCACCCCTCTCCTCCCACTAGCTGATGACATAGAAACAGGCAGAGGCACAACTCCTCATCCCCTGTCACAAGGGCCTTTCCAGAGCAAGTACGAGATAGCCAGGCAAGCAGAGATCCAGGGAAGCTGGTGTCAAAGCTACAGGCAAGAAGGCAATTAAAACTTTTACACTGACATTGGGAAATTCAGTTAGAATATAATGGGAAGCAGGACACAACCAGAGCACTGATCTTGCAGATGTGACAAAGTAACAGGATATGAAAAAAAATGGCTGTTCTGCTCAAAAGATAACACACAGCTCCTGGAGGTCATCAGATAACAAATTTGATAGTAACATTATCTTTGTCCCCTGAATAAAAAAAGAATGTTAATTCCCTGATTCTCACAACTGTTTAGAGATTAGTTACAAACAAAACAAAAAGGAGATATCTGACAAACATTACTAGATACATCAAAGGCAGCATGATGACCAGCTCTGTTTTGAGGGATGCTGCTGCTTTGAAATACTGAAGGCTGATGAAGAAACAGGAAACCATAAAACCTTGCTCCTTGATGCTACGCTGATGCATTATTTCTCACAGCAACCCAGAGACACAAGAGTCTCTCATTTAACTGCAGTGTCTGGGATCACAGCATGAGAACTGCCTCATCTTAGGTAATTCAGGCATATGCAAGTAGCACTTCTTACTTTTAAATCCCTGCAAGGGTCCTGCTAGTAGCAGTGATCTAAAGTGAACACAACCTCTCACAATTCAGTGGTTTCTGAGCACCAACAGGCACAGCCTCCCCATCTGGGAGTTCCCCAGTGTAAAGATATTTCAGAGCTCCTGGCAGCACATGGGTCAATCCTTCAGTTTGCTTGGCTTGGGGTTTCAGCTGGTTATTCTAGTACCAAGCGAGAAATCAGGAGCATGTTTGTCCACAGTAATTTCCATGTGGTTTTGACAGGTTTAAGGAGATCCAGTGGCAGAGAATCTAATGGCTCTAAAATTATTTTCTAGCTCAAACAATAACGACCAGCTGAATTACACAGGTTCAGTTACACAGGGTGAAGAGTAGGTCAATGTCAGTTTTTCATTGCTCTCAAGGTAGAGAAGGAAAAGAGCAAAGTATTCTGTCTTTAAAAGAACTATCACAATTTTTCCAAAGATTAACACATTATTCCACTAAAAAACATTTCTTTCTAATTGATGCCTCATGATGCTCATTTTTATTTCACTTTGTGTCTTTTTAGGTCACTGACAATGCTTTTACTTCATCAAAACTTATATCTTGAGATAGATGAAAGCTGTTTAAACTGGGGACATGATATTAATCTTGCATATAAAGCTCTTTCATTCTTTTTTTTCTAAATCCTTTCCTCATTGCTGCAAATCCCTAATCAGAAGCTGTATCTGTATTTTCTACTAGTGCATTGAATAACTACGTCAACTGCCTGGAAATTTCATGCAGTATATCTTAAATGCAGGCACACCAGGGCCAAGGGACATTTCAGGAATTCATCTGGGTCATAACACATGCATTGCCTGTCTCCAATTCCTTCCTAATGGAAAGTAAGTGACTCATTCACCTCTGCACTAAGTTTTAACATAAAAGTATCAATTACCATCTTGTGAGTATAATAGCAAATCCAGTTAAAAAAAACAACAGTGTGAAATGACAGGGAAGACACTGTATTTTACACCATTTGTTATCCCCTGTCACACACCAAATCTCTACCAACTTTTGCCCCCAAAAAGAAAGCCATTCCTCTAACAAATGTATGGAAAAGAATATCAGAGAAAAGCTATTAGCTGGGATGCTATAAATTAAAAACTTTGAAGAAATTTATTCTCAGAATTTAGCAGTACTTGTCACTTTCTAATTTAATACTCAAAATTTTCATAAATATTTGGTTTTTCAACTGGCTCATCACAGAATATATTAAATAGACCAGACTGAACATCTTGGTAGAGACATGCCTAGTATATGCTGTCTATACAGAAACTGAGTATTCAGTGTGGCTTGAGGCGAGAGGGGAAAAGCTATAAATTACGAGCCTCTATGCCCCTGATCCCAAGGCAGATAAAATCAAAGCCAACACTAATTTAATTCAGGAGGATGATATGAACAAGTGTTTTAGTAAAGACTGAAATGCACTGATGCCTCTAACATTTCTACAGAACCATCAGCCCTGACGCTCTAAAACCTAAAAAGCTACTTTGGCTAGGTGGGCAAGGATTAGTGTTTAAATTCCTTGAAACCTTTACTCCTCTGACCCCTAAAACCTTCTGAAACAGACATAAGTTGGATTCAATACTCTCAGGCACACAGTGTGGCTCTTGGGAATGGTCCTGTGAAGGGCCAGGAGCTAGACTCAATGATCCTTGTGGGTCCCTTCCAACTCAGCACATTCTGTGATTCACTACATACACACCCTGTCTGCTTTCAAGAGTTACAGAATGTTATCATGGTTGAAGAAGATGTTTGCCCTCCAGTATATCTATGTTTTTCCATGAAAACTTTAAACTAGAAGATTTCTTTTGGGTTTTTTTGCCAGTTTCTACACAGCCTTTGGTACCACCATTCGTGGCTTTGGCACATAACACGCATGCTAGAACTGTGTCTTGGCCATGTTATACATTTTGTGTGGACAACATTCTTCCAGTGAGGATACTGTTTTCCTTTTTTGCCCATCCAGTAAAATTAGAATTGTATTAAAAGCAGTGATGTTGTGGAAAACAATGTAGCAGGACTCTGAAGCTTTCAGCTTGAAACCTGTTAATTTGGTAGCAACACAAGAGTCCAGACTTGTGATACAACTGCAGCACCACTGGACTGGCAGGTACAGGATCTTTTAGTGAGCACTAGGCTGTATTACTCTCTAAACAAAAGCATTCTAGAGACCTGCTGATAATTTTGCATTTTATTAAACACACAGTTTACTTAACGAGTGTGCATTTAATTCTAGTGTCTATTAAATTGTGCATTTTCTAACTATGCAACAGTAAGGCAAAAATAGTATTTTATAGCTGGAATGATCTATCGGTTCAGCATTACATAACATGCTATGGGGGGATGACCAGATTAGATCCTGTAAAAACCACATTTTAGCTATGTTGGATGTGAAGTGCTCTCTCGGATGTGTCACGATTGCAGCTTTTCATTAGTGCTGAAAGCAGCAAGTACTTCTTGTGCCCAATCCAAAACAGTTTCCTATGTTCAAGCAGAATAAAGTCCAAAAATAGAGACACTTCCCAAATAACCTATATTTGGATGACTTTGGTTTGATTATGTGACCCTCAGGACACCACAGTACATCTTCCCTCCCCTTTCTTGTGTCTACAAGTAGCATCCTTTTTGCAGATAAGCGATGGTGCAAGGGGCACAGCAAGGACACCTGAGAGCACACCAACAGAAATGCTGACCCCGAGTGGCACTGGATGTAGAGAAAATGGCTGGCTTGTCATGGGAGAGCACAACATATTGCCAGATCACAGTTCTACCCCATCTCCATGGGGCTGCAAATTTAAAATTTATGTTATTTTGCATATGACTAAACACAGTTGATATATGGGGAAGTTCAGGGGGAAAAGGGAGAGAAGAAGGACGGGAAACCAATCAGTTTTCTTCAAAGCTTATCATTTCTCGAAATACTTCTTTATCGTGACTCCACACAAACAGTGACACAGACCAAGCCTTCTTCCCCTCCTCCGCCTGACAATAAAAGCGAGCAACACAACAAGGGGGTGACACCCATTTCTGAGGGGAAAATGCTCTTGATTTATAGTCGGCTTCATAAGAAATTGCCCAGTATAAAGTGGATTCCCTATTCTATTGTCTTGAGGAGTAACCGGATCTACCGTTTACAAACCAAGGAGTAAAAGCACCTTTCTAGTGACATTGACACAGCAACCCCTTCACAAGGCTGCACATCTCACCTTTTCCAAGGGGATCTGTCCGCCCTGCGCCGCCCTTCTCCCTCCCCTCACTATTCTGTCTGCTTCCTCTCGGCAGGGAGCGAGGAAAACCTACCGGGAGGCCGGGGACCGAGGGCCCCGGCCGCGCACCCACACCCCCGCCGCCG
>VZTN01006371.1:46692-78982 GCA_013400515.1 Erpornis zantholeuca
TCGCCAGCCGCCCGCAGGGGGCGCTGCAGCCGCGGGGGGCAGCAGGCGGCAGGGAGGCGGCACGGAGCGGCATGGAGCGGCATGCGGGGCAGCGTGGAGACTGGCAGGGTGTCAGGGAGGGAAACAGCCCTCCTGGCCAGGCTGCGTCGAGAGAACCGCGAACATTTCAGCCACTTGAAGCGTCCAGTTGGTGCTCTCAGACCTCGTTCTGGCAAGCAGCCCCTAAAGCCTCGCAGTAAAGCGCGGCTCCACACGGACGAGGACACGCTGCCTTGCCCCAAGGAGACAGAGTGCCGTGTACTTTCACCCTCTGTATTGAGCTACATACTTGCTGATTTGCTACTAGCTTCATAAGATTACAAGAGAATTTGGTTATTAAAAGCTTGAGATACAGCTTTTTAAAATTCCTTCCAAGCTCCTAAAAACCTGTACACTGCACAAACAAATCCATTTATTAACAAAATCAAAACTACCAGAATAAACCCGAAACACAACCAAAAGCACCACAAGTAACCCATAATTTATGTACATATGGGGTGCAGAATGGAGAAACACTATTTGATATTCCTCATCTATACTTTGCCCACTGTAGAGGAATTGGGTTTTCAGAAACACTCCCCACCTTTCTCCCTCCCCGTTGATCTGAATGGATCATGGGCAAATACAGCTGTTGAGTAAGGGTACAGCCAACCAGGAACACCTCCCGAGATTGTAATTCAAGCACCCCAAGATTTCTCCAGCAGCCAAATCAGCAAAATTAATTTGAAATAAATCAGGTATAAAGACTTGGAGCAGCAGGACTGAGTCTCAGGCCTAGATAGCATTTTGTAAACGTAAAAGTACAAAGTCTAACCAACCTCTAGGAAGATTCTTCCCATACACCTGCTTACTTGAGCCCCATGAGCTAACTTGGGAAGCTTCTAAAAGACAAAAAATAATTCTGTACTGATTTGCACTTTCAAAAAAAGTGAGAACATGAAGATGTAAACAAGGAATTTGTATTTGACTACATAATAATGAAAAGGGATGCACAAGGCAGAGTGTGCTGGTTTGGGCTGGTAATTTTCTTCACAGTGGCTGGGACAGGGCTGTGTTTTGGATGTGTGCTGAATGCGGGCTGCTAATAGAGGTGGTTTTGTTATTGCTGAGCAGGGCTTGCACAGAGCAAAGGCCCTTTCTGCTTTTCATGATGCCAGGGTGGTGAGGAAGCTGGAGGAGCATGGGAGGTTGGGAGGAGACACAGCCTGGACAGGCGACCCCAACTGACCAAAGGGATATTCCAGACCATGTGGCATCATGCCCAGTATGTAAAGGGGGGTCAGAAGGAGGAAGAGGGGGATGTTTGGAGCGATGGTGTTTGTATTCCCAAGTAACAATTACACATAACAGGGCCCCACTCTCCTGGTGATGGCTGAACACCTGCTTGTCCATGGGAAACACTGAATTAAGTCCTTCTTTTGCTTTGCTTGTGTGCACAGCGTTTGCTTTCTCTATGAAACTGTCTTTATCTCAACCCACGAGTTTTCTGGCTTTTATTCTTCTGATTCTCTCCCCAGTCCCCTGGTGGGGAGTGAGGGGGTGATTGTATGGAGCGTGGTAGCTGTCTGGGTTAAACCACAACACAGAGGCAAGGAAAATCACCATTTTCACCAGTGCCATCCACAGCAATGTTATAAGTTGTACCTTGAGACTACCTCAAATTTACATGCAGTTTTTCTCTTCAAATTAAGGAGATGCAGCTCCAAATAAAGAATATAAAGCTAGAAGTTAAACTGCAGCTCCTCTGTTGACAGCGTTGTTGTTTAGCTAATCCCTCAAAAGCAGGGCCCAGCCCCCCTCTAATCCACCCAGCATTGATGAGCTCTTGAGCTCTGCTCATTACTCCCCGTCTCATACCCTGCTGCAGTCTCCTATAAGCCTATTCCTTTTTCCTCTGTTTAGTAGATTCCAATTTAAATTTTATACTCCAGAGTAAGGCAGACACTTCAGAATAGCCTGTGGTGTGGAGCCTTGCTAAATTGACCATTGCTTTCCTTTCCCCTTGGCGCAAGGGATCATCAAGTACTTAGGGAGCTGCTAATGCTGGATAGTTCTCTGATTTCTCCTATCCTGCTGCTCCCTTTGAGGTAATGCACATACACGTTCAACTGTTCCTGGTGTTTCTCCTATGAACACATCAGAAATGACCAGCGTATCAGGAGTCAGGTAAGGTCCTAATGAAATCCACTTGACAGCCAGAGGCACACTGGACACCTCTTTCAATTTTGGTGAGCCACAAAATGCAGAAAATGGAGTCGAGCACATGCAATAAAGGGGTTACATTCTGAATGTAGCTGTACAAATGGAGGTGAGGTGTATGTGCATAATGCACGGTCTTCCTGATGAACACTTAATCCACTTCAACAATTTGCCAGCTCTGGCACACAGCAAGGTGCATACCAAGCTACAAATCTCACACTAAAGGCCAAAAGAAACTGCCTGGGGTTGCAGTGCTATTTTTTTCTCACCACTTCTTGCTTCTCCCCAATATATATACTCATCATTTTATATACTCATCATTTCTTATCAGCTTTAAGCTTGTTACAGCAAGAACTTATTCCACCCTCCTCCAGTCTCATGACAGCACATCAGAGAATGTCAAAATCCTGTATTAGGCTTTATTCTTTTATATAAACATTAACATTTCTCAAACAGATTAGTTAAAAATACAGATTTAAACAAGAATTTTTGCAATTGCAATGAGTTATAAAAAACAACAGATTATTTTACAGATTGTTACAAGTGCTTTACAAAGGTGCAGAGTGAAGGCCAGTGGCAGGGGACCAACCTCAAGTGCAAAATGGACACGATACCCTCACCACGGGCATAGCGCTCAGATACACAGCCAAAAAAAACGACAAACAAACCAAAAAACAGACAAACAAAAAAAAACCCGAGCCATGTGAACCTATGCTCTTGGGATGCTCACTGGGCAAGCAAACATAGACCCCTATGACAGAGAAGACTCATGAGACCAAGCTACCAGGATACTTAAGGTTACATCTCTGAGATCAGCCATAAGATGTTTTTTCTTGGAACATAAGGAACATGTTCTATAACAGTATATTTCTCTTCTGTCAGACAAAATATTGCTGTAAATCCTAGAATACTTATGGATGCAGATACTTAAAACTTGGGCCATAAATCCAGTGTGGATCTCACAATGCCCAAAGTGTGCCCAAAGGATACAAGACCCAAGTGTCCTTCTGAAGCAGTTGGCACTCCTCATACAGGAGGGACCTCCATATCCCGTGATCATCACTGAAACCTTGAGCAAGTACCTTGGAAAGACTTTGGCAAAAGGAAGACGATGCAAGTGGATCTGATTACACCCAATATTCCTGCAGCCCGTGATCTGAGAGCTGTATAGCCCACAGCTTATGCAATGCCCACTTATTTCACTAAATGCAGTGTGTCCTCTCTCCTTGGTAGATACATCTTCACACCCACCTTGGAACACATACCACATGCTCCAGATTCTTGGAAGTTTTTGAGATCCTTCCACCACACCTACCTTACCTAAGTACCAGTCCTCCCCACCTATCTTTCTTCTATTCCACCCCTAAAGATAAAATCTATGCCCTGATTTTTTTTGAACTAAAGTTGTCCAGCTGTTAGCAAATCAAAGGTAAGTTGAGCTGTCTGAGAACCACCATGAGATAAAACCGTGATGCATTACATTAAAAAAATTCCACTACTTTATGCCTGACATCTTTTTGATACACAATGTTCCCTACCCAGAGGACCTCCTGGTTAGACAAAGGGCACTACACATTACAGGAATCCTTTTTCCAAAGGAGGGCCAGAAAAAAGGGCAGCTCTAGAGATGACGTCTCATAATAAAGAAATAAAAGCTACTTCTCTTGGAATCATTGTAAAGGGCAGCACATTCAAGAGATTTTATTTATAGGAAACCCAGTGAAACCCCTAGAACATCCACACTGACTTCCCTGAGCTCCTCAGATCCAGGTACACTGGGGACCCTGCAGAAGCCTTTTGAGCTGGGTTACTCTCAACAGAGAGCTTTTGGCAAGTTCCTGCAAATTCATTTTCATAATCAGCGAGAAGATCAATGGGCAAACCCTCAGCATATGCTTAGAGAAGAGAAAGATTCTGAAGGAAAAGGAGTTGGGGGGCAGAGGGAAAGGTCTTCATTTCTACCGTTTTTGAATGTTTCACGTTATTCCTTTGGGGTACGGGCACTACATCGAAACCAACCCCTCCATCTGATCTACCCCAGCTGCCTCCTGCATAGTCTCATGACAACACTGAAACCCCAGGCTCATCACTCCCTGCATGCCCAGCCCAGGGTTTAGTGCTTTGGAGAGGGGAGGCTGGCTTCTCGTTAGCAAAGACTGGGAGATGGCATTATGTCAGCATGTCAGCGCCCTGGGAGCATGCAGTCATTCATGCACATCCCAGATTTCTGAGAGCAGCGGCGGGAGTTTCTTGTCCTGCAGCCGAAGGGCAAACACCTGTTCAGAGTGGACACTGCTCAGTGTCCGAAGACTGACCAGCTTCATTAACATCCGTGGAAACATCAAGCGGTCCTGCAGGGGCAAATAGACAGCTGTTAGTAAGTTAACCTAAAACTTTGTTTAAAAATAAAAAAAATTACTACAACTGATGATGTATTGTAGCCACAATCCTGACTTCCTCTAAACCCAGCAATCTCCAGGAGGATGCAGTGTGAAAGAACACAAGTAGTACATCATGTCCCAAAACTCCAGACTTTTCATGCTGGCTGAACTATGGAACATGATAGAGGACAGCAGATTGTGACAGCTCACAAATCCTGCGTTTACAACTGCTATCAAAGAGCCCAGAAGGGACAAGCATGAGAGTACAGGCAGCAAGAGATCAGTTACAGACAGTACTGCAAGAACTCTGCCTGCATAAACACAAATCCACTTGCATCATTACTGGAGATGTTCTGGTCAGGGAACTTACATTTGGTCTGTTGATGCAAATATAAGAATGAAGCGCTTCCACATAGGTGTGCTGCAGCCTCTCCACCAGGGACTGGTCCTGCACATTCGGTCGGTCTGCCAAAAAGCAGGTTAGAAGCAGATTAGATGTAGGCAAATTGCCATGGGGAGCTTCACTGGATTTAATATCTCTGTCTAACTCCACTTCTTCCTGTGGTCTCTTCCCAAAACTTCATCTCACATTCACCCAGCACAGCTGGGAGATATATCCATGACACTGTGGCAGCTATGTCAGTTGCCTGTAACTGTTCTTTCTCAGTGATGTCTACTGCACATGGGGAGACTGATCCAACTTCTATAGAGGTGGGAAGTTAGAGAGACCAAACACACTTACACAGTGCTGTTTGGGCTCATGTTCCTGTCCCAGAAAAAATGAGAAGCTGCCTATTCGAGAGCAAATGGGTAAGTCTCGCCAGTAGCTGAGCCAGTCAGAAAACAGGAACAAAGAAAAACAATCATTAAACAGATCACAAGACAGAAGAGCAGAGATGGCTTCTTGGTAAAGCCCTGTCCTGGCATGATACTGCCTCTTGTCCAGAGTATGTCTGCTTGCCCACTAGATGTCACTCATGCTGTGGGACCTGCATTACATCAGAGAGGTGCCAAGGACATCAAGAGGGCAATAAAATAGCAATTTCTAAATGAGGAAGATAAATACTGGCTGATTTTTCTACACACTTCTCCAGCAGTGAGGAATTCGATTTCCTCCAGAAGTGGCACTAGAACATTCAGAATATAATAAATAATATGCTCCCTTTATCACTAAACTCTATACATGCTCTATTACTCCTTTTCTGCTTGTAATGTTCCTTCACTCTACTTTCTTTGCCCTCTGACTCACTGCAGCAACTCTTCAGATCTTCCTGGCTTTTTACCTGCAGAGAAAATGTTGATGGCAATTAAAAGTGCATATTCAGCATCATTAAGCTGTAGCTCATTCATTCCCTTTGAGAACTCAAAGATGGGGTTAATGAACTCAAACTGCAGACCTGCAACAAACAGAAGAGAACAAGGTAACAGTAACAATTGTCTTCCGTCTCTCCCCCTCCCTTTCACGGAAAATGCTGCCAGAAATCCGCTGCAATACACCATGGAGTGGGGAAGACAGGTAGGCAGGGAAAAACCCTTACATCATGCTCCAATGAATCTTCCCTTTACATTCCACTACTGGTGAGCACCAATAACAGTGGCTTAAGAGTCAGGTTCTAGCTGTAAAATGACACTATTTCTGGGTTTTCCTAAAGCCTTAAATGCCCCACAGCACATTACTGGGCAACAGCTAAAGGAACACAAAATCAGCTATCAGGTAAGCCAATCAAAATGTCAGAAACTCACAAGCACAACATCTATACTGTCCACTCTCTCAGCATCACCTCCTTCACGCCCAGTAATCTTCATACTTTCCAAGAAAGCTTTAATCCCATGCTTCAGGTTCATCTGAAGTATGTATGAGCTGAAAATATGTGGTCCCAAGAACTCTGAATGATGCCATTTCCTTCAGCTCAAAGAACTGGGAAATCTGAGGCAGGTACTCACCTAGGCTTCCCATCACCTTATTTGATAAATGCAGTTAAGACAGAAATGCACTGATATTTATTGTCATAACAGAGACCACTGAGAAATCAGGTCTCTTTGTGCTATGTAATAATGCTGAAAACTTCAGGCCTTTCCTTCAAAACAGCACAGAAGTTTCTAATTTCCTGCATTACAACTACATCAGAGAGGGAGAACATAATGGAGGCAGTCTTTTTCGCTCCCTGCTTTTTGCCTTTCTAATACCTGAAGTAAAGGCTACGAGGAAAAGCATCAAAAAGAAAAGTTGCATATGAAAGCCATCTCAAGTATAAATGGTTAAATAGCTACTCAAGGAATAAAATAAAAAAGCAGCTGATGCACAGCTAAAGTCTTGTTTTCAGAAATGCTGAAGATACACACTTCTTGTTTTTTCATCTGAAATTACAGACACTCATAGGTCCTGGAAAAATAGACTTCAGAGATCACAACACCAAAGGCTATATATGGCTCATATATTAGGATGGGAAAATGTCTAAAGCAGTCTGTGATGATCCTCAGTGCACAGTACAGATGTCGTATCAACTGAAACATATTCACAGTAATGTCATCACTCCAAGCATCCATCCAGATTAGCAAGACATGCACTTGCAAAGGAGAGAAGACTGTAGTTTGAATTGGTATGATCTGACACAGCTCTACCACCAGGTCACATCTCTACAAGCAAGGAAGTTCACACCAACTGCTAGTCCTAGGTAGACACCTGCAGCAATATTTTCATGCTTTAAGAGTCCAGATTTTCCCAAGCAAACTGACACCTAGAAAAAGACATGAACTGAGCTAGTACCATACATTAAAAGCAAAAAAAAATTGTTTGTGGGGCTAGTGGTTTGGTCCTGTTCTAAACCTCCTACCTGACCCCACACACTATTTCCAGCCACCCACATTAAAAAGGAAAATATGTAAAACACAAGACACTGGGGAGGAAGTAACACCTGTCTAATGCACCACCTGCTTTGGCGAAGTCATCCCGATTATAGCTCAGGTCCTTAAGAAAGGTGATGCTCTCAATCTCTGGATTGTAACGCCGAGATGTCTCCAACAACATCACCTGAAGACAGAAATAGATATACCTGATTTGAAAGCAGGAAGAAATGTTACAACATCAATAATTTGCTGACTGTTGAAGCATCTTTGAAAAAAACCCAAACAAAATCACTCTGGTTTCTCTCAGAGTGCGTAAAAATTCCAGAGTAAAGTCTGCTGCCATACTTTGAGGTGTGTGCTTCTGGGAAACGGGAAATTCCTGCTTACCACTACCAAGGCACTTGCCTCATTTTCTTCCTATATAACCATGCACTGCAGTATATAACCAGGCATCTTGCCAATATAACCATGCACTGCAGTAATGGTGCCATGGCTGAGGTCCTTCAGTCTGCCATCCTCAAAAAAGGGATGGAACTAGTTCTCTAGGTGGGTAACTCCAAATTCTTTCATCTTGGCTACTATGTACTGTGGTAGAGTCAAACCCTCACCTCTATGGTAGATGTCTTCAGTAAAGCGATCTGATCTTCCCTGGTGAGCTCCAGGAAGCCAGGTAATTGCTTGGCAAAGTCCACGATCTCTTGCACAGAGATAATTGCAAGTTCTGTAAAGTGAGCAAAACGCTGCTGCCGTGCTTCGCGGTTATTTGGATCAGGAATCTGGGGCCATGGCTGTGGGAATGGGAAGAGTCAGCACATATTTGTGAAAGATAGAGCCAAAGATGAAAGATAAGATGAAGAGAACGAGGAAAGAACATTACAACTTCAGAACATGATCCTCGGTTATTCTTTACAGAGCTTTAGCCCACAGATGCAATGCCTAAAGTAACTCTGTTCTCTCAAATATTTTACCTACAATGCAACTCCCCAAACTTCCCTTTTTCTTATTTTGGGTACACTGGTAGAGTTTTTACCGTCACTTTGAGCCTGTCTGTGAAGGAGCGCTGGTTGCACTGCTGCTGAGCAGCCACAAGCTTTTTTATCATGCTCAGCTGTTCCGGCGTCAGTTTGTGGGAAGGGCTTGGCGGATTTGGAGGGTTTGGACGCACCACAACTGTCCGAGCCTGATCGTCTTCCTGCTTCTTCAGTTTCTTCAGTCGGATCTGTTCTTCAGACAGAACATCTAAAGCAGGAATAGCCCATGATCAATCATAGGAACACAATGGAAACCGCGCTAAACACAGGGTAATGTGCTGTGGAGGGAGAGGCAGAGATCACAGCTGCCTGTACCAGGTATTAGCAGAGTGTACACAACACTGCCAACAGTGATACTTGTTTCTCCATTCCTTACTTCAAGTTGTTCCATTGCCTTTCTTCTAATCATACTGTCATGTAAAGTGTTCACAAAAGGCAGAAGCTCCTCTCATGATGCCCTGCAGATCTTAGAAAAACAGCACTGACTTTCCCCATAAAACAATTCCCTAAAATGTCATGTTACAAGAGGTACTCCCTTCCTATGCCATGGTGTGTCCACTGTATTTTATATTATCCTACTGTTATGTCTTTTTTCAATATTTTTAATTTAACAGCTTGTGTCATTTCACCCTCTTCAGAAGCCAGACTCAGTCCTGGATGGAGTTTGAGAGTGAAAGGATAATTTGCTATAGAGACCATCTGCAGCAAACTCTAGAGCAGTAACATACCCCAAGATGAATAGTGGAAGAATAGCTTTACATAAAATGTACTGAGGACCAACCACAGGTCCTTCAGGAATAGGGTTAGAAGCGTCTCCTTCAGTTGTTAAGTCAAAGGGGAGATGTTATTTGGATGTAACATTGTAACAAAGGCATCTGCTCCACTGATGGAGTCCCTCTGTTGGAGAAAAGGAAGCACATCTTTTCTCATTGGCTTGACAAGCTGTGAAGAGGGATTTAAATTAAAGCTGCCTAGGGACAGGAACCTCAATCCATCCCTCTCCTGTCACTTTGATGCCAGGGCCAGCAAGAAATGCCCAGAGCCCGGAGAGGGTACGCAGGTCAGCAGGAGAGCACCTGAAGAGCAGCACAATGGAATTCCTGCCACTCCATCCAGTAAGTCAGGTTCACTGGGAGCCCAACTTAAATGCTTCTATGCAAATGCACATAGCATAGGGAACAAACAAGAGGAGTTAGAGACATGCATACACCTGCAGCGCTGTGATCATATTGGTATTACAGAGACATGGTGAAATGAATCCTACAACTGGGGTGTTGGAATGGAAGAATACAGGCTCTTCAGGAAGGACAGGCAGGGAAGACTAGGAGGGGGTGTCACTCTCTAAGTCAGTGACCAGCTGGAGTGCATGGAGCTCTGCCTGGGGATGGATGAGGAGCTGACCAAGAGCTTATGATCCAGGATTAAAGGGAAGGCAGGGACAGATGATAACTGTCTTCTGCAAGTGACAGAGGAGCCAACAAGGAGAAGTGCTATGCCAGATCTTGTTATCACCAAAAGGGAAGGACCTGGTGGGGACGGTTAAGCTCAAGGGCAGCCTGGGCTGCAGTGACCATGAAATGGCGAATTTCAAGATCTTTGGAGCAGCGGGGAGGGTGCACAGCAAGTTCACTGGCCTGGACTTCAGGAGAACAGACTCTGGTCTCTTCCAGGATCTGCTTGGTAGAAGACTATCAGATAAAGTGATGGAGGGAAGAGGGTCCAAGAAAGATGGTCAATATTCAAGGATCACCTGCTCCAAGATCAGGAGCAATGCAACCTTCTATCTAAATTGGAATAGCATGGATTTGACATAAGGATCACTTGGAGGATAAAATATTGGTTGGATGGTCACACTCAAACAGTTATGGCCCATGGCTCAATGTCCAGGTGGAGACCAGAGACAAGTGATACTCCCCAAGGGTTGGTACTGGGACCAGCACTGTTGAACACCACTGTCAGTGACACAGACAGTGGGACTGAGGGCACCCTCAGCAAGGCTGCTGACAGCACCAAGCTGTGTGCTGTGATTGACACGCTGGAGGGAAGGGAAGCAGAAAAGGAACTAATTGGAAAAAAACCCCTCTGTATCTTCAGGAACAAAAATAAACAAAACTTGACTTTACAAACAAGACTTTTAAAGTGCTGAAAGGTTATTTGGCTTTTTTCAAATGCACAAATAACATAGAAAACAGAGGAGGTTGTAATGAGGTGGGGGTTACTTTATTCTGCCATGCCCACAGTGAGAGAACAAGAAGAAATGGCCTTAAACTGAATCTGGGGACATTCACATTCGGTATTAAAAAAGATTTTTCTTTGTTAGGCCATGCTGCCTACAAAGGTGATGAAGTCACCATCCCTGGAGGTGTTTAAGAAGCATCTGGATTTGTGCAGACTGATATGGTTCAGTGGTTTAAGGGTTACACTGGTACTGATGGGTAGACATTTGGACTTGATGATCTTAAAAGATCTCTTCCAACCTTGATGATTCTATGATTCCATAGCTGCTACACAGAAAAGCAGGCCCTAAAACGGAACAAGTATACAACTGCACTTCTTAAAAGAATCATGTTAAACAAAGACAAGAACTGGAGAGCTACTGTAAGACAGCACTGTCAGGATTGGAACGTAACACAGTCAAGCCGAGAGTAACCTTTATACCCGACTTCCAACAGGGAAGATGTGCACAGGTATATGCACCATGCACAAAATTTACAACTCTAAACAGCAAAGGCATTCAATACAATTACCAAAATAAGGGGGATCTGTAAGATTAGAGAATGTTACTTACAGTGTTAGTTTAAGGAGGGAAGTAATTGATCCAAACGATCACAGTCCCTCATCTTGGGACTCAAATGCAAAAAAAAAAATTATCTGGTAAAATATTACTTGAATGTTAATGAATCTTGAAAACTGCCTATGTGCAAGCTCCTACACCATGCTAAATTCAAAGCAATCTAACTTACTTGGTTTGCCAGGAAGGAATTATTTAACCTCATGGTTCACATTGGCTTAAGAACAATAAACTGGCCATGAATAACTTCAGTCTGGGAATTAGAAGAATGTTTCCAGCAATTACTAAGGGGGAAGTTCTGGAATGACCTTTCAAGTGAAACAGCTGGAGGAAAAAGCCCTCAGTTTCTGTCAAAACTAACAAGGCAAATTTGCAGTGGGGATTACAGTGTCGACAAGAATTGCCAAGTTTTTGATAATGACACCAAGATTCCTTTTGACCTAATTTTCCTGAGCTGTCTTCAACACAAAACAATGACTAAATGCAGTAACCCACTGAGGTTCTCTGTATCTACCTACAACAAAAGAGGAGCAAAGTGAAGAAGTGGTCTTACTGCACTGCTTTTCAAATACATCTGTTTTGTTGCTCTTGGGAACAGGCCAATAGGGTAAAGGCAGCATACATAATGCTGACACAAACCAGCGAGACAAAGATACTGATGTGCTGTGTTTCATGCTGAAAAACTGAACAGCATGTCTCCTAGCTCGTTGAGACTTAATTTTAGCAGAATTATAAAATGTTTCTGAAATACACACTGTTCCTAGCTGTTCTGGGTGCTGGATGTCACAAAAGAAGACTTTGCACAGATCTAACATTAATTGAGCATCACTTAGCCAGTCTTGATGAGCAAAGGGATGAAACTTGGATGCCTTGGCCAAGGAGAGCTGTTCCCAAAATGTGAGCAGAAATACTGGTGAATATTCAGAAACAGCAGCCTTACAGCTTGTGTGAGAAAAATAGCAGAGTTCACTAAAGGGAGCAATGAGATCAGCTCATGCACAAACACAGCTGCAGTACTGTGGTGCTGCCCTTGACCTCTTTTGCAAGCTCACAGTAGGAAGTGAAGAAAAGTGCCTGTTGTTCAAGGAGCATGGTGACCAATCTTACGGTCCTGATCACAAGCCTGACTTTACTGACAGACATTACAGCATCCTGAAGAACATGTGAGTCTTTCCTCTGCTGGCATATTCCACAAGTTCTTACAAGGAATAAAGGAGGGCTGGGGCTCTCAGCACACCAATGGTGTTCCACTAATAGACTCACCTCCCCACGTGATCCCTGCCGAGCTCTCAGTGACTTCCCACGCACATTCCAACATACAGCCTGCATGGCTTCCACGTCCCCCCTCCCCAAGCACTTGCACTGCCCCCTGCCTTAGAGCCATCATCCCCACAGCCCTCCTGTCCCGTCCCAGCCCCGGCACCCCGTGCCTGCACTCACACTGCTCCCGCATGCCAGCCTCCTGGCACTTGCGCAGCCGGCACTCCTGGCACTTGCGGCGCATGTACATGTCCATCTCGCACTTGCCGCCGTTCTTGCAGACGTACTGCGCGCCCTTGATGACGCTGCGGCGGAAGAAGCCCTTGCAGCCTTCGCAGCTCAGCACGTTGTAGTGGAAGCCGGAGGCCTTGTCCCCGCACACGCTGCACACTTCGTTTCCCAGCATCTTAGGGGCTGGGCCCTTCTTCCGCTTCAAGGGGGGATTTTCTACCGAAACGAATGATAGCAAGGAAAAAAACAAAAGAAAAGAAAACCCACAGACATGAAGGAAGGGTAGTGGTTGCTGCTGACTGCTCCATTCCTGACCAGCACCTCCACTCAAACCCACTATCTCCCAAGCACATGGATGAAAAGATCAAGTCTGCCTTTTCACACACGCCCCTTCTGGGCAAGTGAGTCTTCTGCAACAAATTTACTGACATAATGCACAAGGTTTCGCCTCAACTATATAAGCAAATACAGCTTCGCATTTATTCCCCTCTGAAACTGAGTGAAAGAGCCAAAACATGATCAGGACAAGTGCTCTTCCGCTCCTTCCAATTATAGTTAAGTTACCAATGTGAGAAAAACCTACAAAAAAGTTGAGCTGTAATCCAAGATTGAACAGAAAGTAAATTGCTTCAGAACTCACCTCCAGTTCTCTTACTTCTATTCTCTGCCATACTCATGCACAAGAATAAGGAAAAATGTTTCCTCAATTCAATAGTGACAGAAAGCCAGTGCTGAAACTATGATCCTACAAAAACTAGACTGAACAGACAATCCCTGTTACTGGAGCATTTGGGGAAACTGTCAAAACATAAGACAGCAGTTTGTGGAGTTCGGGGCAATAAGTGGACAAGCAATACGCTTCACAAGCTCTCTGTGAGCCTTTGGAATCCTGAAGACATCATTTCCTCTTCAAGAAGAGCACTCCTCACTCCTAAAACTGAAACACTCTCATACTGACAGTTCATTTACTAAAGCTTGTTGTTCTATCTCAAACATGGAGCCCTCACTACTGCTTCACATTTCAGAGGTCTTGCGCAGCAGCTCCCGATTCTTCCTATATCATTCTGACAGATCTTAATCTTATCAGTGGCTCTGCATTCTGAAAACATCTTTGGTCTGCTCCAACACATCTCACCTTAAAGCACTCCAGTCAAATGCTTGCCAATACTATATGTGCATTCCCTCCCTATTAGCCCTCTCTCTTTTCCAACCATTTAATTCTAGCTGTGTTGACATCTGATATTCTACACAGCTCATAATGCAGATATTTCTCTGTATGACAGATATTACGGATTCTTCTATGGCAGCTGTTATAAAGATTACAACCAGCATGTCTTGCAAAGTCTCCAGATTATGTTTAGATACACCTGGAAAGCCTTTACACTGAAGTTAATGCTTAGTTTGAAGGACAAGGCTTTCTTGGTCAGCATCAGGGTTACAGTCAAGTCTCATTTTTGTACTTACTGTTCCAATACTTCTACCCTTACTTGCGTTTACATTTACTATTCTGCTCAAGTTCCTGAAATAAACAGTTTTAGGTCAGCCTCAGAAATTATTGTTGATGTTCCTCACTACAAGTTTTCAGCCATAAGTATCTTGGTGTTGATTTTCAATCCCACTGACTTTACAGACACCTGGAGGTCATTCATTTTGGCCTGCACTTCTCATTGCAGATTGGACAGCAAGAATATGTCATCAGAAAGGTAAAAGGTTTCTGACATTCTCCTCTCTTCTTCAACTATATTTCTCTTCACACAATGTATTACCAAGTAAAGATTATGCAATGCCTACAATTATTGCTACAGTTATTTCAGATTACTTAGTATAAACACATGTAATGGCAGACTAACTGGTATAACAACTTTGCTGAAGCCTCAAGTGATGTTCATATGCTTCTGAGGAACAGCAGAGTAATCCAATAACTTCCACAGATAAATCTGTCCATCTTTTGGATTTCTTAGCTGTCTTTAAGACATTACATAAACATCTTATTACCTTTTCTATGACTGTCTTATTGAGACAGATAGGCTTATTCTTTGTCTATGCAAATTACTTTCCATCTCTGAACATGAAGCATTTTAGTTATATAGATGACTATTGTTATTTTCCGTAGTCAAAGATAACATAAAAATAATGTAAGATGCATAAAGCATGAATGCCACCTCTGAACCTTCAGCTCTCATTAGGGTCCTCCTTCCTTGGTAGATGCCCTATTTTATAAACATTTTACACATTTTGTGGCTTCTTTCCTTACATTTTCATAAGGAACCCATCAATTGCTTTCTTTTCAAGCCCTCAAATCCATTTTAAGGACTTTTATTGGGTTATCTCATATCACCTTTTAACTACTCTCTTTGTTTCTACTCTACCAATGAATCCTCGTACAATGTTCAGATTATCTCTCTGTTTTATATCAAGATTGCCCATTGCCTCACTGTTGAGCAAATACATTAATTTGTCATATTTTCATTAAGATTATGACCCTATGCACTTGTGTTTTCCTTTTTTTCCTGTTACTTGTCCAGGGATATTATACTATCTTCTTACAGTTTGAAAGTGTAGGATTGTGGCCATAAGCAGCAGCTTTAACTACAAAATCTCAGTTCTATGTCTGATGTTCTTCATCCTCAGTTAATGTAAGAAATACATAGAGAAACTCCTACTGTCTTCCCACTATATGAATCTGCAAAACCCTATAATTTCTTTGTACCACCTACCCTTGTTCAATTCTCACCTGTAGTAAAGATCTATTGTTCAGCAGCTTTTGATAAGGCTAAAAAAAATGAATTCATTTTACTGCCACAGACCTAGCCTCTGGAAGGTCAAATAAGCAAAATATTGACCACATTTATCAATCAGATTAACCCAGTCTTCAGCTATCAATAACTGACTCTATTCTTAGACATCATATCTGAATGCTTCAAACGCAGTCCAACTTTTGTCCTAAAATTTTGCCAAGGATCAATTCTGCTTGCAGCTGAAAGAATGGATAGCCTTTATCTTGCACAAGATTTAGTAAGAATTTTTGCATACCTGCATGCTCAGGGGGGTTCTCTGAGCCAGGGAAGAGCGGAAGCCCTTCCTCCTCCATCTCAAATACACTTGCCACCCTCTTCCCATGATCCTGTGTGCTGAGTTGAGTGGGACCCATGGAGGCCACACAGGAAGGGCTCGCTATAATCTCATCGCTGCAGCATTGTTTCTGCCAAGCAAGGGGCCACAGGCATCTATCTTCAAAGGCCTTAGTTTTTCTCTTCTACTGAAAGTCAGGAAGTACCTGTGGAAAAAAACAAACAGATGCAAAAGAGGCAAGAGTTCAACTATTGAGACTAATAATTTCCAAAATCTGTTACAAGCTGTATCACAAGCAAGCTTCAAGATTTCATTTCCGTAATTAGCTTTGTTTTATCAATGTTTATACTCCTGAAACACAGTATTTTAACAAACTGTGGTAAAAGGTACAAGACTAGCATATCCAGCTGCAAAACTATTCTTTCATTGCCAACAGTTTTACCAAAGCAGGACAAGTCTTTATTACTGCTAACACTAGCAGTGCATTTAATCCCTGATCTCTCCAAGTGGGTAAGAGGGAAATTCCTGGCATTATAACCAGTGGCCTTTGTTAAAGCACCCAGAGTAACAAACAGTTCAGTGCTGCCAACTGCCCTGAATTTTGGTGCATGTATTGCAGAGCATATAGAAAATTGGAAAAGAGATTTTTCACACAATTATTTAGCAGACTACAAAACATCAGATTTCCCTCTTACTATCAGTAGCCAAAGACTGTGACAAAGGTCAATGATGCATCAAAAATAAGGAAGATCAATCATTCTCTCACCTAAAGTAAGAAATTGAAAGCCAAAGTGCTACCTAAGGGAAATGGCATTGATGCCATTCTCAGGAAATGGATTCATCACCAAACTTCTGAAGATATCCTTTTCTGGAACCTAGAAACCATACTGAAAAGCCCTGACTCCACTACAGAACCTGAAACTGGAAAGCAAATCCAACCACTTTCTCCAAAAAGCCCCACCTGCATAGAAAAAGACCCAACTTGTTTGATCACACAGATTCAGTGAAACTGATGCAAATTGTTAATGTAAACACTCCTAATCTGATTGAACATCAGTATATCTTAACTCAGTGATTTACCAATGCAACCCAAAGAGATTAACTGATTTAAAAAGCAACTATGTGAACGGCCTGTACCAGTCAGAGTGATTGAGTTCAAGACTGGAAGCCTATCAGTCCCTGAAAGACAGGAGGTGACAACAAGCTCTGAAGCCCAAATACAAGAGCATCAGACAAGCAGGGGCATGCCTCACACGTTGTAGTGCTGACCATGAAGAGGCAGAGAACCACTGTCCCAGGTCCCTTCTTTCCTCCTGGATATTTGGACCAGACCATACAACTTTTCTTAGAATGTCCGGAACAAAGATGAAAGCAATGCTTCTACAAATGAACCCCCCCCCAGTACTCTGGAACAGGCATCAAGTATAAAAGCAAGTCACACTGCCAAGGCTGCTGAGCTCCTGTCATTTCCAATTACACTGTGGACACAGGTGTTAAAACCCACAGGGCACATTCATTCACGTGACCTTTGTAAACACAGCCTCAGACTGCATCAGGAATTCAGAGCCCCTTCCCTGAGGGAGCTAGAGAAACAGACTATCTAGGATAAAAGCAGGGACAGCATATTAAAGCTACAGACAGAAAGAAGTCCTCCTCTGGGAGACTACAACCTAACCAATCTGATTTGCAACCAATGCAAAGAAACTCATGGTCCTCAAAGGAACAATGTGGCTACCACAACCAACTTTTTTTTAAAAAAGTCTCCCCAGCAAATCTTGAGGAATCTGAAAACCTTGTGGAAGCAGCATAGAGTATCAGATGGAGATGGGAACTTTAGTGTAACAAACCCAAACCCAACTTGTATTCCTAGTCCTATGTAAGATCCTCACTGATGCTGATGCAGATGTCTCGGGTCATGTCTGAGCACGAAACAAGAAAGTTAAACGTAAGCCTCTGAATCTCCACATTCCTTTAAACCACGTAAAAGACTCACTCGAAGATTAATTATTGTGCAGAATGAATCACCAGCAGCATTACTGCAGCAATTTTTCAAAGGAAGAGTTTGATCCCCCAGCTCAGGGACTGAGTTACAATGCTAAGGCCCAGGCCTTCAGTTCAGTGACCTATTCCTAGTGCATCCCAGCCACAACTGAAACTTATTCCAGAAAACAAAAGAGGAGGGTACAGTCTGATCAGATTGCAAAGCTGTGTGATCTGCACAACAATGACTGACATTGCAAGAGCGAAACTTGCTGTCAGCAAGACACCTGGAGCCCAAAGAGGAGTGTCTGAGAGACTGTAAGCTACCAAGAGGGAGGGGAATATAAATCCACGTGCACATCCAAGACATGGCAACAGATAAGCCACTATCTGTGCTGTAGAACTACTCAATGTGTTCCTGCTTCATGCACCAGCCTCCAACCTTCCCAAAACAGAATGCGCCAGATCAAAAAGGTTACTTGTCTTCTCTACTCCTAAGACAGAGCTTTTTTTTTTTTGGTAGATGCAATAACAGTTGCAGGCTGTGGAAAACTGACCTAATCATGAACAGCAACACTCCAGTGTTAGGTAAAGAAGCCTAAAGAGCATTTTCCTCAAATGCACACAAGTGAGAGGCTGTATGACTAGGCCTGAGACTTAGTTTTGACAGAAATGCATGAAGACTGTTTTTACATGACTAAAAATATTTTCTAGTTTTTACTAATAATCACATTATTAGAGATTCACACCTTCCAATTTGCACCACCACTTCAATCAAAAATGCAGAAAGGTGATGCAAGCCGTAACTGGAAGAGGGAACATTGTCTTCTTGACACAGTCTGCTGTGCTGCCTCCCACTGTCTGTCTCAACTCCTTCGGTTTTAGAAACCAGGACTGGCCATGTGACAAAAGATGAAGTAATCACTTCTCTTTATGCAGCATCTTGAACAGAGTAACCTGATGAGCAGACATACGTGAGGAAACATGTAGAGATGAAAGCCTGATGGAAACAAATTTCTGCCAGCCCTTGCCACACATGTCTCAAATATGATGCTAAACACTTCTGAAATGTGTCACCATCAGCTTCACCCTACTCCATTTCTTCCATCTCCCCTTCTTTTCTGAGGCAACAGAACAACTCAGATACTGATGGTCTCCAGGTCAACACTCTTACAATAAAGCACTGCTTTTTTTTAGAGACTAAAGGTGGCAGTCCCAGCTCTTGCACCTCATGCTAAACATCAGAAACATTCACCACTTCCTCCAGCAAGTCTCATCCCACTCCCTCTGTTGAATCCTCTTCTAAACCAGTTGAAGGCATTTACACATTCTTCTGGAAGACTTTGATCTGACCTGTCATCAACAGACTAAGCTAGAGAATATACCAAACTATTGTCTTACATTCATTGAGGACAAGTAAAGGAGATACCACTGGGCAGCCCAGCTCAAAAGGAACCAAATGAGCCAGATGCAGTTACTGTGACACTTCTGCTAGACAGTGCTGTCCTCTCCCTAATATTCCTACTTTGGTACTTTCTGTGAGGAATTTAGGGATCAGGAACCAGATCAGATACAAGCACATCTCTGAAGAAACTGTACTGTGTAACACATGAATAATCAAAGGAATAGTACAACAAGCCCTTTACCTCCAAATAATGGATATTCAGAAGATAGAGTAGCTTTTTAGGAAGTTTGTTCAAGTCTCTGTGATCCTTCAAAACAGGATTTATTTATCACAGTCCTGGCCCTCTAAATTACAGTATCCTATAACTTCTGCCAAGGCAAAAACACATAGCTATGTATATTCATGTCTAATGAATCACAAGCATGCACTCTGCAGCATGTCAGCATCAGCAGAAGAGACCTCACGTTTGTATAGATATGCTAACGTGACTGTGCTCACGGTGTGTCAACAGGACTGCACCTCTGTGCATGGGCCTTAATAGGCTCTTGGTGAACAAGTGCATCTCGGAAGGAAGGGCTATATTTCAGACGTAACTAAAGCAGGGATATAATTTGGCATTTTAGTTTCTACTGTGTTCTGACATGCAATACAGATTCACATTAGGTGCTAACATTTATCCCTGAAAGCTGGGCCCAGGGCAGTGCATAATGACCTCTGCTGAAACCTAAATGCACAACTCACACAGTGATGATGCTACCTTGGGTATCAAATGCTGGCTGCAGATCTAAACTGCCAAGAAAAAAACCCCATCTGTTAGACCAAGATTTCACAGGACTCTACAGCACCAGCAGAGAACTAAGCCCCTTGAGAGGCACCACTGTTCCAATCCTTTCATACAGTAACCATATTTTGTGACCTAATGCTCTTCCTATAACGTGTCTGGTGTAGCAGCCTGAGTATTTTCACAAATCTTCCCTAGGATCTTGGTACTCAAAGAAACAAAGATTATTCCCAGCTCATGTTGGCCCATTCTTCTTCTTTCTCTCTACATTGTCACATTTCTCAAGAAATGCTGAAACAGATAGCAGGTCTGTGAGTGAGGCAAAAATACATATAACAGGTTTCAATTAGGAAAAGGTTGAAAAAGACACCCTGTACCTTTCAAGACAGAAAACAAATCTGTTGCTTTGCAAATGAAGTAATATTACATGTGAAAACTGTCAAAACTCATGTGGAAAAATAATAACCTTGACAATGGGAGGGACAAACCATGAAAATGCAAAATGTGAAAAGCAGTGCAACAGGATATCGTAAAGAATGATTTTGAACAGTGTGTTTACAAAGAATGGAAAAAAACAGTTCTGCAGCTCTCAGGGAACAGACTAGCTCAGTGCCCCTGCTGTAAATCTCTCTCTCAGAGAACTGCAGGGACATAGTTTGAAATCGCATTATCCATTTTGATCTCCCAGAAGCATAAAGGCAACCACTAACTGGAAGGAGTTTGCAAGCCACCATCAGTCCCAAGCTGACAAAGAAAAGTTCTAGCTAAGCTTCAGCTGACCATGAGCAGCAGTCCAAGACTGCTCTGTGAGCCTTTTAAGTTGTTGCCACCATTGACAGTTATGCATAAGAGTCCTACAGGTCACTCCCAGCTGCGCAGCTGCATTCTGGTCTCTTGCCCTCAAGTTAAGGATCTTGTTGCCACCTCTCCCTCCCTAGCCCTGAGTTTCAGAGCCTGCCTCCCCTTGTCCCTCACCTTACTTTGAGTTTTACTCCTACTGCTGACCAACTCCTTTATTATCCATAACTTTGCTGATTCCTGGCATGGCCTTTGCCCAGGCATTTGCCTCTCCTTTTGAAGTGGGATCACTGCAGCACCCAGCTCTCACTGAGTTTAGTTTGGTCTCAACACAAGACACGCTGTCTCCTACTCAGGTCAGGTGTGGAAACCACAGCAAAGTTCAGAGAACAGCAAAAGTGACTAACAGTTTAAAAGATTAAAATAAACAAATGTATGTCACTTGGTTGAAAGAGTACTGGGAAGAGAAGGAAGGTGTAACAATGGTGTTTCCTGAAAGGTGTCACTCTGAAAGACACTATGCCTAAAAGAACACTTAGAAGGGAAAAGTCTGGCTATTACAGAAAAACACCCTAAACCTGAGTGCCGGGAGACTGGAAGTGTCTATAACTTTTCTTCCAGAATTAGACCTTATAATTACAACCAAAATGCAAAGAGTTCTATGGACATTTCTGAATCTCAACTTAATATGACTTAGCTATTCTGTGAGTGAAGAGTGTCTATTATAAACAAACAATGGTAGCAACAGAAGTTCCTAGCCAGTTTCACTCCACATCAGGCAAGAAAGAATATAGGAGTGAAACAAGTGAACAAATGGGTTAGGAAAGTGAATTAGAATCTTAAGGCACAACTGTATGACCAAATATAATGCAATAAATCAGGGCAGAATAAGCTCAAAGTACTGCTGCTTGCTAAAAAGTCCAAACAACTATCCTTGCTCCTTGTCCATGATCTGCAGAGTACAAGATTTGTTTCTTTCCTGCAGAACCTGTGGACTCCCTCATTTTGGAAATACGGCTTCCCAAATCTTAAATCAGGTGACAGAATGTGCTGAGTCCAGTCCCACCCAGGAAACTACAGGCTCTGCAAAGCTCACCCCTAACAGCAACTGTTTTGTAAGTCAGCTCTCTGGCTCACATGCCTCATCCAGCAGCAGATGCTCCCTGCTCTCTCACCTGCCTCTCATTATACCTTGCCTGCAAAGGCTGAGGTTTTGGGTTTGCCCTTCCCTTCAACTCTTAGTTTCTGCCTGATCAAAGAGAGCCATGTCAACACAAGGGGCAAGAGGAAAAGAAAACACACGTGTGACTGCTTTCAGGGTGGGTAAGATCCTGAAATGGGCTGTGCCTTTATTTTTCCTCCCTCCCTCTCTCCCAACTGCCAGATGTCCTTGGTTCTGCAACTGAGCGGAGGAGAAAGGAGATGGGGTTACTGGAGTTCATTCACACTGCACACAGGGCTGCTCTCGCCTCCCTTCCTGTTTGCAAGGAAGTATTAGTCCCTCTGACAAAGGGAGACAGAAAGAGGCAGAGAAGCGGACGAGAGAAGAGAAGGAGAAGAGAAGGAGAAGGAGAAGGAAACAGGGAGAAGGAGGGAGGGATTATAGTAAGAAGACTTTTCCCTGGTTAATGAACTGGAAATGAGTAACAAGTGATATCAGGAGTGATGCAGCCACCTTGCTGCCATGAAATTCCTTTAAAAGGCCATTGACACAAGTTCCTTTGAACTCTGGAAAACAACTAAACCCTGATCTGGGTAAAAAAAAAATCTCTAGCCTCTTCTAGGCTTTCTACTGTCATCTCAGCTTTCAAGCTTCTGGCTAACCTAGAGTACAGCCACCTCGGGAATGGCCAAAACCAGGGCATGCACAGGCTTACAGCAAGGAAGATGTGATAGTAGCAGCATCCCTCCATCTTCCCCTCCAAGACATCCTGTAAAATGGCATGTCATTCCTTCTCAGTTCTGTCTGGCCGGTGAGCTGAGAAGCCAGTGTCCCAACATAGGGAGGAGACAAAACACAGCCATTTTAGAGGGACACCAACTTCTGCAGCACTCACAGGGATGAACTTGAAGTTTGTAGCTGAACTGCAATAATCCCCTGTGTCTGGCTAGGACTCCAGCTCACTGACAGCTCAACACCATTATCAGCACTGACCTTCAGATGGCAGGAACCACGACTGAGTCTTTGATAGGAGCTTCCTACAGGAAAAACCCCATCTGTGCTCCTCCCAGAAGGATGAAACACTCAAAGCAGAGCAGCTGCCCCCTCCTGCTAGCAGAAAAGCAAAGGGCAGCTCCATGCCACTTCTTGGCAAGGGGAAGGGAGGGAATCCAGCCTGGGGCCTTATCCACAGAACATGTCAGCATCAACTAAAATAGCAATTTTTTCCAAATAGAAACTCACTTTAAATTGGCAACAACTTTTTTTTGCAAGTAGCACTCAATTTGTCCAAGCACATTTAGCTATCCTAGCAGTAAGTCTTTTCCTCTTGCACACCCAAATGTATCCATGCAAAGCTGGTTTTGGTTTGCATATCTGTTCTTCGTTTTAGGGCCCCTATACTGGCTAACAGTGTCATTCCCTCACATTTCTAACCACAGCACTAAATACACACACCACCAACCAAAAAAAAAAAAAAAAGAATAAAATCAAATGTGAAAAGTATTCAAGCAACCAACAAAACTTCTTACTATAAAAGAATCTGCTAACTAACAAAATCCCCCTTCAGTGTGGAAAATTAAAGTTGAGATGTTTGCAGCTCATTACTCCTGCTGCTGACCAGCTCTTACACACCCTTCATGCAGTGACAGCTCATCGTGTTCTACTTGAAGGCCAAAAATGCAGTCTTTTGGACTGCAAGGACCCCACCACCTTGGTTTCTTTATAAATGCCACTGCATGACATCATGGAAATCAGGACCACTGACTCAGTTTCTTCCTGGACGCCTTCTCTGTATTTACTCAGCCATCAATATCTTGTTCTGCACAATTATACATAGCAAAACCTAATAGTCAGGTATTCTTTGAAGGCACAGTTTTACAACCCAGAGTTTCCTTTGTCTTCCCAGAGAACAGAGCTTAAAAGAGACAAGTAATAATATTCAGTGTCACCGAGAAACTATAATAATCACCAACTAGGTCCAAAAAGCTGATGTTTTTTAAATAGGGCTTGCATAGAAGGTGGAACGGAGTGGGGAGAATTAGAGAAGCCTCTCTCTTCAATAATTGTGGACTTTCTTTGGAGAACCACATTACAGCCAAAAACTCCACCATGGATCCTACATTCCTCCTTTATGACCCTTGGTCCCACAGATGTTATAGCCCTGCTTCACGGAAACATGAGTGATTCACAGCAGGTCTGAGAAATCATCCCAATGCTATTTCCAATCTGAAGCAAGAGATCAGAACTTTAAAAAAAAAAAGAGAAGAAAAGAAAAAATTAGAGAAGCAAGAATGAATACCCAAAATAACATCCTGGTAGTGGAGATGCCAGGGAAAAGGGCTACACCTACTCCATAAGGAATAAGAGGACCAGCTAGACTATGTCTAGAAAAGAACACTCCAGGCCTTTTTTCTGCAGAAAATGATAATGATAAATAATCCCACAACATACTGATTTTTTTTAACCCGTTTCCTTAAAAAATTATTTCATCTCAACTATGCAGTAAGGGAACAATATTTTAAGATCCATGCCTATTCTTGCCAAGCACCTTCATCAGCTGGCATCACAAAAGGGAAATCTCCTCAGCTCCCCAGGATGTCTCAGAGCATCACTTCAACACAGAACCTCAAACTGCTGTTGACTCCTCTGAGCAGGACCATGGCACAGACCATTCACAGCACTGAGCTACAAAAATAGATAAAGGCAAAAAAGAAGCAGCTGCACCATTTTATCAGGAAGACAAGATGACAAAAGACACATAAAACCATATATCACAGCAAAGCCAAAAGGAGAAACAAAAAGGCCCTGAAATCCTATCTCTTGTCCAGACCACCTTCTCTTTCAAACTGTTCTTCTCCATCCTCGACCAGCTATGAAATTACAGGACATGAAAAATAGAGGCAAAAGAGGAAAGAACAGAAGGGGAGGTGTGCTTACAGTAAAACTGTTTGTTCGTTTTTCTGACTTCCTCCTTTCCTCCCACCCCAGGAGTACTTCCACCAGCATGCTGCACATCACCATAACTGACACAAGATTGTTTCTGGGAAACAGCCTCTTAATAATGTCTCTATATAATGCTTTGTATCCAAGCACCATTCCACCCAAAAGCATCAATCAAAACAAATACTACCACTCACAGGCAAACCAGAAATACAGTACTGGATTGCAAAACAAGCAGGAAACTCATTAAGATTCCCTTCAGGGCAGTAGGGGAAAAGCACTGATTCCCATTCATAGAAGTATCATCCCTAGATGTAGCACAGAGGTCAGGAAGAAATTACAGTACTATAGAAATACCCTTATAAAGAATGCATCAGAGGGATACTGGAACAGAGTTTTAAACTGCTTCAGAGTAAGCTTGACTGTTAGTCTATTCCCCACTCAACCATCATCAGGGATATATTTTGTCAGGTTTTGCTAATATTGCTCTTAGAAGAGCAGGAGGAGAGAGGCAGCATTGCAGGTGTACATATCCAAACCCAGATCAGCCAGAAGACTGCAGCAGAATAATAAAGGGGATCAGAAGGGCTGCCAAGAAACACGGTGAAGACTGGCAGAGGGGTGCAAGTCAGAATAAAGGACTATTAAGAGCTTTGTCACAAAGGAAACTTGCCCTGCTTTTGACTACTCTTCTGCATTCTGGCCTCTATTTCTGCTTTGGGGATCATTGGAACTGAACCCTCACAAGGTACAGTATCAACCAAATACGGAGGACTTTTCTCAATTTTATAAACCCACCAGGCAGAAGCTAAGAGGGAAGGGTTAAAGGTCTGAAAGTGAGAGAAAGAGATCTGTGTGACAGGAAGGGAGCATGTGAGAGGGCGTGTGACAGGCTGTATAGCAGAATGTGTGTGTAGATCTCATTCCCTTTGAGGCTCTTGGCCAAATGTGGAGCTGAACTTTCTGCAGACTTTGTCCTGCCAAGTCATGTTCCCTTCTCACACTGCCTGACATCACCACAAATACTCAGCTGGAAAACAGTCCAGAGCGGGACAGAGTCCACCGCTCAAACACCAGCCAGTGAAATGGCTGCACTCATGGCACACCCACCAGACGGGAAAACAGAGCCACCAACTCTCCTCGCAGGTTGTCTCCAAGCGCCCAGGAGGCCTCACCCTCATCCATGCAGAAAGAGCGCTGTGAAGGCACAAAGAGACCAGAGGTGCAAACACACCCATGTTTTCCTATTGCCCCCATAACACAGCACAGAACAGACTGAAAGTCTGCACAAAGGCTCAAACAGAAAAACGCAAAAGGGCATAACCATCAGACCATCTGAGTTTGTCACAAGCATCCTGCTGCAAGGAGTACAGTCTACTATTCCCAACTCTGGTACAACCCTGCTACAAGAAGCGAGCCATCACACACCACCCACGGACAAATGAGAAGCCAGTGATCCTGCAAAGACTTATGCCCCAGCAGGGTCTGCACGAAGCCAGCAAGGAAACATTATCCTGTCAGAGCGCTCCTATCACCTTCCCTTTTCAGAAATAAATGCAAATCCAAGATCAGGGCTGCAAAATGCAGCACATGTATGAGCACATGGGAGTAGGCAACGGGACTAAGCCAACAAGTGGCTCCATTTCTTATTTTGATCCTTGTGTCAAGGAAGAAGGGTGTGGATGGCCCACTGATTCTGGGACACTGCTAAAGGCACCACCCAGAACAAGTATCAGGGAGTAGCAGTGGAAGATGATACTGAAACAAGGGAGAACAAAGTCTGCAGTCTCTTGTTTTTTTTTCTTCAACCATCACCCCCCAGTCTGCTGCATAAAAGCAGCACTTCAGAAAATACCCTTAAAGCACAGTTGATAGGGAAAAAATTCATACTTTCTTCAGGCAAAGGTTTCTCTTCTCTCCACTCCTATTCTATTTCTAGAAGAACAAACAACAGCTTGGGAGCTTCCTGCAGACCAAGGAAAATTTCTTCTTCAGTCCCATACAGGACAGAAAGTTACATCCCCACTTTTCAGACACACACAGATAACAGACTACATTGTATGACCTGTAGCTATTTTATATGTTACATTTTAAATTTTTATTTTTCATTTTAAAGCACTCCTTACAACAGAAGTTCCCTTTTCCTTTGTTAAGGAAGGGGCTCTGACACCTTCCTTAAAGGTGCATTTGTGCAACCTTGCCTGTCCACATGCTATGTGGACCTTAAATCATATCCTTACCTGGGGTTTCCTGCCCAGACACGCAGGTGTCCTAGAATGTCCACCTCACCAGATGTAAACACAAAAGCCATCTTTTGAACTTCTTACTGGCCCTTTCACAGAAACCAGCATATTATTCCTTTCCTGCACGCAATGGACAAAGGTGGGAAGCAGTTAATCAGAAGACTGGAACCACAAAGTTGTTTGCGGGCCAGGTGACAGCTTCTCCTTCTACTCTTGGAGCTTGCAGCTGGCTGAGCTGCCCTGCCTCGGTGGCACTTCTCATGCAAGCCAATGCATGCTGCTGAGGGCTACCCACGGGACTGAGTGTGCATGTGTGCCTGCATGTCAAGGCATGCACCACCACAGCAAGTCTCAAAGGCTGCTCCCGAGCAAGTTTATGTGCCCACACAAAGCTGTGTATGAGTTTCTGCCGGTGGGTGCGCAAAAAGCCACTGCGTGTGCATACCTGACAGCCTGACTGCGAAATCTTCCAGCAAAAATCCCTGGCAAGGCATGTGGAGTCCTTTGGGGGCTGGCACATTTCTGCATGTATGTCCCTGGCAACAAAGATCTACTACAGTGCTGTTACAGAACCTTACCTGTTTGCCCTCATTTCATAAGAGCTCTAGAGGAGACTACTTAAATTCCAGACATGTTCTTTTAAATGGGTTTTACATACAGTTTTCAAGATTACACTTGTGCAATTTATTTTCTAAGTTAATCTATGATGAAGTTTAAAACAACCATTTAAACAAATACGTGCACCCTATTCAAGCAGATCATGGCTACTGGAGAATGTTTAAAAGGGCTAATTCCTAAATGAGAGAAAAGTGGCTAAGTCCACAAAGTCAGAAACCACTTAGGTACAAAACAAATTTTTCTTAAAAAAGGGGAGCAGAAAGATTAGTTTCTTCAATTCACTTATTAAATTAGTTCTGTTCACGCAAAGCTGGTAGAGGCAGCATAAAATGGGTGGGAGGTATTGCTTTCTTACAATCTCCAAATGAAAACAAAACAAGGGATGGTGAGTTATGCTCATTCTAAGATCTGGAAAGAGACAATTACCAGAACCAACCAGTTCATTCTGCTAAGTACAGATAACACTGATAGAATCAGTCATTTAATAGCACACTCCAGCAATATATACTTCTCTTATGTATCCAGTGCATGATGATTGTGTAATTATAGTATAATTATAAAAAAGTGCTTATTTGATTTGACCTTTTTATTCAAATGCAGTTTTGTACAAGTCATGAGGAAATAAATTTACGCAGTAAATACAACTGACCATTTGGTAATGTAAACATTTACTGTGATATATAAGCATAAATGGATATATGCAGATACACTGTATCATCCTGTTTGGCAAGAAGCAGTAATAGATGAGCCTAACTGATTAGACTAAAGCTTCCTTTTAAGAAATTATCAAATGCAAAACAAAGTTTCAATGAATTATTTAAATCACTAACTTTAATCATGATTTCTATCAGCAAGTGGGAAGTCTTGATTTAAACCAACTGCCCTTGTTTGCCTCATAGCTGCAGTAAGACCAGTGGGCCAACACTGCCCTGCTCCCTGGAGAGAGAGAGAGGATACAACTTCCATGCCCTGTTTCAAAAAATTTTATGAGCATCTCTGCCAATATTTTTTTAAACCTTTAAACAAACTAGAAAGCCTTACATGCCATGAGACACCCACTCTCTTGTCAGTCATGTGCTTTAGCAATCAGTCTGATACTCAACTAACATCTTATTTATATCTCAGAGAGGTTTCTATGAGTACACAATACAACCTGACTCTGCAGCCTGACTTTTAAATTGCTTCAATTTTCACATCCCACGAGATAGTTCTCCTACTTAATCCTCATAGGCACTAGTTTGGTGTCTGTTCAAAACAAGAATTAGATTTCTCATTCTTCAGCATTTTCTCTTCATTTCTTCACCAACTTCCTACTAAATAAACATTTCTCTTTTCCCCTCCTTAAACCTTCCGGGAAGGCCTGCAATGCTCTGCTCTCCTCTATGCACTACCTTAGTTAACCTTTGTCCTCCCCAAGTAAGATTTTAAAGAGCTTGACAGTGTGTACTTCAAACTGATTTATAATATTATACTAAAATTATGTAAATCACCTTAACATTTTCTTTTTGACACTCCATAAGCCAAGTAATTTTGCTTTACAGGAAGCCTGATTTTGAGATCTCCAGATACAAAAATACGTGTTACACTACCTTGAGAGGTGTCTCTCTTTTAGTGGGAACACAAGAAAGGAATTTGTCTATGTTCCAAATATGTAAAAAAAAGTACTTGGTCCCGAGCAGGAAGTCACACAACAAAACTGACACAGGAGTGCTAAAGGAAGCCATCGTACCATTTCTAACTGATAAACTTTTAAGGTCTGACTGAACATGGACAGCCTCTTTTAACTGAACATTATACACATCTCTCAAACCTAAAGTAACTACAATGAAACTGGTAAGTCAAACATAGTACTTGTATACTAGCTGAAATATGATCTACTGACCAAGTTCAACCTATTTACAGTTTTAATGCAGACCTGTACCTATCAGAAAGAAGCACTTCCCTGAATTCCTTCCTAGGACGAAGTTCCTTCACACCGAGAGAGTTTCCACAGCAAGAGAATGTGACTCTGCCTTCCTAAGTTATTATACTGAGAGGAAAACAAGTTGACACATCCTACAGCAGATCAGCAGAACATTCTCCCAATGAAACAAGGTATCTTTGTATAGAATCAAAAGATGGTTTGGTTTGGAATGGGCCTAAAAAATCAGGTAGGTTCAACCCCCACCACCATGGACAGGAACACCTCTGACAGTTCTGGAAGACTGCTTTTTCTCCAAGACTGTCAGGTGTGTGAATCTCATTACTTGGTGGGGGAGGGAAAAGAGGGAGAGTGACAATCTGATAAGCTTTCCTGTTCAATATGCAAAGACCCACACATCTGCAACAATGAAACTTTCACAGCAGCTGCTTCCAGAGCAGAAAGCAGGATCATCTTTCAATGCACCCAAGACAGAGCACATTATATTCTATACTCTTCCTTAGGCAGATGGGATCACTTCTGAAAAACAGCAACAGTTAAAGATTTTAAATTTAAAAGTTGAAATTTGAAAACTGTCAGTTTTGACAGCCATACAATCACAGACCAGATCTAATTACAAGAGACATACTTCTGAGATCTGAGACCATCACCAACTGGTCATTCAACACCAGCAAAATATTAATCCTTCTGTTCACCTCAGAACAAGCACAGAGAGTTGCAAGGAATAATCAGAGAGAAAGGAAAAGAAAGGCAGAGCAATCAAATGCATGAGTGTTCCTGCAGGTGTAAGACAGGGATAAGACAGCAAACTCCTGCTCTGTACTTGTATGGCTGCATGCCCGTCCTGCACAGCCTCCACTTGCCTTCCTGCACAGCCAGCTGGTGAGAGAAACATGCTGACAAGGCACAGGGAGCTGCAGCAGCAGTAGCTGGAAACAGCAAGCAATGGCAGCCCCAGGCACACTGCCAGGACACACTAATTCTGTGATAAAGTTTCCTGTCTCTATTTTTTTAGATTAGGCAATTTATATATTTATAGTCCCTGCTGTGGTACTTCTCCCCGCATCCCTTCACAACACGAGTAGCTGCAAGTTTCCTTCGGCAGCTACAGAACTCCCATGTAGCTCCACAATGACCCATTTTCTGTCCTCCCTCAGGCTGGTTTAGGTTTTTTTCCCCCACCTTTTATTTTGGGGCCCTAGGAGAAAGTTGTTAAATATTTTCACCCTGGTTCTTCTCCTGCAAAGCTGGTCTTCCTGTATGAAAAAGGATGCATGTATGAGAAAGAAGTATCACTGCAAGTGCTAGATTTCAAAAAGGGGTCACACCAGGAAGCCACACAGTCAGTCTGCCCTCACAAGCCTTGCAGCAGCAGTATCTTCTGGTGAATATGCCACAGGTGCGATGGAAAGAAGTGTAGCAAGGCCAACCACCACCTGGTCCTGGCACAATGTATACCATGTCCAATGCCCTCTTTCCACATACCAAATGATAGAAGGGTTGAGCTCAGCAACAACTGGCTGAAGTTTTCAAGCAGTTTTTGCTTCCATAATTAAAATGTAAGGAATGTTTTTCTGCCTCAACGAGAAGGTTATGTCTTGATTCAACGCAATTAAAACATCAAGCCCATCACTCAGTAAAAGAAACAAAAACCAGGTTTTCTGTTTACTTTTGTCTGTCCTCGGATATAGCCTTCTCTCTGACACCCAGGAACAGCAGATCAACTCCATGAACCTTGGAACAAGAAGCAGATCTGAGAGGAATCTTCCCTACAGACAAACATAACCTGCAGTCATAGCCAGAAACTGTCTGACACACAGTGATCCAAACTGTTAGTCAGAAACGTGACTCAGTGCTGGAGACTCCCTCAAAAAAGCCTTGCAGGGAAGGGCCTAGCTGTCCCTTTAGGAAAAGGAAAAGAAGGGAAGCAAGTTTCAGGAGACAAAGCATTTCTCTTTCACCAGTGATCCAAGTTTTGCTTCTGGCCCATAATGAAATCCTGTCTTGACAGATCTGTGGTCCTTAGCACCACAAAGGTCAGTGAAATGGCACAATGAAGAGTAACAACAAATGTAAGCAAAGTTACCTTTCAACACCACCATGCAAACTGACAGCCGTAGACTAAGTTTCTGTCCTAGAAAACTCACGACCTGAGTTGACAGGATGCAACAGGTGAATGACACAGAGAACTGCAAGTTGAGCAGAGAGGAAAGCTAACAAGTTACCACAAAGCAAGTAAACATCTCCTGACAGCAGCTCTGGAGACAGCAGACGGAAACCCGGGCGCTTCAGATGCAGGACAACAGCCACGAGAAACTGACACCGCTCCCCAGACGCCTCCGACCCCCTTAGCAGACGGACTCTCTCCGACGGCGCGACCGCGCAGACCCCGCCGCATTACGGCCGGCGCTGGGCTCCGGACCCAGACCGAGAGAGTGACCCCTTCCCTCCCGTCCGCCGAGCCCCAGTCGGGGGACGCCGCCAGCCTGGCCCGCACCCCGCCAGGCCCCGGGCGCCTCAGCGCGATGGGCTGCTGCCGTCCCTCTTTCCTTCCAGCACCTTCACGCGTCGCCCGGCCCGGCCCGGCCCGG
>VZTN01006371.1:80580-103788 GCA_013400515.1 Erpornis zantholeuca
AGCGACACGTACCGGCGGCAGGAGGTCAGTACCAGCCCCACGGCTCGGGGAGCGGCGCTCTCGGCCGCCCCACGGTGGGCCCGGACTGCCGCGCGGCTGGCTCCTTTGGGAAGGGAAACGCCGGCGCCGGGCCTCGTCTCCAAGTATTTTTGTTCCTTAGCCCGTTCCCACCGCAGGAAAGAGAACAAGAAGGGCCCAAGCGCAGGCTCTGTGCTGAGCCTGGCCGCGGGGCACGGATCGGCCGCGTCTCAGCACTGCCCTCATAGCGGATGCGATGGCAAATCCAACCAGAGTTGTGAGGCTGTTCGAGCCGCCGACTCTGAAGTCCAGGGAACTAAACAGCAATGTGTGTTGTAGCTAGTATTTGTTTCTTACTTGAGGTTGTGAGATTTTTTTTCCTGCTACAATAGCTCACGAGAATGCAGCCCGTGTTGGCTCTGCCCTCCCCAGTGCACTCGAGGTACAATCTCACCAGAGCCTGTAGATATAAGTAGTAGTTACTGGCCAGCTATGACCCTCTCATTTCCTTTCACCTGTAAAGCAGTGACAGCTTCAGTCTCCCAAAACCATTCATTCCCCTCTCTCTCATTAGGATGTTCTCACACTTTATAATAATTCTGGACAAACTGGTAGGTTATTTTGAAAGAAGTCACAGAGCCCTTGTGCTACCACGTACTAAGCACAGTACTAAGCACAGATTTAAAAAATCAGGAAATCAAAAATCCTCCCAAGTACCCTTCCTAGTTAATCAAATTGGTATTGAATCAATTGAAACATGAACAGGTGTCCAGATGAGAGGCTGGTTCAGATGGACAGCAGGAAGCCAAGACCCCTGTTGGACTGTAGGCTCTGCACTACTTCAGTTATTTTATCTGAGCTCCATTAAGCTGATTGAACAGATGGTGCAAACTAAGAATTCCCGTATGCTTTTCCTTGTTTCTCCTCTTCTAGGACTTCCCAGTAAGAACCCAGCTTGTCACAGTTCAGATTACATGCCTTTGACATTTGCTTCACCAACAAAACTTCCAGCATGGGCTCAAGCACACATCCTTTAACTATCCTTAGTAGTTCCTTTCCAAACATACTTCACTCTTATACAGCTTTTGTGAGTTGAAACTGTTTTCCTACTCTTGCTTGAGAAAAAAAAGTCAAAGCGAGACATGTGCAAACAAAAGCTGTTCTGCTAATCAAGCCTGAACCCTTGCTCAAGTTGAGCAACCTCCCTTGTAAGAAGTGCTGCCTCTGGGTGACACCATATGACCGTCTGTCACCTGACTCAGCGACAAGCTGGAGCCTGGCAAAAGGTGCTGAAGAAAGCATGTACACTAAGGGCTTAATTGTTTGGGGTTTTTATGACACTTCTTCTAGAATTAGATCCTTACCTTTTAAAATACTTTTTTATGTCTTCAGAGCTTACCAAGGATAAAAGCAACCTGTCTAATGAATACAGGGTCAGTTTTTTCAAACCACAGTTAAAAGGTAAAACTGGGCAGATACTGATGTCAGAAAAAAGACAAGTTGGGTTTTTTTCTTGTGACTGTAAAGTTTCTGAGGTATACTTCACATGAGAGAGATTATAGAGAGTATATATATTTTATGTTTCTCTCCTAACATTTGGAAAACAATCACTATATTTCATTCTTCAGACTTGTTATTCTCATGTTGGATTGAACATGCTGTTTTCTGGGACATTCTTTTTATGATTTCCTGTTGTTCCTCTTGTTTTATCACTGATTTCTCTCCAGTGTCCCCTTAATTGTTTTCAGTACACAGATACCAGAATACTAACATTTTGCCATTTTGACCTTCTGAACATTGCTGTATTTTTCTCATTTCTTTTTTCTGGCTCTTTCTCTCTCTGATTTCTCTCAGAAGAGATCTCTCTCTTCCGAGCTCTAGAATGGTAAAGTCTTGGCCCATTAATCCCAAGAGTCCACAAGGATCAGGTAAAATCCCAGCCCTCCCTGTTTTTGTTTTCTCTCCTGTTAGTCAGATCACTCTTGTCTTTCTTTCTCAGATGGAAAAACAGAGGTTTGAAGAAGCCATTTTTTTTCCCGAGCACAGTTGGTCATTCTCTTTAGAACTGAGATCAAAATGCAGGACTTTGCCCCAGTCCTGCTCTGCAAATACAGTGCATTTCCTATCTGTGCCCATAGTTTTCTGCATTTTGTCTTCCTCTTCTCCGACTCTTCCTCATACTCAGACTCCTTTCTATCACCTCAGCACCGTGCACCTGGGTATCCCACGGATCGACACCACACAGCTCCATTATTAGACAGCAGATTGTCTTTGTGTGCGTCCTTACAGTTTTGTCCAGGCCGACATCAGCAGGCTGGGTCCCTTCGACTTCCATTCCCCTGCTGTCTGTGAGCAGCTGCCGGGCACTTGGCAGCATTCCTGGGCGAGTGCATCGTCCTGTGCCTGAGCATCACCACTTGCAGCAGCAGTACTAATGGTGCACTGTCCCTGTCCTGGCAGATCTTCATCCGCAGCACGGACTGTGATCGGACACTGATGAGTGCAGAGGCCAATCTGGCGGGCCTCTATCCCCCAGAAGGACAACAGATGTTCAACCCTAACATCTCCTGGCAGCCTATCCCTGTGCACACAGTGCCTGAGTCTGACGAAAGAGTAAGTTTATCTCCAGGACATGTATTGACTACTCAAGTAGTATAGTGTCCAAAAATATTTGATACAGTTTTGAACTTCTCCTGGGACCTACCTTGAAGAGGTTTTCCTATTTTCAGAAAAAGATGAGAGAATTTGAGGGCTGTGTTCACTCAGCCTGTCAGGTGCAACACCCCAGCAGACTGCACATGGTCTGGAGAATGTCAGCAGGCAGTACTTGAGGCTGTTTATAGATACAGTTATGGTTTCATTACAGTTGTGTGTGTTTACTACAAATTCTGTACTCCAGCATTCTTAATGATCTGGCTGCTCTTGTCTCTGCCCAGCTACTGAAGTTCCCTTTGACTTCTTGTCCACGGTATGAACAGCTACAGACTGAAACACGGCACTCAGCAGAATACATAAATAAGACCAAAGAGAATTGGGTAAGTGATTGTTTGCATGAGATAAGGTGGTTCTAGGCTTGTAGTTACCACCTCCGTATAATCAGAGTTCTGAGAAAAGGGAAGGGATACCAGTGCATATAATACAGTATGAGAGTAGAAAATTTAAGGCCTCTCTCTTTTCTCAAACCTACAGCAATTCCTAAAGATGGTGGCAAAGGAGACTGGGATCCGGGATGTCTCTCTTGAGAGTGTATGGAGCGTGTATGATACCCTGTTCTGTGAAGTAAGTCTGGCCATCATCTTACACCCACTGGAATCTGGTCTTCAGGATTCACAGGATTTGGTGGAAATTAGTTTACAAAATCCCATGATTTTCATGGGTGTAACTTTTCACCCTACAATTAGGAGTAATGTTCTAATTTCAGAATAATAACAGTTCCTAGTCACTAGAGGCATGTGCCAAGAATTACCTATTTTTGCACTCTATAACCTCCCACTCTGGTAGCTCAGATATATATCATGTCAGAGTCAGAAAAAGTCCCTCCTGCATAATAAATATCTCTTGAAAGTCACTAGAAAATTACTGCAATCTGAAATCTTTAGATCTTTGTGGACAAGCCCAAGTCCAATAATGTAGAAATGAGATCTCTGCAAACTGAAGAACCATTAACTTAAATCATAAAGTTGGGACCTTTAATTAGGACTATTCCTCATGCTACCTCTACCTCTCTGTTACTTTAAATCAATCACTTTTCCTTCTGTGCTTCTGTTCATGCCATATCTAAAAGAAAATAATGCTATCCTAAGTTAAGTGGGTTTCACTCACATCTGTTTTCTGACCTATTTTAAGGTCCTTTGTCAGAGAAAGACTTTAGAGACAGATGTTACCATTTTACTATCTGGGGTGGGGCACCAAACTGTATATTTGAGTTGATTTCTGTTGAAAGGACATCTCATGAAGACGTAAACATAATCAAAATTTGATTATCTGTGCTGTGGTAATGCTAAACTAAAAGTCACATATCCAGGAGACCTAAAGGTGTTACCTACAAATTTCTCTGTGTATAACTGTACAGCATGATGAAGTAAACTAAGGACATCTTTCATGGCAAACCAGTGAATCACAGACACAGTAAACCCAAGCATTTTGACACTGTGTCACACTAATTCTATGGATGTGCAAGACTGCTTCACTCACTGGCAGTGGTATACAGTGGTGTGCACTATTTTGGGGGTGTAAAAGATAAATTAGCAGGGAATTGCACTTTGCTGTGTAAAGTAGCATCTTGGGTTGCTGCAAGCTGAGAATATTCCAGTCTAAAGCTGCATTGTACTGAATTTGCCCTTTGTATCACAAACCCCATTTTCCTGTCTTGTAACAATCACAGTGAATCAACTTCTACTGGTAAAAAATATCCTTTGGTCAGAGAGAGCAAGAATTTTAAATCTTCATTTTCAGGAGTCACTTAATGAGCTTGCAGATTTGGCCTGGAAGGCTAGCTGACAACCACTATAATCCCCAAGAACTCGGAGAACAGCCCACTGTCCCAAAGCAAAACCAGAATGTTGTTAAGGAAAGAGTATTTCTCACTCAGAACTATATCCTCAGGCTGATTGGTTTCTTCAGCTCCTTTGGGCTTCCTCCTTTTTCTAAGTCATGTAAACAGTGCCCTGAAGAAGACTGTTTTTCTCAACTGAGCCAGTAGAGTCATTCTACTATCTGGATGGAGACAATAAAAAAGTCCAAGAAACAGTTGAATTTACTGGCTATTCTCTTTGTAAATTAATGAAGAACTAACTAAATACCTAGGCTGCTGATGGAATTTCTCTGAACCACTCAGACAGAATGGGCCCTTAAGGATATTAAGCCTCAACTTCTGGAAGTCTAATGGGATGTGGCATAGAAAATTGTTCCCAGTAATGCTGGGAAACCACAACTGCTGTTTGTCTGCCATTATAACTAATTCTTTCATATAATGGGTTGGCTGCAAAGCAAGTTCTCCTCTTGGTTTCCAGTTCTCAGGCTCCTGGGTTTGAGTACAGGGCTTTGTCATTGGTGCATCCCACTGTTATGTCCACAGAGCGTTTGCTAACTTTCTCCAGTGTCTTTCAGTGGCCCTCAGAGCCTCCAGGGAAACAGGTGCAGGTGCACCAGAAACCCTGAGTTTTTGTTCACTCGTCTTTTCTTTTTTCTCTTTGACTGCATGCCATCTGTAGGGCAGAATCAGCCACATGTAAAGTTAATGCCCTAAGATTATTGTATTAGTTACAACACAACCTTGCATTCCAGCTGTGCTTTCACAGAAATGTAGCTCCTAGGTTATTATTCTCATTATTTTCTGAAATGTAGCTCCTCTTCTCATTATTATTTTCTGAAACAACATCAACACCCACATATATTCTTTGTATGCAGCATAGCAGTGTGAGTTCAGAAGCATAAATAGGAAAGAGGCATATTGCATATTTAAAATTGTGTAGGAAAGCAGCAGCAGTATGGGGAGGTCTCCAAACACCCTCCCTTCCTCTGTTTAATCTGTGACCTGTGCTACCTGCACATGAGTATGTGGTTTCTCTTTGTAGCAAACACACAAAATGGATTTGCCTGCATGGGTGACACCAGATGTCATGACTCAACTGAAGCAACTAAAAGACTTTGGTTTTGAATTTCTGTTTGGGATCCACAACCCAGTAGAAAAAGCTCGACTGCAAGGCGGTGAGTGCACCAGAGAGGGAGCCTCATGCTGCTCTGTCTGGCTTTTGCCTCTTACCAGCTGTTCTCTTTCCTCAGGGGTCCTGCTAGATCACATAAGAAAAAATCTAACCAAAGCAGCAAATGTTTCTGCCCCTCAGAACCTAAAACTACTTGCCTATTCAGCGGTAAGTCAGAGCTGGGACAAGCTTCTAGCCATCTCCTCCTGCTTACAGGGGATTGGGGCTTGGTGATAGTTTTAACCCTTTCTAGCTTCTCTACAGCCCATGCAGTGATCAGGATACACATCTTTGCCTCTGACTGGGTAATGTCTGGCATCATTCCTCTGCGATCCCTGAGGAAAATTCCCAGTGTGTCCTTGTTCCTGTTAGCTCAGGCTTGTGAGAGACTGGCAGACTTTAGGGAGCCACTGCTCTATTTATTTGGTAGATGGGTTGATGCTACTCAGAGTGACATTTCAGAAGTGTGGATACAGTAATGTCCCCTTTCCAGCAGCCTACTGCCTGGAAAGTCAAGCATCTCTTCCCAATTGCTCTCTAGAGATTTTCTCAAGCACAGGCTATTTCACTTCCCCCATTCTCTGGCACCATCATAGATCACTGTTCTAGCAGTACAGTTCCTCTCCCATTTTCCTGATGAAAGTTACAAAGGTGATGTCCCCTCAGCACTGCCTTGTTCATTACTGGTACAGTCTGAGCTGCCCTGGCACATCCCTAAGGGTGACTGATTTGGTTTTTTTCCCTCTTTCTCAGCATGACACCACACTTGTGGCACTGCAGATGGCTCTAGATGTCTACAACAAGATCCAAGCACCATACGCCTCATGTCATTTATTTGAACTGTACCAAGAGGATGATGGGTGAGGGCTGCAGTTAAGACCTCTGCTGTGATTTCACCTCCAGGGTTAGATTCGTAGGCTAGGCTCCACTCTTGGAAGGTGCAGTCTTGCTCCTTGGGCACTCGTGAGGAAAACTTACCACCACAATAAAGGAAAGGGTGTGCACACTGAGTTTTTGGGAAGGGATTACTTCAACTAGAGAAAAAAAACCAAAACAACATCTTGCTGTATTTCGTTTTCAGTAACTTCTCTGTGGAGATGTTTTACCGGAATGAGAGCGGGAAGGAACCTTTCCCACTGACAATCCCTGGCTGTCAGCATAAATGCCCACTGCAAAGATTCTTGGAACTCACAGATCCTGTTGTTCCCCAGGACTGGGAGCAAGAATGCAAGGTATCAAGCAGCATGCACGACACAGGTGAGCCCAGGCTTGACAAGAGTGTGGCAGAAGGGGAAAGTCTGGATGATACCATGCTGACCACTTATTTTCTGCCTTACAGAACTCTTTGTGGGTTTGGCTGTGTGTGGATCCATTCTCCTTCTCCTTATTATTCTCCTCTTGACTGTACTCTTTCGCATACAGTCTCAGCCCCCTGGCTACCGGCATGTGTCCAATGAAGGAGAAGAGCAGGCCTGACATTTGCTTCAACTCCTTCCCAGGCAGTAGGAGGGAGCTGTGTTGCCCTAAGGATGATTGGGCACCTCCAGTTACTCAGCATTCTTCTATTTTGGCCTTTGCTTCCCAGAAAAAAGCTGGACTTGATTTCTGAATGCTTTTTAAAGGTGACATCCTTTAGAAAGAACTGAGAAAAAGAACTGAGCTACTCTTAAGGAAACAACACCTTAACTTTGAAGCCAATATACTGTGTGGTGCCCCTGGTTTTCATACAGCTTACCCAGTCTGGGATTCCCAACATGGCCAGTTTCAAGTTTTCCTCCTTTCAAGTGACTGTCAACGTTACCACTCACCATGACTGTGGCAGAGAAGCTTGGGCCTCCAGCAGCTGCCACATCCAGTTGCATTTCTCTTCAGGGTCAACCTACTTTGTGTGCTTTTCCCTCACACCATAGTGCTGCGGATGGTAGGAAGGCTGGGCTTCAGCTGAGGGTGCAGATCATCAACAATGCACCAAGACTTATCTACTGTCCATGCAGAGGGAAGTGCTGTGGATGATGGGAGACAAAGTTTCCTAAGGTTGCTGACAAGTAGTTGCTGCTGGCAACTCAGGGTTTTTTCCCCCTCTTCACATTGTGGTTCAGGAGAGGACTGGATTGAAATCAGGACAAGACTGAAAGCATAGCAGTTTTCAATCAATTCTAGGATTTGGCTCAGAGTAGAATCAGAGTAGAACCCAAAGAAACTCTAAGAGCTTCATGAGCGAGACCAATTCCTGTGTAGCAAACCCACACTCAATTTCTTGTGCAATGTTTGCTCTAGAAAGGAAAGTCCCCCTAGATAAGAAACTTGGTTTCTGTCTAAAGGTCCCAAATTTGAATTTTACTTCCCACATATGAACTTCAAGGACCTGTTAAAGGGAGTATCCAGTACTCCAGGCAGTCCAGATTTCAACCCAAGGAATATGCTTAGCAGAGTATTTTTATGCTGTAATTAAGAGATGTAGCAGAGCTGTTTACCTAAGACTAGATTAAATAGCAAGTTCTATAGTTTTTCTATCTTCCTTATTGGATGGACAACAAACATCAAGGATCAGAGTTGCAGGTGACTGTGGATTCCTTTATTTGTCACACTTGGGCATTTTGTCCAAAGTGGGATTCTTTCTCCAGACTCCAGTGCCTGCTCCAGTCCTTTCTCCCAAGTGCAGGCCTCTCTGCACACTGCAGCTGCTGCAGAGACCTTCACACCAAGTGCTCATCACCTGCTTTGTAGTTCTTGGCAGAAAATGAGACTGCAGCAGGCACCAGAAGCACAGGCTCTTCACATGGTGATACTGCACATTCACTTCCTACTTTTACTTCTCTTTCTGGTGCAGTTCCCTTCCCCTCTTGGATGCAGAAGCCAGTTCTTAGGTTATGAACATTTCCTTTTGTTCCCCTTAAAGAGTACCGTGGGGACTTTTCTCCACACCGTAATCGGCATCTGCCAGCATGGGAACCCTAAATCAGCAGAAGCAGCTTGCTGTTCTCAGCATCTTCCTCACCTTTTTGTCCTCTCAAGATACAAACTAGGTCTCCTGCACAGCAGGACAGTCATAAAGAAAAAGCTACTGCCTGTGAGAACAGGCACAAGAAAGAGGTAATAGAAAGTGTATTTAAGAGACCTGTTATTTTTAAAGGCACCAAATTTTGCACACACAGGGAAAAGGTTTCTATGATGATTTAGACATTTAGACTGTGAATGACTTTCTGTACGTGTTCCAATGCATTTCATTAATAAAATCAATTTCACACTGAACTCTCCTCCTCTTCTTCTCTAAGAGTTCACAGGCCTAGCACCAGTGCTCAGTGTTGGAAAGCAGGCAGAATTTACTGCAGCATACCCCCTCCTAAAAGAATTCCCTGTTTCACAATCCCACATATTGCACAGGGAGATTTGACATACACTGGTTTTGACTGCAGCAGCTATGCCTAGATGAAGCTGATGATGCATCCTGTCCAACTTGGAGGGGTCTGCATTACACCCAGTACTATGACTGATACTTCTACCATGGTGGTAGGTCTCATAGCCCTCCTGTAGAAAGGTCTCAAACTTCTTCCCTACAAAGGTAGTTCAGCAGCATCCTCAAAGCAGCCACTCTCTATCAAAGCATTTTAGTTTAGTACAAAATTTTATTGATATTAATACTGCAAAACTATAAAAGTGAATGTGGAGGATCTGCACAGGCCTGGAGCCCATCCCATCCATCACCCTCTGGGACAGCAGCAAGGCCCCGCAGCAGCCTTGTAAACAAACTAGAAAAAGCAAAACTTAACTGTTTAAGAACAGTCTTGAGATTTGACTCTGAGCAGGGGTATTTGGAAGAAATCCCTCATTTCTGCTTTATAACACTCTTACTCAACATTCTGAAGTACATAGGCATGGGTGAAAAAAATTACCTCATCATTGGCAAGGAACAGCCTAGAACTCTGAAAATAGAAACTACGGAATCAGTAGGCGTCCAGCTCCATACTGTCCTTGCAATCCATGATAGAGACCTCTGGCATCATGTTCTTTGTGGTCCAGTTAAACAGCTGCAAGCAGCAAACAGGCTAAGCCTGATGACTTGACAAACACACATTTTCTGAGCTTGGTGTTTCCTAGGCCACCCAAGCTATCCATCACTTCACCCCTGTCAACATTCTGTCTTTTCAGGATGTCAGTCCTGTTAGAAAATGGTTTCTCAACTTGGTTGGACTAGAACAGGCTGTCGATCCTGTCATGAGCTGCTCCAGTGCAGACTACAGGAAATGGTAACCTCTGAAAAGTGATGACAATCAGACATGGTAGGCTGAAAGCAGTAACCAGCAGGATCTGGGAACATCTTTGAAGTTTTCCTAGTGCCTCAGAAAATGAGTAGTAACTCCACTTGGAGGAACCAAGTACTGACACAACTTTCTAAAAGGGGAGGCCAAGAGGATCAGGGAAGCAAGCTCAGATTCAGGGAGGAAGGACAAAGTCTAATTCCCTGCACGGCTTATACTGCCCATTGCCAACAACTAAGTTTGTACCCTGGGATTCAGAAAGGATCAAAATACTAAATCAGTTCTCTAGATCCCTCTCTTTTCACTTCCTTCCCTGGGGTTTAGAATCACTGTTTTTTTTTCTCATCTCCTCCAGCTCCCCAGACATTAATTTAGCTTTTGAGTTTGCTTGTGCCAGGGTTTGCCTGCCTCTGCCCTCCACATCTGGATGAACTCCAGCTTCCAATCCCCTGTTCTCTCATGGTTCAATCTCCTTGTCTGTCATGGCTTTCAAAAGATGTTCATGCTTCTTGGCCGCCATCTCCTCCTGGTTCCAGATCAGAATATTAAAGCCTAAGAAGAAAAATTAAATGCTGTATATCAGAAACTCTACATCAATCATAATACCTTAGGTGATGTCACTCAAATGCCAGAAATTCAAAAGACTTTTTCTGTTCTAAGGTATTTCCAAAGTATAGAGGATGCAAAAATAGTTATTGCAGATGCTCCCTCCACATAGCCATGGAAATCTAATCTAAGAAATATAAGTAATACCTAATCTCATCTGTCACAGGTGTAAGGCCTAAATCTATAGCTAACTTAAACCCACACAGCCTGTGAAAAACTGACTAATCTTGGCTCTGCAGCCTAGGAAATGAGATAAATTAAATGAAGGGAAACGGTAGAGTCTAGCAGGAAAAGACTTTCTCCCTCCATTGTTTTCTTCTACTGTTTCATGGCCGGCAGGTGGCAGCAGCTCCTGGCTGCAGGGAGGCTTTCCACTCCAGACTTGATGTCCTCAGGAATGTTTCTCAGGAGATGACTACCAAGCTGCTTCCCAAGCGCAAAGGTTTAAGACTGAAAGGAAGGTCTTGATCTCTTTCACAGATATAGGAAGTAAAAAAAAGCTACTAGAAAGAGGGATTTGGGAAAACTGCTCTCACAGCTTTAATCTGGAGTAACAAGCCAGCCCTTTTCTGGGACTAGAATGCACACATGTTTAGTGCCCCAGGTTCTCTTTACTTACCCATGCCAGAAGCCAGTGTGTCTCCCATAGGGTTAAACTTATTGAGCTGAAAATGAAAACACAGTCTGTAAGGGCATCACTGCTTATGTAACAGTCATAAGAGCACCAAAGCTTATATAACAGCAACAAACCATCTGGAAAAAAGAGCGTTCCCTAACATTATCACAAAAATCCCACAAAGGACCATGGACTAGCCCTGCTTGAGTCAGCAGTTTCAGCTGGCAGCCGTATCTCATGACAGCATGAGTCTGTCACAAGTAAACTGGATATGGTCTAGTCCCTAACCCATGCCTCTTTCAGAGACATAGAGCAGTGTTATTGACAGCCCTTTCAGCTGCAGCACTCAACTCACCGAGATGATGCCAGAAGCATTTGGATCGTAGAGCTGACAAACCATCTCGCCAGTGTTTCCGTCAAACACATCCACAGTTCGCAGCTCGCTCGGCGTGTACCCAGGGAACTTGGGGTCTGGGTAGCGACCTACCACAATGAGGTCATAGCGAGGATGCCACGTTGCCTGATCAGAAAACAGAGTCATGGAAGCTTAGAGAAAGGGACAGAGCTCAGCACTGACACAATCCAGACAACTGACACTGGGAGCAACTCTTACTATATCCCACCCACAGCTTGAGGAACTGTGCTTGCAGCAGTGTAAATATCCATCCACCAGTGTAGTATCTGGACCAGAAATCAGACCATTTCTGATTTGCAGAGGGGTGCTACCACCAAGCACAATGATGATCCTCTTAGATTTAGCTCACCTTAATAGGTGTGAGGTGCTGAAACTGCCTATGTGGATGTGGAATCAGGTGCTGTGGCTTGGTCCAGTCTGAAGATGAGTAAACCCTGATTTCATTGTGCTGGTCTGTGGTCAAAAGCTTGGCACCATGTGTTGGGCTGAAGTAAGCTAGGAAAGTGAGACAATAAGACAAACTAAAGATCACAGTGCTGTGACTGACAAGAAACATTAGTGTCACATTTCACTGATTGAAAATCCATTACTGTTTCATTAATTGGGACGTGAATATACTTGTATGTCCTAACAGACAAGACAGACTACCTGTCTCAAACAAACTCAAAACTCTTACAAAAAGTAATATGAAACCTACTGCTGGGTTACCTAAGAATAGTATTTTTTCTCACTTCAGAATCACAGGAGGAAACATTGCAAAGAAAGAAACTTGCTCATTGCTTCCAAACTCGCTTCTAAGGTACAGTCTCACAGTTTGTATGGCATGTCTTAAGAAGGTGCTGCAGCTGCCCTAGCCACCTCCCTGCCTCTGGCCACACATTCCAAACAGCTTCCTTGCTTTAATTACCATGCAACTTGGAATCTGAGCAAAACCTAACACTGCCACCACAATAAAAGCTGAGCTGAGTGGACTCTCTGCAGACATATATGCAATGAAGTCCTTAACTCACCTGCATTGACAGGTTTCTCATGTGGAAGCAGATGAAGAAAGTTTGTTTTGTTTTTGATGTTTCTGAGGTCCCAGATTTTGACTGTCTGATCCACAGATGCTGTGGCAAACATCCACTCACATCGGGAGTTAAACTCTACATGAGTCACTTTCTTCCTGTGCAATTTCAGCTTCCAGATCTGCAGCAAACAGAAAATCATGCAAAAAAAAAAAAAATCAAGATCTGGCATAAAGAAATTGAATGATAATCTACTAGTGTAGAGTAAAGAGGTCTCACATTTATAGAGTAACAAACTAAAATACACCAAGGGTGTATTCACTGGAAACAAGAAAGGAAAAGAATGACCTTGACAAATAACTATTTAATTCTCGAAGAACTTTGATCCATCAATTTATTACAGCTATGAGAAAAGAAAACGCAACCCTGGGCTTTCATGGAGGGAACTATACAGGGAGTGCCACTGTACAAAGCAAGATCACATCTGGAAGACTTTAAGCAGTGCCAGCCTTTCACTTGCAGAAAGATTTAAATGAACTGAACACACAGAGAAAATGTGCTGCCAAGATAATGAGAAGGAAGGAACTACTTTGTGTGGAAAGCCAAAAAACCTTGCTTTGTTTATCTAAGTAAAAAAGGTAAGAGGAGATACAACTGGTTATAGAAACATGTCAGCAAAGAAACATGGGGGTAGGACAAATATTTCATTAACAACAACAACACAAAGCTGCCATGAATAAATTTCTATACAAAGCCAGAAGATTATCTCTAATCTAAAGGCTGAAGCTGGCCTCTCTTCCCTAGAATAATGGCTATCTCCCAACTGCAGAAAAGACTGTCACGTTATTTCAGGGGGAACAAATAAACTAAGTCAGCAACTAACCCTGAAAATGGGCAAGTCACTTGGAGCACTCCTGACTCTGCCTGCTACTTTACGCAGCTACCTCTGAGCGCAGCTCATTGGGTGGCAAACTTTTACAGATATTACCCTTACATGCAGGAGAGATGGCAGTGTCAGTGTGACACTACAGCAGGCTCTTGAAGCAGGGCCCACTCCAACTATTCTCTCCTCTTTCACTACTACTCCAGACTCACAATCGGCCTCTGCCTGCCCTCTCGTGTCCAACGGCAGGAATGCAATTTCCATTCCAGTATTTGCTGCATTACTGCTCTGTGCCTACCCCCAAGTCATGGAAGGGTGTACAGTAAAGCGGTACCTCCTAAATTACTCCCATCAGGTCACTAAGTTTCTGGAAATGTGCAAGTTGTTAACAATGGGTGCTTACATCTTCAGGTTACCCTATAATTAACTCTGGCTAGTAGCAAATACTGTTAAGGAAAGGGTAGCACATGACAGGTAATAATTCCTTGTTTAGGAATTATTACCATAATACTCAACAATGTAAAAATGTCTACTGGGTGGCAGAAGTAGAGGACTTCTCACCACCCAGACATGAGTGAACTCATCTCCAGAGCTGCAAGTCACTTGGCTCCTCTTCCCAGGGTCCCTGTAGAGTAGGAAAGCACACGAGCCATGAATATTCTTGTAGAGGAGATGCTGCATGGAGCCATACAAACCTCTTCACCAGAAGTGCTGAGCAGGACCACGTTGCCCACATTATCACCTGTCACCACTGCATGGCAGCTTGCAGAAACGTCCACACTGCAGTACCAGCAGCTAGAGGGAAAGACACAAATCAGTGCTCTTCCTATAGAAAAGTGAAGGCAGTGGACTTCTGGTTCACATCTCATCCCTGACAAGGGATACTGCAACAGACTGTAACTGCAATCTCCTGACTGGTGGTGTGGGCCTGAGTATAAAGAAGGACAGCTTATCATCAATGCTTTCTGTTGGTGACTGAATGTGAAATAACTTCAAAGTCATTTCAAAGTGCTTATTAGGTGGAGTGTAACACCATGCAACAGTGGAACATAATAGAGGCTGAAGAACTACTTGGTGCCTGCACATGAACATACCTTGGGAAAGATCAGAACATCCTTGGGACTTCGACAAATGTAGAGAAACAGCATTAAAATTATGTTTTCCACAAAACACTGAAGCAGCAGTAGACAGAAGCTTTGGACTGAAACACTGCACATCAAACTATCTCAACTTCATGCTCCAGGAAATAAACTGAATAGAAACTTATCTGATAAAGACATACATCTTACTGCCAGCTCTCCTGGGAGAAGGGCAGTGAGAATAAAGCTGGGGTCCTTTGGGAACTTGTTGCAAAAGCTTCACTTGCAAGATAAATTATTCTAAGAATTCAAGGCCATGGAAATTAACATTGTGAGCGTAAAGTCTGCAAAAGTGCCACAGGGTAAACTCAATAACCTGAAACTCAGATTGTGCAGGAATGTTGTGTGGCTTTCCTTATGCTACATGAGCTGCCACTGACAAAACAGACTATTGACAACAATGAACACGAGGAAGTTACCCTGCTCTTCCCACCTCCCACTTCATAAAGTGAAAAGCTGTCAGTATCTGCAAGATAGGAGATGGCATCACCAGAAAGCAACACGGGAAGATGCAGGTAGCACATTCAACTAATGTAAAAGCCTGAGTGTCCTGTGGCTGCCTAGCAACCAGGACCTTGTCTCCAAGCTCCCCCATGGGGCCAATTCATACCAAGAGTGTCCTAACACTGACAGAGATGAAGATGTTGGAGATCTAAAGATACAATGCAGCATTAACCCCAAGGAACAGAGAATTAACCTTGCAGTGCCCTCTTCTCACCAAACATTATGATGCTCATGGCCACAGTCCAGGGCACGAGAGATCACCTGCACCGCTCTGCCCTCAAGATCCTGCAGACTTAGGGTGCCATCACCTGATGCCACATAAAGCTTCTCTGCCTCATAAGGACTGAACTTGATGTCTCCGAGAGAATCTCCTGGCCCTTTCTGAAATACACACAAAGCCAAGAGACATCAAGGTTAGAGTGGAAGTCAAAATCTTAATTCAACAGTCACCTCCTGGAGCACACTGCCAGTTTCTCTAGGTACAAGCACTGCTTTCCGGCAGAGCATGTACAGAAGAACTGTTGTTTTCTAACCTGTTTCAAATCTGAGCACATACATTCTGAGCCTTCAAGTTCACCCTCATCACTTTGGGCTGCAAACCTCATTAGCAGCAAGCACTGCTGCTTCTATTATGGGGTAAGACTAATCTGCAGTGAACCACCTGGCTCAGACCATGCTTAGGAGATCACAAGCAAAACCAGCACCATTCCATGTATAAGCCACATAAAATCTCTTGATAGCCCAGCACCAAGCTTTTCTTACAGAGACTACATTCCCTAGCTCCCTACAGGCTGCTTCCAGTGCTGTATCTGGTCTTTCTCAAGGTACCAAGAAGCAGGAAAAGCCAAGCACAAATCTTACTGCTAACCCCATGGCACAGGAGTCTTATGTTCTATGTTATGTTGTATTGTTATTATTGTTCCGTTGTTTTCCCCCAGCCTGTCTACTGAGGAAAAGTGGAAACCCTACACAAAGACAAAATAGCAAGCTAGCTGGGAGTCCCCAAACCCTTTGGTACTCAAGTGCACTCCATTTGCTGCTCACAGAACAACTACTTAGTATACTATGTCTCACTGCAAATACTAGGTTTCAGGAGGCCAAGGAAGATAAAAAAAGGCCTGCTCATAGAGCCTGCCAGTCCTCACAGGAGTAGAAGGATGGCATGCCCTTTCAAATCCAGGCATCCCTGTTGTGACAGGCATCCCACTGGGATACAAGATCTTCATGTCTCAAGACCCAGTTTATCTCTCCTTGCTCACCTGACCAGACATCCCAGCACGACTTGGGTCCACCTTCTGCCCTATTACAAGGTTTCAAGTGAACAGCCAAATTAAAAAGCAAGCATGAAAGCTACCACTCAGAAGGAATTAGGTGGGGGAAAGTAAAGTGGAAGCTAACTCAAATTCTCTCACTTACCTTCAAGCACAGAACTCAAGTAACTAATTGAAAAGCTCAGGCTTCCTCATGAGTCCACAGGAAAAAACAAGTTTTGAGAAGATAATTTTGAGAGCAACTTCTACAATTCATCTCCTCTTTTCACTCACTACTGAATGAACCAAGACTCTTATTTTGGTATTTTAGATAAGCACCAGAAGCTTGGTGGGATGATCTGGCGTGACCCTAATGGCAGGCACTGCTTGAAGTCAGTGGCATTTGTGGAGAAGCATGGAGGGAACTATGAATTCTCCTGTAAAAAACCATCTGACAACAAGCAGGACTGCTAGCAGGTGAAGAGGTTAGAAGGTCCCCAGGGTACAGAGCCTTGTGATGTGTTAAGAACAGACAGCTGAGGAAATCCACTGGACCCCCACTCTCTCTTGTACAGCAGGAAGTAAGCATCATCAAAGAGTCCCTCCCTCTTTCCTACCCACTACCCCATTTCAAGGAAAAATAAAAAGAATGAGTGTCTGAAATTCAGAGGATAAAGGACATGTACAGAGGGAAGAGGAAGCCCAGCTCTCACATATTAGAGACAAACATCTCTCTCTCTCTCTTTCTCTTGCTCTCTGTAGTGCTTCTGCCAGCAGGACACAGAGGCCCAAAGCATTACTGTATTCTTACTCCCAGTCCTCGGTGCTGGTGAAGACCCGGACAGTATGGCCATTAAAATCCTGCAGGGTGGTAGTGCCGGCAACTGACGCAGTGTACAGCTGACTAGGGTTAAAAGGGTTAAACTTCATTGCTGTGATGGCCCCTCCAGCTCCCATCTACAAGGAAGGGGATGAACAAAAGAAAAATCCACTGAGTGACGGGGAAGGAGAAAAGTGTGTTCTGTAAATCTGCAGTCACTGCTGTGTCTTTAACAGTAACAGTGAAACACACCACAGTCCTCTAAGAAGGAAAGAACTGTATCTCCCACATGACAGTTGTCTAAAATAGGAGCTGCCCTCCTGGAGGACAAATCTGCAATTCCTTCAGTCCCCAGACAAGGTATCCCTTGCTGTCTGGCACCACATTATTTACAAAAAGAGAAAGATGACTCTGGAATTTCTGGAGGATAGACCTCTCAATGTGTATCTATCTTAATTTAGAAAGGTGATAGAAGTTACAAAGTATTTGACCCCCTGTTGGAATGGAAATGGCTGAAAACAGCAATGAGGGGGTATGCCAGCTGTACAAACCATTAATTCTACCTTAGTTTCTCACTTGAGATAAAGGCCCCTTGTTTATCCCCATAGATATTTCTTCATCTGGCACAATAAAAGGTGAGCAGAGAAAGATCGAGACCTAAACCAGACAGACCTTCTCTGCCTACTTGTTTCTGGCATCCCTTTAAGATAACTGTTTGGCCAGTTGCTGTACTATTTTTCCACTGAACACACACCAAGCGCTGTTTCATTATGAACTTAATCACCATGCCTCAGGTCTCTCCAGTGCTAGAACAATCTGGGACTTGGAAACAGACATGCTGTTGCATCTTAGTCCTACCCATAACTGGCTATTCTGAAACCCAAGACCCTGATGTGATTCTCACAGACACCTCAGTTTTTATCCGCAGTATTTCATAGTACTCCAGTTTTCCCTCCCACCCCTTCCTCACATACAGAAGCTTACCCCCTTTATGAAGCAGGTTTTAGCAAGTACTTCACAGTCCCAAAGGATGATGTCTCCACCTTTGGAACCGACGGCTAGCGTACTGGGGTGTGTTGGGTGCCATTCCAGGCATGTCACTCTCCTGTCAAAGGGACTTGCTCTTCGAAAGAGGCAGTATGAGGAAAGAGAACGCAGAAAAGCCAGTTCCAGTCTCTGTAAAAAAGGTAAAGAGAATTATGACTTTTGCAAGCACCCCTGAGATTCTCTGAATGAGGAATGCTAACAATTTCTAATTGTCATTAGTGTTAGTATGTTCATACAAAATTCTTAACAACAAAGCTCTCTCAGGTGCTTCCCACCTTTGGTGTTACAGAAACAATTAATTTTCAAATGAAAGGCATATGGCCTCTGTGAAACAATAAAACATTATGGACTTGATGGCTATGTCTGTGAAAGGGAAAAAAATCAACACTTAACCCAACAAGATTAGCAAAGTAGAATGGATACAAGAACAATATCACAAAACTTTCATATCAGCATGCAAAAATATCATGGTGCAACAATTCAATTGGTAGAGTGGGCAAGTTTAAATATGATTCAAGGAAGTACAGAATTAACAGAGGATAAAAACTGACAGGGCTGGATCAACCAAAAGGGAAAGCCATCTCAGCTCTTACATTTTTCATGATTAAGAAACGTAAGGGTGCATCAGACTCAGAGCCACTAACTGTGTATGTGGGGAACTTTTTAGACATTTTTGAAGTTCTTATGCTTGTGTTGAAAATATTTTTATGCAGGGAGGTGAGGTGTCCAACAGGTCCTGAAGGAGACATTCCTCACCTGCCTGAGCTGTGCCTGAACGGAGCCTCCCAGCATTTTCTGGTAGACATAATGAACAATGCTGCAGCGCCGCTCCAGCTGAGAGGAAAGGACTCTCTTGTTTCTCATCACAAACCCACCTCCACTGCAACCTGCCAGTGATGAAAAGAGTAAAACTTACTGATTAGCAATGCCATGTTCATTACTAAACAATATAGGAAGACATCTGCATTTGCTGCTGCATCCATGAAAAGTTTCAGTCACAAGATAAAAGCCTCTAAATAATTTTTACACATCTGCGGTGCAGCAGCTTCTGCATTTACAGAGTCCAGTGCATCCCATAGCCCACCAGAGCTTTGTATATGCTTCCTCTTGTTAAACCTTCCTTCTCTTTGCCAGATATTTAACAAAGACAACATGAAAGGACTAAAGCAATGCCACAGGTGGATGGTCCATCTCTTGGACAGCATACAATTTGAATGTTTCATACCCAAAACACAATGCTGCTATCCAAAGCCCCAGCAACTCGGAAACAAACCATGGGAGGTGGTTAAGTCCCTGTGTACAGCAAAAGAAAGGTCACACGTGCGATCAGCAGCAACACCTGAAAATGCCCCAAGTATGGCAACATGAGCTCCCACACAGTTCCTGAAATGCCTGCCTTTGAATCAGAATTTTCTCTCTGCTCATGCTGTAGCCCATACACTCTGCTACAGCGCTGGGCATTTTGTTTTTGATAATAGACTTGCTGACGCCTCACCACCTGAAAACCTTTCTGTTCAGAGTGATTTTTGCTGACAGCACAGCTTGTTTCTACATTTTATTCATGTTCCAAGTTTTTATCTTCAGGGACCTTTATGTAAAAACTATATCTGTTCAGTCCCATGTCTGTGATCTAATCATCCCAACACCAATGGTCTGTAACACCCCAGGTCATCAAAATGTCAAATGCATTTCTTAAGAAACATAAATGCTATATTCATTTAAGGACATTTATTTTAAAGAACCCCACAAACAGAAGACTGAAAACACATGGATCACTCTATTTGATTAGAACCTAAATTAAATCTTTCTTTAATGCAATGCTGGAGAAACGCACACTTCTTCGTTCCCATGCCAACATAGTGCAAATACTTGTCATGCCTGTTGAAATAGTTACAAAAGTATTTCTATTCTAATTCATTTTTTTGACTGAAGAATTAGTATCCACAATTCCTTCTTCAGAGGAGACAGAAATTGAGGGTTTTTTTAAATTCCATTTTACAATGACGGATAATTTATTAAGAAACAAAGCTTCAGGCTTTTTTAGAATCAGCTGAAAGAAACCCTTTAAAAAGATAGTTTAATTGTAAGAAACAGAACCTGTCCTATATGAATCAGGAGAAAAAAAATATTTTTCCAAACACATGCAAACTGCAACACAGAATGGAAAAGCTCACATACAAAGGTCTTCACCTTTTTAAGAAAGGGTTAAGGGAAAAATATGATTAGCCTCATTTTTCTGAAGCATCCTACAGGAATGGCGATGCTTACCAAATATGAAAATGAGGCCATGAAGTTAAAATAAAATAATGTAGCTAAATTAATTACAGAAGAGGTTTCAACTATCTACAATTATACACAGAACTCCTTTCAAACAGAGCATTTTGCCTCCACGGTCACTGTTCACCATGCTAACTCCTCCAAGTTTGGACTTACAGACACACACAATGGAAATGTGGAAAATCATAGAATCCCTGTATCTCTGGCTGTTGAAAAACAGTTCAGTAATTTCTGGATCCTTAAGCGAAAATTGTACAGAAACGCATAGTATGTCCACACAAGGCAATAACCCTAGTGATCACCTAAACCACTGACAGAATTTAAGGTTTTATCTGAGAAAAGGAGACTGAGAGGAGACCATATTGCTCTCTACAGCTACCTGAAAGGAGGCTGTAGGGAGGGGGGTTGGTCTTTTCTCCCAAGTAACAGGAAGGAAAGAAGGGTCTCTACTTGCACCAGCAGAGGTTTAGATTGGCTATTATGAAAAATTTCTTCACTGAAAGAGTTGTCAAGCATTGGCAGGGCAGGCTGCCCAGGGAAGTGGATGAGTCCCTATTCCTAAAGATATTTAAAAAACATGTAGATGTGGCACTGAGGGACATGGTTTAGCAGTGGACTTGGCTAAAGTGGTGGGTTAACAGTTGAACTCTACAATCTTAAAGGTCTTTTTGAACCTAAATGAGTCTATGAAGTTGCTCTAGGTAAAGTCCTTGATAATGCAAAAACATTAAACTTTCCAGTATATTAGAAATGAATCACAACTCCACATTACATCAAAAATCTTTTAAGATTTTCTTTTTACCTAAGTTAGACACTAAAGGAAAAAAATGCCATGAGGAGAAGTAATTAGAGGAAATTCTGTCCATTCCAATCTGAACAGAATTGGAAAGTATTCCTAGTTACTGTAGCAAAAGTTAAAACACAGAAAGAATGGAGTGCAAATACCAATTCAGGCTGGATGCTGTAGGACACCAACCTTAGGACTACCAGCTGCATTCAGAATTGCATGAGAGAAATAATGTAGTACAAGATTGGTCTGTCCTACACTAAAACAGAGATCTGGTAATAATCTGGTAATAATTGAGGAATTCCTCAAAACTTAACCACCCTCAAATGAGGTGTAACAGCATCATCAGCATTTCAGGCTTTTACCAAGGGGTATGGAGTCTCAAAACAAACATTCATGTACATACACACACTCACTAGACAGAACCTGGAAGATGTACTACCCCAGTACAAGTCTGCCTATTACTTCAACATCTAACCCCATCTGAACACTCATGTCTGAACATGCTTCTTGGCATTCTCCCTCTTCAACTAGTCAATGCCTGTCATTTGCAGCAAATCTGGTAGGGAGAAAGAGCAAGGATCTGAGGAAATGTTACCGATTTTTCCTGGGGGTTTAGATGTTTTCCTCACAAACAACCTCTTTTCTTGTTTCTCATTCCCTCGTTCCCCATAGTCCCGTTTCCTCTTCCCAGCTGATTTTGCCTCTTCTGGCCAATGCTGACATGCCCTCTCACGCTTCTTGTCCTTTGGGTGGTTCACTGGAGCCATTCTGTCTGACAACTGAAAGCAAACAAAGCATGGAAGGTAAGATTGTCATATACTTTTAACCAGAAGACAGAGAGGAAAACTGGAATTAAGCATATCTGACTGATCTGAAGGTAGTGCTTAGACCTGTATCCTCTCTCATTGGAACAACACTAGCTTTTTGTTGTTCTCTACTGAAGAGAGGAACAGGTTCAATAAAATCTTCTTTGTTCACATATGAAAATTAAAGTATCCTAAAGCACTAGAATATGTTTTGACAGATGTGCCTCTACCAGACTTTTAAGCCTGAAACCCACAGATCTGCATAAAGCACATTTGTGAAACCACATAATACCCTAACTGTTTCTCTAGTAGCTCACACTGAGCTCTATAGATTCAGCTAAGTGAAAGGTCAGAGTTTTTATGATGGTGGCCAGGACTGACTGGCCTTGCAACAAATGGGCTCAGAAGGTACTTCCTGCGTAATGCCCACTTTTCCTCACAACCGCCACCTAGTATTTGGATTGGGCTCCTACACCACCTGGCAAGCACACATGAACTGCTCCTCTGACCGGTGGGATTCAGCCACTCGTGTCCCGTGTTATGAAGGCCACGACGCCACCAGGCCCCTGAGGAGAAGCATGGGCCTCCCATGGCCTTCTCTGCGGCCGGCGTGCGGTGCGCCAAAAGCCGTCCGCAGCTGCAGTGCCTTCCCGCAGAGCATCCCTAGACTGAACCGGTGCTCGCGCTGAGCTTATTTAGACCTCCTGAATGACTGTCACGGTATCTGCCCGTGTTAAATATAGCTCGGCGGGCACCGCGCAGCCTCTTCCCCAGGCAGCGCCCCCCACCCGGCGCCTCGAAGCCTCGCGCGGGCCCGCNCTCCCATGGCCTTCTCTGCGGCCGGCGTGCGGTGCGCCAAAAGCCGTCCGCAGCTGCAGTGCCTTCCCGCAGAGCATCCCTAGACTGAACCGGTGCTCGCGCTGAGCTTATTTAGACCTCCTGAATGACTGTCACGGTATCTGCCCGTGTTAAATATAGCTCGGCGGGCACCGCGCAGCCTCTTCCCCAGGCAGCGCCCCCCACCCGGCGCCTCGAAGCCTCGCGCGGGCCCGCCCCGCAGCCCCCA
>VZTN01006371.1:109825-176466 GCA_013400515.1 Erpornis zantholeuca
GTCACTGGGGGCTGCCGAAGCTCTCCCTCCCTCCCTCCGGAGCCCGCGCCTCCGCTCCCGCGGGGACAGGGGCCTCTTTGTGCCGCATCCGCGCAGAGCCGCTTCCCACTCTGAAACCGGAGCTGCGGGCGCTGGCCTCGCTGTGGAGAGTTGGGATAAAGCGGCTTCCCAGGACCCCCTGGGGAAAGGGGCCGCGCCGGGGCCCAGCTCGCGGGGCTGCAGTCCCTTGTCTCAGGGGACCGTGTTGCCGGTCTGTGAGTCGGACTCCTGGCAGCCAGATCGAGAAGTTTGGGAGATGGGACAGTTCTGTCCTTGTTCGTCGTCCTCCTCTCTTCTGGCTGCCGACAGCAGGGAGGGGAGAGGAAGGCGGGGGCAGGCACAGGGGTGCTGCTTGCGGCCGTATCACCGGGCCCCTGGCAGGCTGCTGGGGTTACCGTGTCCTCTCCAGCCTAGGGCAAGAGAAAGCTGATAAACAGGGCGGGTATTAGTGGGCCTGAATATCCAGTGCTTGAGAAGACGGTCTGATTTGTCACTGGGCACGGGAGGAGTGCCCATGATCTTTGGAAAGCTATCGATAAGTGAAGCTAGCGTGGCCCAAACGCATTAACCTGTTCCACCACTTTCTATGCCAACTATGCGTTCTTTGCTTGCTTCAGTTCTTCAGGCATGCAGAAGGAGCAGGGCTTGGTAGTGAGGGTAAGGTTAGCTGACCACTGCCAGACACTTGTTCCTGGCCCTAGGAAGTAGTCTGGCCTTTCTGTTCACTCTTTGACCCTCCTTGTAGAACTGGTGCTCCCTACTTCCTGAAACTAAAGATGAACTTCTCTCCCCTTCAAATCAACTGCTGGTCTAATTGGCACAAAGGAATTTCTGATATGATGGTAATTGTTTGGAGTCCAGAACCCAAGCAGAGCATCCCACTCTACCCTGGAATTGAAGTTTCACTAAAAAGTAACTAAGCCTTACAGTGGGTGACTCAAGTCAGTCTCAGGGTAGAATGAGAGCAGAATACACAACTGCAGTGTGTGGGCCAAAATGACAGGGTCCAGATACTCCTTGCTCCAGGTGTGAGCTGGTCTCTGGGTGGAGTCAAAGTGGAGCTTCTCCCCATGGGTTGCATAACTGGGCACATTCTTTCATGCAAGGATTCACCTTTTCCTGAAGTCCACAGTGTGCTTTGTGTGAGATGGAGTCTGCTTTGATAGTGTTTTGTGTAATTAATGGTATTTCTCTAGAAGTTCCCTAAAATATTTACTAGATTGCCCTTTGAGTTACAGCTTGGAACAGAATGAATGTGTGAGCTTGATCAGCTGCCTGCTGCCTTCCCTATTCTGGGCCTGGTCTATTGTATTGCTTTATTGACTTTTCAGTTTTTTTCTTCTGCCCTGTGTGTTTGAGCTTCTCTGGCTTGCCTGCACTTGTTCAAGTGAAGACTGTCTTCTTCTCAGGCTGTAAAAAGCAGTAACTTCAGCGTGTCAGCTATGTATAGGGCTGAGAACAACTGCCCACCTGGAACTCTATTATCAAATGTCAACAAGTGAATAGGATTGTGTGTGCCTGGACTACACAAAAATGCTTCAGGTCACTGGCAGACCGTGTGTGTAACAGTCATAAAAGCCTGAAAATTTTATGGACCCAAAATTATTTCTTCACAGAATAATGACTGGTGCTTTTAGTCATTTTAGGTTTTTGTGGATTATACAAGATCTAGCCTGAATCTTCTGGACTTTCCCCAGATGATCAAGAATTTCCAACAAAAAGAGAATAAATATATGAGAGAATTAACATATATTTACACATGTGTGCATATGTGTGTGTGTGTGTATGTATAAGATCAGTAATACAATAATGGGACTTTTTAGGAGATGCAAAGCTGTAAGAATGCCTTAGTTACCACAGCGGGGTGATGTGAGCTTCTGTCAGAACTCATGATATCAGCAAGCATGGAAAATACTGTATATTCTTTACTCTGGCCATCTTGAGGGGTGGAGATTATTCAGTTGTCTTTTGAACTGTTTGGGTTTGTCATGGCTGGCATCCAGGGATTGAACTGGGGACCTCAAAAGCTATAAGTATCTGCTTGTAGCCTGAGTGGAAAAAGCTATACTCTTGATCAGAGAGCATTAATAAACTGCCTCTATTTTTGCCATCAGCTGATCAGTGATCTGTGAATTTGGGCTGCTCTGGAGAGTTCATGGGGAAATGCCTGAACAATAGGAGAACTGTTTAAGCCCTTTAAGGAGCTCTTATCTTTTTAAAACAGACTTTGTGATCAGGCAAGCTGTTTTATCACTAGTTACTCAGTGCAATGGGTGTAGAGGGTACTCTGTGAGAGGGAACTGTGTCAGATAGATTAAAAAAAGCCTTAACACTTCAGTCTATGACCTTAGTGTATGGGTCAGAAAATGGTGACTGCTGTATCTGGAAGTTTTCAAGAAGAATTAAGGATTTTGCTCTTTGAAGAATTATAAAAGAACTTTGCATCATTGGAGCAGTTAAGAAACTGTTCAAGTGGTAGCTTTTTGCCACTATGTTGCAGTATGGTGACCACTGTAATTTAACATCAAAATGTTCTCTGACTGGGCACAAGTTTTTCCAGCAGCACGAAGGAAAATGTCAGTGCAAAGAACCTGGTGCATCCTCTGCTGTAATCATCCAGCTTTGTTTCAGTGACTGGTACATTAGTTTCAAGTTCCTTCAAACTGAAATGTGGGCTGAAGCTGGGCACTGCTATAAGGCAGTAAATGTGACTGGCATCCTAATCACCTTTGAGCCTTCCCTGGTTTCTCCTTATTGTGAATGGGATGATGGGAATGAGCCTTTCAGACTTGTGATAGATGGAATTTGTGTGTTAAATCTAGTGATTGTCACTGGGCACTGTAGTTTGTTGAAAAGGCATGTGAGAGATCTCCATGGTACCGAGGGCCTGGATCCAGGGGCATTCGGTTTGTGTGAGATTTTATGCTGTCTTAATAGGTGACTGTGGTAGGACTGTTTATTGCAACTAAGTTTTTCCAGGCTAGAGGAGTTAGAATTACTGCAGGCAACCCGTAAGTAACGGTGCTAGTAAGTCTTCAGACTCCTCAGTCCTGTCCCTACTGTGAGGTTGCCCAAGCTGTGTCTCCCCTGTTTGCAGGAAGATAAGGTACTTGCCTCCTGGGCTCTCAGGGACATAGTCCTTTCAGTCACCTACAGGTGCTTTTCTGTTGGTAGTAACTTCCTGCCATCCCTCAGTACGGTACCCCTGCTGCTGAGCCAAACCTCTCCCACTCCTGAGGGTGCTGAGCTGCATCACCTGCAGTACTGCAGTGCAGAGTTCTTCTGCAAGGCCTTGCTGCTTTTTCTGACAAGGGCAAGCTTGTCAGCTTTCATGGAGGATTGGGAGAAGAAGTAGCATATTTCACTTCTTGAATGATGGCAGGTAGTCACTTTTGCTTCTTGATGTTTTCAGGCAGCACTTCCTTGTACCAGGACTGGTGAGGTATGGAAACCCATGTGAAAGCCCACTGTTGACTCCAGCAGGCTTGTGCTCCAATGCAAGCAAACAAACTAGTGTTTTGAGCTCCTTCAGGAAGCATTGCAGGGAAATAAAGCCCACTGGGTTGCTCTGTTGTGCTTCTGGTTTTTTAAAAAAGCCTCCCAGTGTTCTTTCCTCACATGTCAGGTTGAATCCTGAGGACCAGAAACTGAGATCATTCCTTTGTGCAGTGGGCTGAGAAAGCAAATGACATTCCAGTGATGCTGAACAGTTAAAATCTATCCTGTCATGTGTACATTTTGGGCTGACTGCCCCATTTGCCTGTGTTCTCCTAAAGTATTTTGAATAACATCTGGGATATGAAGTGTTAATAGTCCTGTTTTTCAGCCTGAGATCCAAAAATTTATTTTAAGAGGCACTACTGATATCAAGGAGCAGATTCCGTGCAGATATTATGAAAGCAGATAAAAGCTGCTCCATGACATGCAGGGCAATGAACTTCAAGAAGAATGTGTGAAGTATTCATGGCCTTTCAGTAGAAGAATTTCAGCCTTTCAGTACTTAAAAGGAGCTTATAAAAAAGCGGGAGAGCAATTTTTTACATGGGCAGATGGCAGTTGGACAAGAGGGAATGGTTTTAAACTAGAGGAGAGATTTAGATTAGATGTTATGAAGAAATTCTGTACTCAGAGGGTTGCTAGAACAGGTTGCTCAGAGAAGTTATGGGTGCCTCCATCCCTGGTAGTATTCAAGGCCAGGTTGGATGGGGCTTTGAACAACCTGATCTAGTGGGTGGCATCCAAGCCCATGGAGATGGGCTTGGAACTAGATGATCTTTGTGGTCCCTTCCAACCCAAACCATTCTATGATTCAATGAAGGAGGAATCTCCACTGTGCAGGCCAGTTCCTAATGGCTTTCCTACTTCAACCTTGTTACCTGTATGTATCTCTGGGAAATCTGTCAGAAACGTGTATGAATACGCTTAGGAGTGGAGTACCTTCAAAGCAGCTGATCTGCCAAACTCTTCTTGAACCAGGAGATGCTACAAAGGGAATATAAGTTCTCTCCAGTCCACAGAGCAAATGATGCTTTCTTTTCACATGTCTGGTCCCATAAAAGACTATGCAAAATGACTCCATAAAAGCTACTCTGCAGTTCCTCCAGGTCATATGGTATTGAAATCTGCCTTACAGTTGCAGTTGTTTTTATGCTTTTTAGATTTTCTTGTAGAGTAAACCTAGCTCTGGTAACAAAAGGTGAAAAAACAGCCTTGCCGTCAAAGTGGAGGAACTGGTCACACTTGGAACAGAAGTAATGGGTGTGATGCTTTAGCCTCATTCTTCTTTACCCTAAGAGATGTCCTAGCACTCAGTCTTATCTTATTCAGCTCTCAATTTAAGGAGTTGGTTGTACTCCCTTCTGCAGACTGTTTGGGACTTGAAACTCTGCAGAGAACTGGATGAACTTCAGAAATGCCTTGAGGATGATCTTTCATGGTTTCATCTCCATTATATGAATATTTGGAAGGAAAGTATTCACATAATAAGCAGTTTTAGTAAATTTAGCTTTTACCAAGTAAAACCAGAAATCTATTTGATGCAACCAGAGATAAAGAAATGGAGTACTTTGAATTAATTTGCTATATGATTGTCACACACTTGGTCCAAAGGACAAATTTCTTGCCAACTCTTACTTCCCATTCTCCTTCCTCAAAAAGCACCCACTGGAAAAGACAGCTATTGGTAAAGGAAACCCAGAAGCTGCAGAACTGTAGATGGGTTAAAAACTCACTGTGGCTTCCAAGTGGGAGAAGGGAGCAGAGAAGGCTGGAGACTTCTGACTGCTCTGCAGTCTAGTGAAGCAAGAAGGTACAGAAGCTCAGTGTTAGGATGGAGCTAACTGGCTTGTGGCTCCCACTAAGGTTGCTTGATTGCACTGATAGAAGTCTCTTCCTTAAGACTTCCTAATGTATTAATGTAAACTTGATCCCTGCTCTGGGTGTTGTAAGGTGATTCAATCACAGGAGAGTGTTCCAGTGGCAGGAATTTACTGGAGTTTTTTCCCCAACCTACTCCCCATCTGCAACCACAGGAAACACCCCTGATCACTACTTCCTATTATTTCTGCCTTCTTTACTCAGGGTTAGATGAGTCCATGGCATTTTATTCTGTTTGGATCAGTGCTGTTCTTGTAAAGATCAAACCAACCAAATTTACTCCAAGCCTGGTTGGAGGGGGTAGACTGGCCCAACCTGCTACAATGAGTTACCTTTACTAAGGTCCAGGGAACTGTGTCACAGGATGGACTATTGATTTTACCAGTCAATAAGTGCAGAAAAAAAAATTACCTGATAAGATGTAGATTAAATCCTGGAAAATGTTTGCATTCAGTGTGGATTGAGACTGCTGAGGAGGGATATACTAGCTTTGACTAGAGTTTTAAACACCTGTTTTACAGTGACTTAGGAAGAAAGAACTTCCAGTTGTTTGGGGTCCTTTCGATGAAAAGGGAAGTGCATGTATTTGCTGGCAAGCTTGGTGTTTGTTTGCAGAGACCGATGCAGCAGGGTGGGAAGTACCCTGGGAAATATCCAGCATAGAAACAAACAAGTGAAGAGGCCAGGGAGTGGGACAGCAGAGACTACAGGTTCTCAATATCTGCCTGAGTTAAAACCTTGCCCTGAGAGAGTGGTAAGACAGGGAGTGCAAGAGCTGGAAAGTGGGCGTGCTGTGACTAAGGAGTGGAACAGGAGTGATGCTGTTCACAGGGCGAAGAAAGCAGGCTAGGGTAGTGCTGTTCCTGGTAGCTTGTATGTGTGGCTTCTTACAAAGCTGTCAGCTGCAGCTGCTAAACACATAGACACAATATATGTTTAAATTATTCCAGCAACCATTTTGAATAAAAATGGGCATAGCCTACTGCCTGTTTGAGGATGGTACCCAATGGTTCAGTGCTGGCTCCTTCCCTCCTTCAGCTCTGTATTTGAGATTATAATAATTTAATAATTTTTTTAATACAAAGAACAATTGGGGAAAAATGCCACATACCTTGATAGCCCACTACATTCCTTCATTCACATTGTCTTATACTGTCATGTTAACCAGAACAGATCTGTGTTCCTCTGCATCATATTGGAAAACAGATTTTTTTCCTTTTCTTAGTAAAACAATTTCTGCCTGGTAAAGCTATGCCATCCAGGAATCTTAACCCCTAGATCAGCAGCAATGTATTAGTAGAAGCCTATCCTGTAGCCTTGGCTGCTGACAGGGAATAGTTAATAAATGTAGAAAGGATTGAGTTCTGCAGGAACACTTTGAAAACAGTTTGGGGTGGCACACAGGGAATGTCTGTCATTGATACATTAGCTCGGTCTGAATGTGAAGCCTAAGCTAAAAAAGCTGTGGTCTGAAATAAGACTGTGTAATGAAGCAGCACACAGGCTCAGGGGGTCAGCCCTTCAAGTGGAACAGGATATTGTCTGTGTTTTAGTACTTTGGTATAATCATGGAGAATTTTGCTAGTGGACAGGCACATGATCTCCAGAGAATCATTGGCTGGGAGCTGGGCTTCTGTTACAGGCTTGCACATAGCTGGAGTGACCTCTGTGTGTAGTTACTGTTCTGCCTGATGTCTCTCTGACCTTTCCCTGGCTGGAGTGATGAGCTGAAATCTTGCTTGAAACTGTATTAGACAGCACTGGCGGGCTTCAGTCCTTGGGGAGAGGCTGGGAAGCAGTGGCTTAGTGGCTCTTTCCCAGTCAGGTGATTTTGCTGAGGGTGTGACACTGCAATAAGATAAATACCTCTAAGGGAAGTTTTGGAGGATCTTTGTGTTACTTTTAATCCTTTCTAGCAGTAGATAAGAGCTGTCCCCCCCTTCAGAAAGGTGAGTACACCTGTAAATAGACCTTCTATATAATGGCAGTGGAGAGCACATTACTGGGCATTATCCCAGCTTCTGGTTCAGAGCTACAGGATGTGCAATTCCAGAGATGGTGAGTCTGGAAAGCACACCCTGTCCCACACCCCATTTTGTTCTCTCTGTTGGGGACCTTCCTAGCTCTGCTGTACCAACAGCAGTCCAGTTTGTTACACTGCTGGAGTCATGGGGAACCTCCTGGCTTCAGCTCTCTAGTTTCATTCTGACAAGTTAAAAGGAAAAGAAAAATGGATTTCATGCTTGTCCTTCTGTAAGGGAAAGGGGGCTGCCATCTTTTTGTGTATTTGGATTGTTCAGATGGAAATGTTTATCTGCAACCTATACCAGAGTGCCAGTGTTTTTGGAAAGAAAAGAATACCTTGATCACTGTGTACAGAAAAATGACCTAGGAATCAAACAAATTAGCTGCAGAAAGTTATCAAATTCCTGCCTTGTGGTGGTAGGCAGAATTTAGTAGCAACCTATTATTGATTAAAACTTTTGCTTAGCTTGGCTTTAGCACCTATATAGAAATTGATCCACAATAAAAATGTGTCTCCACCAAAGCCTCAGTTACTAGATAAATGTAACTCAATTTGTTCCACATGTCTGCATCCAGCATTTGCTGGATGGGAAAGGGAAGAGGAGTTTGACAGGAGGCCTTGTCTCATGCAATATACAAGCTTTGTTTTTGTGGATGAGTTCCTGAGAGGCTGCATACACCAGCCCTTTGAGCATTTGTAGAGTTCAGAGGCTTGATCTTGGCAAACTTAGGAAAACAGTTGCTTGCAGCAAGTCTCAGGAGGCAGTCAAGCAATGCATAGAAGTGGTGCCTTGGGCATTTGGAGGCTGGAAGTATTGGAATGTGGTGTAGATGGAAGCAGATTTCTGTGGTTTACCTGCCTGAGGGAAAGCTTTCAGTGCAGAAGAACTATTATTACTTTTGGGTCTAGAAGTTTTCTTTGTGGATCAGGACCCTGTTGCACAGATGCTATGAAAGCATGAAACAACAAGGCACACCCTGTAATGTGTAATGGGTTTCACATGTTTTTGAAAGGGAAGGTTTTAGCCTGACACCTTGGTCTGAGGGCAGGGATTTGTGGTCTGAGATGTGCCTCTGACTGGATCTTGAGTGGTTTCTACCTTTAAACCATCTAAACATGGTTTAAAGGTAGAAACAGCTCTATCGCAATGAACCTTCTGGCATTTTCCTCAGTGGACCTCAGTACCAGTGAGACAGTCATGAGCCATTCCACCTTTCTGCAGCTAAAGCACAAGAGCCATTTTTTGATAACTTAAGAGTTGATAGCAGGTGTGGCCTAATAATTATGTTGGCTCCTAAGTGAGAGCAGGTATGTGGGGGAAGAAGGGAGGTATGTTTTCTAACACCACAAGCAGAAATAGTTGTAACTGTCATTTGCATGGTTTGGTTTTCCTGATGTTGCCAGTTGTGGTGTCTGCAATTCCTTTTTCCATAATCCTGTGGAGGTGTGAAATGAACAGCAGTGTAGTCACTCTTTCCCTCTTCTTCAGAGACCTTGTCTTGCAAGAGCTGCAGTGAGGTCTTAAGTAGCTCTTAACTGTGAGAGCTGATAGAGAAGGGTGGGAAGGTAGGGATAAACATTCCTTTGCCCTGCAAATATGATTTGCTAGATAGTCTCCTCTTAGCGGAGGTGGCAGTGGCATCAGGAGGAGTCTAGTATGTGATACTGGCCTACATAAAACTCCAGTGGACCCAGTATAACTCCAGCTACATTGCTCATACCATACACGCTCTGCCAGCCCTCTTGAATCATTTGGTGGCTCTTGCTAAATCAGGCTGTCCACAAGGTATCCCTGTCATACCTTGCCGTAAAACAACCTCTAGGCTTTGGCACATATATTTACTTTTCCAGTCAAACATGGGTTTTCCCCGGTCTCAAACCCTTAGTGGCTCACAACACATGGTATTTCAGGAATAGATAGGCATGAAGGGGCAGACTGGCAATCTGCTTGCTCTTCTAGGGCTTACTCAGGGTGACAGCAGCAGCTGTTCTTTCCAGCCCCTCTGTGCAGTACTAAGTGCCTTCCCTATGTCTGCATGCAGATCCAATTTGATCTGCTGACTGACATGGGCTCAGGAAGTATGTAAAGTCCAGAAAAAGCCCAGCAGAAAAGGGTCCTTCTTGTTCTTTGACCTTTTTGCTTCTACCAAGCTGGATTTTTCTGGACTTCTATAAAGTCTATAGAACTGCTATGGAAATATGTACTCAACTGATTGCTACTCAGGTCACGGAGGTTAGCCTGTAGAAATATTACACCACTTCATTGTATTTTCCACCCTAGCTACAGTGCTGATGACTACAGTAAAGCCTTAAGTTGTGGGATACTTTGCCACATGATATTACGGATGCTGAAAACTCATATATGAGTTCAAAAGCAGGTTGGAGAAATTAATGGAAATCTGTTGAGTGCTCATTCATAGGTGCCACATCCAGCTCAGGGAAGTTCCTGTCAGCAAGTGGTTAGAGGCTTGGAGAGCATGCAGGGAGGCATCATGTATGCTTGCTCCGTTGTCAAAGCAAGGGAAGGTATCTCCTTTTGGCTGCTATCTAGAAAGGCTATGAGGCCATGATAAACCTTAGTCTGATCCATCACAGCTGCTATTATATTACAGTGCCTGTTAGTGATAGTAAACCTGGTTATTTGAGTTGGTAACTCCTGAGAAAGCAAGCAGATGTGACTCAAATTCTAACATGAAAACTGCAGAAGGAATAGTTTCAGGTTTTGGGACATTTGTTTTGCCTGACTGTCCTTCAAATGAACAAGTGTATACTGCCACAGCACATTTACAGCTTTGCACATTTACCCCCCAAATTCTAGTACTATGTAGTCAGCCTGAATGGGAAACCAGAAATGGAAGGCATGTTTGTGATTCATTGCTTCCTGATAAAGTGGGGATGGGGGAGTGGTGCGGAAAAAGTGATACAGCGTTCACGTGTCATGTATAATTGATCTATGTTTTCATCAGGAGAAAGAAAGAAAGAATGGGTTTTAAATATACTTTTACATAACTTCATGAAGTTTTTTTAAATCACAGCAATTTCAGGAATTTGTTGTCTGGTTTTATTTGGGACTGCTGGGAAGCCTTGTAAGGTTTTTGATGAGCTTTAACCTTTTATCCAGTGACCTGGGCTGCTCATGGTCACAACTCTTCCCCCTCAACCTCCTGCCTTCCCCTTCCTCACCAAAAGTCACTAGTTTGCAATAACCTAGTGTTCTTTTCTTTCCCTCCTTCTCTTTCCCTACCTTCTTTCATTTCTTCTCAAAAATGGTCTTATTGTCTGGCTAAAAATCCTGCTTCCAGGTTTTGCAGTTTCTACTCTCAGCAGCCCTAACCTTCCAGCCACAGCTGAGTGCATATTGGTGACTGAGAAGAAGGGATTTTTTGCTTGTCTGTTGTTGAGTTTTCTTGTTGTTTTTGTTTGTTTTTAATAAACAAATTTTTTACATTGAGGTAAGTCCCCAGTGATGTAAATGTGAGGTAAACAAAAACACCTTATTCTACCCTTGCTTCTCATATCCTCTGCAGACTTTTTACTTCTCTTTGCTCTGCGGAAAGCTGATGACAGTTCCCTGTACTATATAGCAAATTAAGTATTTCTGAGAACGTGATGGGAACAGCTTACAGAAGCAAGGGACAAAAAAGCTCTCCTGCTAGAGAGCCACATCCTACCAGTTCAGTGCTAGGTGCTCTGCTACTAAAGGGACTGTAGATGAGAATATGCATTCTGGTGAGTTTTGGGGGCTTTTTTTTTTAATGTGGAGTTATCAAGTTCTTTGACTTGTGTACAAATCTTCATCTTTAGTTAAAAGGGACTGGAGAAAGTATGTGTGTGTCCTTCCCTCTTTCTCTCAAAGGCAGCTGTGTGCAAAAGTATATGCAACAGTGCATGGAGGCTGTGGGGTTTGCTAAACTGGACATTGTCCAGTGAGAGGAGACTAAGCCCCACTTGGGGTGCCTGGGTTCTGTGCTTATTTTAGGCCTTTCTGGCCCAAGCTGTTCCCTGTGCTCAGCTGTTGTGATGCTACCTTTCCTGCACAATGCTGTCAGCCACCCCAATGTTTCTATTTTAACTCTCTCTGGGGCTAGATCTTGTGACACAAGGATTTGGCATCTCTCCTACGTGCTGGAACATGGCATCACGGGAGGCACGGTGGCTGCAGCTGCTATATCAGAGGGTGCCCCTCCTAAGTAGCTGGTAGAAAAGGGACACCCCTAGGATTGCAGTGCATCAGAACAGGCATCATCCCTGCAAAGGAGTGTCTGACCGTGCCTATCTCTGTCTCCTCTAGTCTTTTTTCAGAGTTTGAAGAGCTTGAGACACACTTGCTGGCTTCCCACTGCTCCCCTGTGGCATCTTGCTTTCAGCTTTCAGGTATGTAGTTACCTGGGCTAGGAGTAGAGTTGCATACCCTAGAGGCTGTAAAGATGGCTTTGCAGTCAGCTGACAAACGTTGGGGAGGGAGGACAGGGACAGCTGGTGGCATGGTGAAGGAATTAATTTTTCAAGGTTCATGAACTGGAATGTCATATCCCATTTAACAACTTGCTTCAGTGACTGGAATTCAGCACTTCCAGCCTTCTGAAGAAGGCCAGAGGAACAGCATTAATACACTTCTGACACACTCCATGGGATGACACTGGGGAGACATAGCCAAATGTTGGAAATTCCTGCAGTCTGAGTTGGGGCGCTTCACTGTGCGATTCCTACCACTGAGAAGCATTTGCATGAGATGGGAGATAAGTACTCTTGACCTGGTCTTCATCTCTGCTGTGTGCTCTGTGGGCTGGGAAAATGAGCAGATACCTCTCTGGGGTGTGAGGGAAGCTTTTTATAACCCGGAATGTGCAAGAGGAGAAGTGGCAGCAAAGGCCATGCACGCTGCATTAACCTGGGCTTGTCTGGAAAGGACTGGGTCTGTCAGCAAGTGACCGGGCTTGGGTCCTGTTACTCCTTCTCTCATTCTTGCACAAAAACAACCCTGAACCTCTCCCCAAGGAATTAATATTGTTGTACCACATCAGGAACAAACTAGCAGTGCAGGCTAGCATGGGGGAATGGGCAAGAGTTCCAAAACAGCAGAGAATGAGATGAACCTTTTACCTTAAAGCCTAGATTTTGAGCCTAATGCAGTGAGTGTAGTGAAAACAGCAGCTGTGCAGGGATGTTTCTAGGGAAGCAGTGTGCTGGGTAACAGGCACATGTGCTGTGCTGCCATTTGGCTGGGTATGCCCCAGCATGTTTCTGTACTTCTGCTCAAGCCCAGCTCAGCTGGTGGGCAGCTTATAGGGCTCCTCCCCATTCAAGACATGCCTGCCTGCTGACTGCTCAGCCTTGTTTTCCCCAGTCAGTTGTTGTAATCCCGTAATCCTGAGTCATCTCCATTGACAGAACACTTACTTAAAATCTTTCAAGGCAGATTTCAAATAGCTTTAGCTACCTCAGTTTCTGTTACCATCTTGAGGGCCTTTGTTAAGAAAGGAATCTGCAGAAGTATTTGGGGATGCTGAAGAGTGTTTGATTCATGAGCATCTCTGATATCTGTACAGCCAAGGTTTGGCAACATTGTCTTCTACAACATCCTTTCCTAATGTGTTACAGGCCTGCCAAGGAGGCCTCCCATCTGCAGGGAGGGAGGAGGCCAGTTCAGCCCTGGGCATTTCTGCTGGACCTTGCCATTTGCAGCTGGAGGGGAAGTGATGCCAGTACTTGACTGCAGGGCAGCAAGTTGGGCTCCTCCAGCTCCAAGAGCCATGGAGAACCATGCTGTCTGCAAAGGCTCAACCAGTGCTGTGTTTGAAATAACTTTTCTCTATTCTCAGGTTAACCAAAATCTGCAAACATTCTCTGCTGCAAGAAAAAGAGGGCGATGTCATCAGAAGATGATGCTGGCGGGGAGGCTCCTGGGGGCAGTTTCTGGGAGGTAAGGAAGGATAATTGGACTGTGAGGGAGGTAGGAGTGTCATCCTACCACCCACTGGTGGAATTACCAATGGGTTGAGTTCTAGGTCTGTGGTGACATGTTGCCCTTGGAGGAGTGGAAGGGAGGAACTGTGGGAAGGTTCAGTACCATGCTGTGTGTTACTGCAGGGATTAGGTGACTTTCTTCCACAGATACTGTGGAATGACAGTTCCTTGTTCAGCTGACATAGATCTGAGCTGTGAGAGAAACAAGCAAAGCATCTCAGCTTCTCTCCAGTGCTGTGTCTGCCTGAGATTGCCAAAGGAGGGTCTGAGCCCAGATGCTGGCTTCAGAAGGGCCTGTGTTCCCTCCCCGTGCAATGATGGACCTTCTGTTGTCTGTACTGAAGGAACATGAAAATCAGTTCAGTATAAACAATAATGTTGTGTGACATTTCAGGCTGGAAACTACAAGCGGACAGTGAAACGTGTGGATGATGGGTACCGGCTCTGCAATGACTTAATCTCCTGCTTCCAGGAGCGAGCCAAGATAGAGAAGAACTATGCCCAGCAGCTAACAGAGTGGTCCCGTAAGTGGAGGACCAATGTGGAGAGAGGTAAAGCTGGCATATTAGACTGGGAACAGGAGGCAATCATTGCACTTTTCCTCTGAGTGCTATCTCTTACCGAGGTGACACTACTTCTTTGAGGGATAGGCTTCCCTTCCCCAAGGAAGTGACTTTCTTGGGTATTTTTTTTTGTATGTTTGCCTGTTTTTGTAGTCAATCCTCTGACTCACTTGGAGAGGTGTTCTCTTGTAATGTGCTTGGTTACTAAAAAAAAAAAAAAAATCCGTGTGCTTAGTTTGGCAAGTCCTTGGGCAGTCCATGCTTAAATCAAGCTGGAGATACCCCCCTTTTAAGGATGGCTTATCTGTCTTCTCCTCCAGTCCGAGAATAACTACTAATGCTGTGATTTAGTGGCAGTATGCTCAAACTGATAGTGTCTCACAAAGTAACAGGAAACAATGGGACAGATGTCCCAAAGGATCTGCTGCTCTGTGGAGCAGAAGCCTAGCCGCAGTCAAGAACTAATGTTGCTGTCATGAAGCTCAGGCCAGATTTGGGAAGGGAATTTTCTACAGAAACCTTCTCCTAGCAGGCACCATATGGGACAGTTGAGGCTGCCCAAAGAAATGCCCATCTCATCCAGCTCTAACAGCCAGTCTAGATGCTGCCTGGTGGGACTGTGGAGACCAGTCAGTGCTGACTGGTTTGATGGGGCAGAGTTAGGGAAGTGACTCCATCCAGGAAGATATATGTAGGAGGAAAAGAATTTGCATTCCCTTCTCTGGGCAGTAGGTATAAGAGCCCCTCCGGTGCTTGTTCCCACAGGTCCGCAGTATGGTACTCTGGAAAAGGCCTGGCATGCCTTCCTGACAGCTGCAGACAAACTGAGTGAAATTCACTTGGCTGTCCGGAACCACCTGGCTGGTGAAGACTCGGATAAGATCAAGGCCTGGCAGAAGGAGGCTTATCACAAGCAGATGATTGGAGGCTTCAAGGAAACAAAGGACGCAGAGGATGGGTTCCGCAAGGCCCAGAAACCCTGGGTGAAGAAGATGAAAGATGTAAGCAAAGTGTGAATGGAGAAAGAGGAATAAGGGCAGTTGAGCTGGCTGCCTGATTTCAAGAGCCACTGGGCAAACAAGTGAGGTTAGCCAGAGTAGCAGAGAATTCCAGAGAGGGAGGGTTTTCTCGAGGGTCTCTTGTTCTTGTGGTTTAACTTCCTTCCTCTATGGGAACACTTGGGCAACAGGTTCTGTATTCCTGCAGAGCAGGTGAGCATTGAAAAAGAGATCATTTGAAGTACCTCTTCCCACTGGGATTGTTTACTAAATGCTGAATTGGCATTCCTGTTATGTTGCTGCAGACTCTAACAAATGTTAACATGCCTCCTCTGAGTATTGGAGAATCAGCATGGGCAGGATCATGGCTTTTTCTGCACCCCTTCTCCTACAGGTGGAGACTTCTAAGAAAAACTATCACGCAGCCCGGAAGGAGGAGAAAACAGCCCATACAAGGGAGAACCATGCCAAGGCAGACTCGTCTGTCTCACAGGAGCAGATGCGCAAGTTGCAGGAGCGTGTAGAGAAGTGTGCTCAGGAAGCTGAGAAGGTGTGTGTGTTGCATGGTTGGAGGTCACAAGGATACTCCTTTCAAGGAAAAAGCATTGCTGGTAAAGTCCCTCAGTGAAATGACTCCTGCTGAAGCCTGTAAGATGTGAGATCCCATTGTTTGAGGTTTTAGTGAGCTAGACTGAGACTTCCGTAACCAAAGGTCTCTGTCTTTGGAGTTGGACAAGATCCTAATTTATAAATAAATTTTAAAGAAAAAAAACAAAAAAAGTGTGGGGGATTTGGTGCAGGGGGTGGAAGCTGTAAAGCTGAAAGTTTGGCTGCTAAAAATAGAAGATTTGTCTGTCCAGAAGAGGGAAAGTGTGGAAGGTCCTGTATGGAAGAGAGTAGCAAGGAAGAACAGGAAACTTGTAAGAATATTAGGAGAGCGGTGGACTGGGACACTAGCGGTAGGATTTCTTCTTATTTCTTTGGTGTGCTTGCTCAACAGTGCAGGGGGGAAAAAAACTTGTCAGTCCCATGCCAGAGTAGGGAGGGTTGTTACTTGTTTGCCATCAGAGCTACACATCTCACCATTGCTGTGCTCCTGCTACAGTGCAAGGATCAATATGAGAAGATGCTGGAAGAGTTGAACCGCTACAATCCCCGCTACATGGAGGACATGGAGCAAGTGTTTGAGGGCTGTCAGGAGGCAGAGCGCAAGCGACTGTGCTTCTTTAAGGAGATGCTTCTGAATCTGCACCAGCATCTCAATCTCTCCACTAGTGAAAGGTACTGGCCCTGATACAGGGGGAATTGTGCCAGCCTGGAGTGCTTAGGCTCTGGTCAGGGGTGCCAGTTTTGGTGTCTCTGGAAGCTGCTTCAGCCAGATCTCACTTCTTCCCCTTTCAGGTGTATCTTAGAACTGGCATTTGGTCTCTTTAGAGTGACCAGTGCTGGGGTCTGTGATTGTAGGCAATGCCAGCCTCCTCAGAGAGGATTTTCTGCCTTTGAACCCTTCCTCTTTCAGTGCTGTTCTCTGTGTGCACTTCTATCCTATGAAATGCTTCCATGTTGCTGTATGTAATCCCAGGCTAAGGAATGTAGCTCTGTTGCCTTCTAGTATCTAATATCCACCCATTTTGCCTTTGGTAGAGAGGCCTTTTGTGAAGTAGTGCCTGTAAACCCTAAGAGGGGTTGCACAGGGGTAATAGGTGCAGCCAAAAATCTTCTGTGCGCCCTTCATGGTAAAGGCAACAAATCTGAGCCACCTCCCTGTCTGTGTGCAAGAATGTGGTGAGTTCTTTCAGTGCTCAATTAATGAGCTGTGCTGAGAGCTGGCACTTGTTAGTGCCACTGCCACACCAAACAAGCCTGTCCCGTTTGCCAGGCTGACTCTCCTGTAAGGGTGGCTCTGTTTTCGTAGGGCTGAATAGGTGCTGCTTTAGCATCCTTAATCCTGTAGGATTGAGGATGCTATGTAATTGTGGATGAGGTTAATCTCTTCCTTCCTACTTGGCTTTCGGGAAACTGCCAAGAGACTTGATTACTGGTGGTTCTGTCTGTTCTGGTCATAGCTTTCATGCATTGTATCGGGATCTTCACCAAGTCATCATGGCTGCAGACAACCAGGAGGACCTGAAGTGGTGGCGCAACACTCACGGACCGGGCATGGCTATGAATTGGCCTCAGTTTGAGGTGGGCTACCATTCTAGAGTGTGTTAATGCTATTTCCAAACAATGAGCTGTGTTACTGAAATTGGCAGATGACTAGTCTTGTGTCGAAAAGTTCACGTTTTTGCTCAGCAGGCTCAGCGTGTTAGGCTCTTCTGAAATTCTTGTTGTGATGCAAGCTGTCTGGTGCCCAAAGGGGCATACACAGGCTGCCAAGCTGTACTCCAGCCATCCAGCTGCAAGGTCAAAGAACAGGAGGTGGTACTCAGGGCTGTGGGACAGCTTTCTGTGATGATTTTCTCACAGCTTCCCTCATTGCACCTTGGGATTCAACAGAAGTGAGCCTGCTATGCCAGCAAGGCTCTTGAGCTGACCAATTTAGCTGCTACTGAAGTACAGTCTGGTCTTCTGTCCTTCTATATTGAGCAGAAGAGATGTACACAGCTTTTCTGTGTGAGTGGCTTGATGGTATTACTGGTTTTCCCTGGACAGGAATGGTCCCTCGAAACACAGCGGCAAATCACCAAGAAGGAGAAGAGTGACAAGACGGCTGATGATGTCACGCTGACCAGCATTTTGCCTGCACGAGATGGTGTTGTCTCACAGAGCCCTCTGCAGACAAGGTAAAGGCTGAATTCTGGGATACATCAGGTTAGGAAAAGTGCAGTTCTGCCTAGGGTTGTGAATGAGTTGGATTGATAGGAGTATCTCTTCCTTAACTTCCTGTCTCTTGCCCATGGCCTTGCCTGTGCCACTCTGGAAAAGGCCATGTAGAAAATGCAGTTTAGGGTAGCTGTTTGGCTTTGGGTTTGTTTTGTTGGGTTTTTAGGGTGGGTTTTTTTTGTTTTTTGTCTAACACATTCTGCCTCACGAAGTGCCTTCGTTGGAAAGATCCTTCTAGTGACAAGATTTAGCCCAGTCTGACTAGTGCTGCCTGATTCTGGCATGCATTTCTCCAGTTCTTCCTTCCAGACAGTGTGAGGAGAGTTGGGAGTTGTGTGGTTTCCTAAATGAAGGCAACAAATTTTTATGGTTTTTGCCTGGCTGAGTGGTACCTGACAAGTTTGTGTATAGTTGCCTCCCTTGCCAGGAAGCAAGCCTGGATAATAGGGAGAGGCAGAACAGATTCATCCTACTGTTCCAGTAGCTGTCCTGCTTCAAAAGGTAGACTCTGGCCAAAGTGAACTGAGCAGAGAAGAATGGGGATATAGAGATTTCTCAAGGCCACTACTGTATTTCACAGTCAATTGGATTCAGGGGCCCTATTTGCCAATCTACAGGTTTTCCTATCAAGAGGAGCAGAACAGCCTCTTCTATGACACCCTGAAGGCACCAACCCATGTGAAGTTAGTATGGAACATAGCCTCTGCAGGGTTTTTTTGGGTTCCAGGTGTCTGTCCTCTCCTGCTCTTCCCCTCTGCTCTTGTCCTTGACTTGGAAAATGTAATTCCAGACATCCCTTCAAGGTGCAAAACATGGCTTTTCCTCTCTGTCCTATTCTTGGCTGGAGTAACGCTGGATGCAGCTGGGCTCTCCAGTTAGGACTGCCTTTCCTTGTGTAAGGGGGTCTGCTAGAGAATGAGGTCATGAAGACTGTGCATGTGTGAAAATACTTTGAGAGTGAGTTACCCTCCTGGCCCTCAGGGCTCTAATGCTGGGTGCTTTCAAAAAAACGTAGTATCTCCTGGGATCTCTCCTCTTCCCTGCCCTCGCTTGGGTTTGGGCCTCTTGCACCCTGTCCTATAGCAGAGCAGTCTCAGGGGGAGTCAGGGTGGTGCATGATTCAGGAGGAGGTGGGTGAAAGATCAATCTACTAACAACCATTTTGTCCCCTCTTGCCTTCCACACACAAAGCGGAGGGAAGGAAGACATTTCGGAGTGGTCAGATGAGGACACTCCCAAGAAGTGCCTGGATGCCAATGGGCACGAGGAAGACCTAAAGGTACCAGGTGTACGGGTACGAGCACTCTATGATTACACAGGACAGGAGGCTGATGAGCTGAGCTTTAAAGCAGGTACAGAAGCACTAATCTCCTACTAACCTTTTGCTATCCTCACTCGGGCTGACTGAATGATTGAAACACTCTGTAAGAATTGGATGTCCACTTGAAAATTGACACTTATTCTTCCTTTGGTCTGACCCACTGCCAGCTCCTTCAAAGTGGATGATACAGTGGTAGTGAGACTGCATGGAAAGAGACTGTCTAGGCCTTGGTCAGAATGCAGGGAGAGCAGACCCCAAATGGTAAAACAGATCCTTCCTGCCTCCTCTTAGGGTATTTATTTTGAATTGTCTTGAAACTTTATTAAATGCTTCTCCCTTGCACCATTGGGATAAAAATTACATGGGTGTTCTGGATCATCTTTTCAAGTGATGTTGAAGATAGGTATTTTGGGAGAAAGCTCACCTGAGTGACATGTACTACTGAAGGCAGAGGTCAGCTGGCAAAAAACAACTATGCAAACTGTTGCTCAAAATGGGTATCTTGAGAACAGAGATCCTGGAGCAAACAGACCTGTCCCCTCTTCTTCCTTTAGTTAACTGTAGTTTGCATGTGCCCTCCTCTCAACTTCAAGAGGACATCTGGATCTTGGGAGTGTTTCTGATCTTGCTCGTTTTGAGTTTTACATGCTATCTCCGTGCTAGACCTCTCCAAAACACACCCACTGAAAGTCACTAAGGTCATTCTCTAGCCGGGCCTTTTTGCCCGAGGCCAATATCTGTGCTGCTGTGTTACCATACTGGTAAACTTCCTAATGCTAACTTGTTGCTTTAAAATATATTGCAATATGGGTACTCTAGAACTTGACTTTGTTCTTTCTTTCCACTCAGCAGATAAAATGGGGGATGACTTGTTAGCTGCAGTCATCTCTGTTTTGAATCTGATCTGAGCAACACATACCAGTAAGGCTTCAGCTTAACAGCAGTGACTTTCTGAGACACTGCCAGTGTGGGATGTGCCTATTGATGCAGTCAGACCTCCCTCTCTGGCAGAAGTATGACCTTCTACTGGTGGAAGAGGGGATCTTTCTGCCCCTTCCCAAAGTAGATGTGGGAATGTTAAAAGTCTTTCCTGGTCATAGTCTGAGAAATCAGTTGATTTCATGCCTTACTGGCCAAACCAGACACTCCATCATGGAATAGGCATTTTGGGTCCTAACAGCCAGAGCTTAGCAGCTTCTTGTATTTCCTTCCCACTTGCCTATCAGAGGAGCCACTAAGAAAAAAAATGTCTCAGATCCATCTGATCACTCTGGCTTGTAAGCATGTTCCTTAGAGAAAAGCAGGCAGAACTATAGGGCACAAAAGATTTCTGATGCTGAATAGAAGAAGTGAAAGCCTGTTTAAGTTCCTTGGCTGAGGTGATGGTACTGAGTATAAATGCTGAAGAGGTCAGTAATTCTGGCTTAGATTATCTGTGCATTATGATAAGAGCGTTGATAAGGGGAGAAAAGTGTGGAGATTGCTTTTTATTAAGTCATTCTTGGTGGGTAAAAATGCCATGCTACCTTTCTCGAGGCTGCCTCTTAATGACTCTTCTTACTTTTAGGTGAAGAACTAATGAAGATTAGTGAGGAAGATGAGCAGGGCTGGTGCAAGGGCCGACTTCTCACTGGTCAAGTTGGACTCTATCCTGCTAATTATGTTGAAAAGGTTGGATCATGATTGCTGCTGTCCTGCCAGTGCCTCACAGCCATACCAGCACCTCCTGCAGAGGTCACTGGGTCACTCCTGGCCCAAACCACCTTTGCAGTATATCCAGCCGCTTCTGGACTTTAAAGGCACATATTCCATGTAACTAATGCTTCATTTTAAACATCTAGATCCGTAGGGATTTTCTAAAAAAATAAACAAGGATGAATAAAGACTTTTATGAGCACTACAGTAGTGTAGGGGTACAGAAAGAACAGATCCTTTTGACTTGCAGTCAGTGAAAGGAGATAAGTATTTTCATGGAGCTCTGTAAAAGAGAGAAAGCACTCTTCCTTGGCTTCAATGCACATGCATCCATAGGGTGTTGAGGTCTGCCCTGCTTCCAGGCTTTCTGTTCAAGGAATTTTGGATGTGCAAGGTAATAGGGAACTTCTACTATCGTTTCCCCTTTGTAGCTCCATCAAGCTGACCAGCAGAAAGCTGTTTATTCTCCCACATCTTTTATAAGTTTTGGTATCCCTCACCTGCAAGCTTATTGATTTCCATGGTAAGGCAGCTGGTATAAGTGATACAGCTGCAACCTGAACATCCCTCTCCACTGCCCTCATACTTACTGGGATAACCCCAGGAATGAATGGTAGTACAGCTGAGGCACAGGAGAAAAAAGCTTCTGTCCTGCATGGTGTGGCTGTTCAGGCTAATGAGTTGTGAACAGACCTATTATGCAGCAAGTTGGAGTTGACTGAATGCTCCCTTAGCTGAAATGGACTTTGACACATGCTGAAGGCTGTTTTTAACAAAATGAGAGCCACAATCCAGCACTGTTCTGCTTAGGGTCCATACATTCACTTGTATGTTGTGTATGTTGGGGTTTCTAATGAATCTAGATTATTTTGGCTACACCTCTCTTCAAGAGCACTTAGTGTGCAGCAGAGACATCCTCTCCTACATCTTGACTTGCACAGGGCTTAGAAGTGCACTCCCTGTTTTGCCAAAGACCCCTGCACTGTGATGAGGGTTGCACTGTGGAAGCTGCATGCTGGCTGGCATAAATTAGCCATAGAGGGGTAATTCCCCTTCTTGTCCTGAATTGCTTCAAGTGCACTTAGGACCACATGTTAAGTGCCATTCAAAAGGGAGGATGTATTAAACATCTTTATCTCACCTGTCCTTCTGCCTTTGAAAGCCTGTGAGACTGCTGGGAAGACCTGGCATCCTGATTCCTTGGCTTTGCATATTCCAACATAGGGACTGATAAGCCCAGGAGCTTGAGGGAACAAAAAACTGGAAAAGCTCCCATTGTTGGAGAAACAAAGGCAAAAAAGCAATTGCTTAAAATGGCTTACTTAGTACATCTGCTTGAAACTGCTGCTGAGATGCATTTTGTGTTTGTAGTAACCTTCTGTAGTGACATTCTTATTCTGGCTGAGCAAGTGTGAGTGACCTGGTTAAGTCAGACTCACAAAACTCAGTCGAGCCTCCACCAACCACATCAGTTGAACTGCTTCAGAGCTGTTTGGAAAAAGGGTGCTGCTACACATAAGAAAGTCTGGAGTCATGGGTGAACACTGGGATTAAGTGGCCAGTAGGGTGTTAACAGCAGCTAGTAAGCCAAAATGTAGACTGAAACAGAGGAAGGGATGAATATATTCAAATACTTAATTTATGAAGAGTAAAGTATTACAAACATCTCATTGCCTGGGTGACAGCAGAAATTAACCTTTTACAGCATACTGGATGCCTTGAAATGTAGTCTGCTATGAATAAAGAGATAGGAGACTAATGTTATTTAGTGCTTTTGTGAGACCACAGAAACTTAGAGTTGAACAGTTTTGCTCGAAATATCCCTAGCACTGTATTTCATGAATGGGGAAGAGGGGTGCAAACCAAAAGAAGGCTAAAGCATTTTGCTCTGAGTCTATTACATCATTTCTCAAGAAGAGAGAAAGTGTTTCCAAAAGGCAATTAAATACCTAAGCAACAGACATTAAAAATGCCTGGATTTAGCTATGAATTTACTTAGTATTCTAGGTTCAATATCTTATGCCATGTAATTAGAGGTGTTGGTGTATAAACACTTGGATTTATATAAAGATCTGGTCTGTGCTTTCAGTTCTGTGTCCCAGGTATAAGTATCATTACTGTTGCACAGTAATTGCAAGTGTTCCACTTGCTGACCCACACTGAAATGATTTGTTGCTCCTTTGTCCTAGCAGAGGTGAATGTGTAGACAGCCATCTCTGCCAGACTTCTGAGAGAACTGAGACTAAAACAGCACTAAAATGACCTGATGTGTCCTAGAAACAATACTGAAGTTTCCCTGATTAGCCTGCATATTTCAAACACTAATGCTAGGATTTTATGTAAGGTCAAAAAATGGTAGAAGGGAGCTACAGAGGACAGCATGAACAATTGACTTCAACTCCTGAGTTTTAGTCAGGCTGTAAAGAGGGATGGAGCTAGGTGTGGCCAGAACCTGCTAAAGGACAAAAATGTCCAGCAGACAGGACTGCTGATTACGGTACAAACAACCTGAAATTCCACAGGACAAAGTCTGAACAGACTTGTTTGTTCTAGGAAAACATGACCACCTGATTATTATGGGCTGCTTGAAAGTTTCCAGAAATAGTGACAGATTGCAGCTTATGTGAAAAAGTCCCCTAAGGAATGTTTGCACATCAGAAATTCCTGCCAAGAGCTGAAGTAATGGACAGCAGACAACACAAAGAGAATGAAGGATTCCTTGGCTGGACTATACCTCATGGTATGGCACTTAGTCCTGACTACCCAAAACCATTTGGATTACTAAAAGAGAGCCTGTGTAGTAAAGATCCAGCTGGAGGGAAGGGAAAAAAAAAAAACCAAACCAACCCACATCTAATGATCTTATATTAAAGTAATAGTTCTGCCTAGATACTTGGTTTTCCACAGAAGCAAATGAGGTTTTGTTAACCACAAAGATTCTAGTTGAAACTTGCCATCCATGCCATGCCAAAAGTTTTGTGTGTGAACATGGACATGTATCCATGAACTAATTGCTGTGCCTGAATTCCAGAAGGCCAGTGAAGCCTGTTCTTCTCCCATGGTTTTTGTAAAAAAATACAAATGCATCTCTGTGCCTGATGGGCAACACAGTGAAAAATTATCTAGTCATATTTTATTTTTTAATAAAGCCATTCCTTGTGGAAAGCTCATATCTGTGGTTAGCAGATAATTAATTTGGTTCTGGCATCTTCCTGGAAAAGAATTTTGGGAGTATCATGCAAGGCTTGGATTTCCTGTTGATGATGAATTTTCTAGGAAGAGGAAGTTAAAGATTCTCTATGACAGATCACACCCATTTCCCCAAAGTAGCAGCTGAGCTTGGCTAACCCAGTAATGGTTTTGCCCTGTAGGCAAAATCTGGGTCACAGAGCCCACAGGCCAGATGTGCTCTGGGATGGCAGCTGAGTTGTGGTTAGCCTCCAGCTCTGGGTGGCATTCCCACAGCCCTGCCTGGAGCCTCCAGCTCTAGGTGGCACTCCCACAGCCCTGCCTGGAGCTTGGGGCCATTGCTGCTTCAGTTTAAATTCCAGCCCACTTCCCATCCTGTGTGTCCTTGTGGCTGTTTTGCTTGGCACTAAGCATGGAGGCAGGTGCAAGTATGTGGCAATCCTGCACAGGACCCGTCAGTGCTGTTACAAACTGTCCTGCACAGCCTCTGCTCCTGCCCTGTTTGCAGGTCCAGCCCAAGGCCACAGCTGTGGAGCTCAGCTCTGCTGTCTCCTGCAGGCGTTGCTTGAACTGGAGCTGCCTTGGTTCATTTCTGGCACTATGCTTATGGACAGCAGGCTGCAAAAATCCCTTCTGCTTGTGAAGAAAGCTGTTGCTGCAGTCAAAATGGGCTAGAACACTCCACTTAGACCTGTAGGTGTTAATTTCTAGAGTAACTGCACTGAGACCAGCTGCTGACAGGTTGTGGATGGGGCTGAATGTGAGACACAGCCTGTGTAACAAACTCCATCTTGACCCATGGAAATGTGTTTGGAAAAAAACCCACTGCAGGCTGGCAGCAAAGGTTGTGCAAAACAAGCAGAATAAGGCTGCATGACATAAGGCAGAGTGTCTTCAGAGGGGCTTTGCACCAAACCAAAACTAAAAAAGGAGAAACAGACAAAACTTGCAACCATGTGTTGAGCCACTGCCCAAGCCCAGGCTACAAGGAGCTGAAAAATGCTGGGCTGCAAGGAAGTGAGACTTTACCAAGCTACCTAGGTTCTTAGAAGATCAAAGAGGATTAGTCTGAGAAGATGAACAAATCCTTACTGAAAGGGAGGGGAAGGGGACAATGGAGTAGGTTCTGTAACTGGAAGAAACTGGCTAGTTATCTTTAGAAATCTTGACTAAGCAACATGGCTCCAGTGAACTTCTCCAAAAGAAATTTCAGGCCAAATCACCTCAGCTGCTTTCAGCATATCCATTTTCTGGCCATGTCCTCCTGTTTTTCATCATTCAGTAACCCTGCTTGCAGAGGTTTCTGGTTTGTCAGTCTCTCAGTTAAGGCAATTACAGCTGCTGAGACACCTCAACAGGCAGTGTAGTAGTGCTCAGCACTTCTTCCCCCTTAGTATGGGGGTCATTAAGCTCTCCTCTTCAGTTTCAGCACTTTCACTGGTCCTAGTTATGCATCCTGTGGTCCCTTCCTTCCTGCATTTCCTTTCTCTCCAAGCAGCTGGAAGTCTTCTTCCAGGTCCTGCACTCTCTCCCTTTGACTTCCCTACCTCTTTCCTTCCTGAGTCTATTGTTCCTGCTTCCAGCAGGAGGCTGACACTAAAACAGTCACTGCCCCCAGCTATGACCACAGTAGCCCTTTCTCTCAAGGGCTTCTCTTCAGGGCTTCCCCACAGGTGCCACACAGTTCCTAAGGAATACGGTATCCATAATTCTATGGATGTTTGTTTCACCAGTGGCTCTGCATCCCCTCTACACACTGCAGCCACCTATAGAGCTGAAACACTGCTACCTACTCCCTCTGCACCCAAATCCTTCATAATGACCTGTTTGACAGTGGTGATTCCACTCTGAAAATCCTTTGTTTTCAAATGGTTTTTCTCATCTTGCCTTGCTTACCTTGTCTTTTGGTAAGTTCTGCCCGTCTTGCTTTCATGGGTCACTGTCTTCTGCTTAAGGCATGCTCCCTATGTTTGTAGGGCAACTACTCCCTGTACTAAAGGGATTCAGTTTAGAAAACTCATGAGTGGGGTGATCTGCAGGGAAGAGAGATTACACATCTACTGGAAAATTTGGAAGAGACATGTCTGATGGGTGGACAGCCCTGCTGGTTCTGACTGCAAGTTAGTGCTTCTGCTGTCAACAGCCCTTGAAAGAAGGTAGCTCAGGGTCTGCTCATTTCCCAGTTTTTCCCTTTGCTTCCATGTGGTGTGATGTGCATGTCTTCCATCACCTGAATGATTGTCCCCTGCCAAACAGCCTGCTTCCAGCAGGGGCACTTGTAACATGTCCAAACAGACCATCACAGCAAGGTCTAAAACTAATCCTCAGATCTAGGAAACCCCAGCCAGCATATCCCTACTTTGGGGTATCTCTAAAGCTTCCCAAGTCCAAAGCACCTTCCAGGCCAGAGGTGGTATTACCTGACATTTGCAAATCAACATTTGATTATAATATTGGAAATGGAGTTACAAAAAAAAGCCTGAAGACATACATGTATATATACACAGGCACCCACTTTACAACTACTCAGGAGCAGCACACTCCTGCCCTGGCCCTACTCTCCCGTCACCCTTTCCATCAAACCACAGCAGTTTTTCCTGGCAGCCCAGCAACATTGTCTGGCACAGCTGAGAGGGACAGTCCTCTCTTCTCCCTTTCAAAACTTCCTAGCCTTTGCCTTACTTATTCAGCAATCACACAAGCAGGAGGGGATCAGCTCAGCAATGCAATGACAGTAACTGAGCAGGTCTAGGGACATGACTTGGCCCACAGTTGCCACTTCCCAGAGTGGGTGCAAGGGACAGCACGTACAGCAGGACCAGCCTTTTGGCTGCACCACAGCCCCAAATCAGAGCAAGCCATCCATGACTACACTCCTCAGTATTTCTTGAGTTACCCATCTGTTGTGTTTCTTAATTTATGTGTTTCTTCAACCTTTCCTGGCTTTTCTCCAAACCACAACATTTGCAAGACTGCAGTAAAATTGTGTAAGTTATAAACCTGAACAAAATATTCACTCTACATATAGTGTATTAGTTCCTTATCTTAGATCTCGCTGGAAGCATTGCATGGAGCCAGTGAGTGACATGACTGCCTGCCTTGGTGCTGTACTTTTTCCTAGGGAATCAGCTACTAGTTACACTCAGTCCAGCACACTGGCAGCCTGGTCAGCCACAACCCTCAGCCAGCTGCTACCCTTGCATCAATCCAAGCGAATACATGGCAGGGGAGTTTGCTGATTTGACAGAAACCTAACCTAACCCAAAGAAAAGTTTTCCATATGATCCCTGAAACCCCAGAAAGTTGGGAGCATCTTCTTACACACTCTGGGAAGGGGGATACCTGCTGAGAACCTGTCCCTTTTTCCAGTGAGAGGGAGAATGCTTTCTACCTGGTTTTCCTCTTCTCCATTCATGGCTGTGTTTGCTCCTTGCGCTACTGAGAATAGCCAAGGCTGCCCTGAAACACTGAGCAGAGCTTTCTCCCAGAGTTACTGGCTATCCCCAAGGGAAATCATGTGGATTAGTCTGTAAACTGCTTAGTAAGAGAGGAAGAAAAAAAAATACAAAAATAGATTTGTGTTAGGAATTGCTTCTCTGCCCAAGGCGCAATTGTAGATTTCTAGTACCCCACCACTCAACATTGTGATCCATGGGAAACTATATCTCCCTGTTACTTTTTTGGTAGTTTACTGAATTTTCCAGCCCCTTTCCCAAAACTTCTCATTCAGCAAAAGTGTGAGAGGCCAGTGGATCTGAATAGGAGAGGAGGACTCAGCCACCTCATCTCTCTCCTGCACAACCCTTTCACCTGTTCTTTGCTGGGCAGTGAGAAAAGAGCAAGGTCCCTTTTTCCCTCTACCACACTGCTTTTGGACAGACTCACAGAAGCACTTTGTCTTACCTTTGGCTCAGGCCTGCAAGTGCAGGGCATGTTTTATCCCATCACAGCACTTCCCTCCTGAGTCTCTCCAGCTCTTTCACAGTAACCTCATGCCCTCAGATAACCAGACTTCTGTATTGAAAATGTGTCCATGGTGGTATGGCAGACTCCAAGATCATGCCTGTTCATAATCCTTTGCTCTCCTTTGGTCTCTTGGATAATGCTGGGAACTATCTTTTATTGGCAGAGGTGGATAACAGCAAGGTGATCTCTGATTAGAAGGCTACATCAGGCTCAGGGTCTGGTGTCACAGCAGTCAGGAGGAAAGAGGTAGATGTTAGATGAGATGCAGATGGACAGGGAAGCTGAGAGCCAAAGAGCAGGCTGCCAGCTTGGAGCTCAGAAATTCAGCACTAAAAGCACATGAGAGACAAAAGAAATAGATGCAGGAAATAGCAAGAACAGTGCAGTGACAGCACTCATTCACAGGGAACAGTCAGCAGCAGGAGGTCTTTCCTGTACTGACAAAGGCAACAAAAAGAAGCTGATTATTTCTCAGAGCAGCAGCATGCTCTCCCTGCTGCTTTTATGCAAAAGTGATGGACAGGATCAGCAGCCTTGCCAGGATCTGGAGCAACCAGCATGGGATTGAAGGCCTGCAAGAGACCCTGCTGAGGTAGAGAAGCTGAAGTAACTCTGCTGTAGCAAGCATTCCTAGGAGACACAATGCAATGAACAGAAACTGTGTTTCCTCCACAGAGGAGAGGAGCTTGCACTGTATCTCCCCATGTTTCCTAGCACAGACTGGCAGAGACAAAGTGTGACACTGACCTACTGGCCTCTGAGGCTGCCTTAGTTCCTCCTGAGCATGTGCCATTTCTCTCTGTCATGGTTTAACCCTGCATCCAAGTATCACACAGCTCACTCCACCCACCCCACACCACCCAGTGGGATGGGGAAGAGAATCGGAAAAAGGTAAAATTGGTGGGTGGAGATAAGAACAGTTTAATAACTGAAGTAAAGTAAAATATAATAATAATAATAATAATAATAATAATAATAATAAATTAATCCCAAGAAAAACAAGTGGTACACAATAAAATTTCTCATCGCCTGCTGACTGATGCCCATCCCATTCCCAAACAGCAATCACAAGAAAGAAACAAGCAGATGAGGGGATCAGCACCACACAACTGATGACAGTGCAGGAACAAGCAACTCATGTTGAGGCAGCTCCAGCCAACATGAACACAAACACTTCCAATGCATACTCATCATCAGAACTCCCTCCTCTACACAAGATGCAGCTTACACAGCCTCCACAGCATCAGACTTCCTCTCCTGCCCTTCTGTAGCTTCACCTGTCAGGGCCCTGAGTGCACTAACATTCTCTGGCCTTCATTGTCCAGAGCAGCCACACCTGCGGCTCAACCAAAGCCCCTGCCCATGGGATTGGGGGAGGATGTATTTGCATTAAAGCTCAGTGCAGAGTTGCACTGAGCAGAGTTGCTCCTGTCTGAGCTACCTTGGAGGAGTAGTAGTCTCTGGCTGTTGATCTTAACCTGTAGGCTGGTTTATCAGCCTGACCTCAGGCTTGCCTTGCCTTGCCTTATCACCACACACATGCCTGGCAATTGCTGGGCCTGATCCTGACCCAGTTTCACTGCAAGTGAGCTCACCACCATGAGCTTGTCCAGCTATCTCAATTCTTGGTCAAATCTAGCTGCTATGCTGGGCCTGCTTGGCTCTCTGTGGTCAGATTCTGTGGGAATGGGCCATGCCCAATGAGGGCCCTGCCTGCTGGCCCCAGGAACAGCCCCTCACAGCTCTCCTTGTCTCAGTGTGCACCCCTTACTGCACCCTGACGTCAGCTCTCCTGGTATGACTGCCAGGACAGCTGCACCATGAATGGCATCAGGGAACTCAACTTGCTTAAAAATAGCTGTGAGGAAAATGCTATCGGTTACTTCTACCTGCATTGTTTCCCCAGTACATGTGTGTGTAATCCCAGAAATGGCATATAGGCACCATTAAGGTAATAGAATAAAAGCAACAGAAACCAGGGACTGCTTAAGACAAGACTGCTGCCAAGAATGAGCTCTGTCAGGTTAGATCAGGCTTCACTACCCAGCTCAGAAACTCCTCTCAGAGCAGTTTGAATCAGATGAGTCAGCCAGAAGCCTCTCATCTTACTGCATGTGCCTAGCATATCAGGTCTCACTCTGATCATACAGTTAGAGCTTTGCTGATTCCCAGAACATAAGACCCTGCTAAACCTGCAAGGATTTTTCTGCATGGCTTTTTTTTTTTTCCTCAACAACTCTCTTGCTCCTGATTGCATCTCTATGTCCCAACACTTTACTTATCTTCCTAAGATCATGGATCCTAGGTTCCCATTGCAAGGGATTCTATTGTCTACCTTAACATATGTGGATAATGTGGAAATGAGTGAAGAAAGCCTTTAGATTTAAATTGAAATTTGTCTTTTCCAGATATTACTATATTTAACAGTTTCTTTTAGTGAAAAACGGGTGCTGCAGAGCAACCCCCTTTCAGAGGTAAGGAAATCCCAGTGTATTCCATCTCTGTAATACCATGCTACTGATTAACTTTTGTTGTTGCTGTCCTTCTGCATCTCTCACTGTTCTGCAGTCACTTTTTTTTTGTTTGTTTTTGTTTTGTTTTTGGGTTTGGTTTTTTTTTGGTAAAGCAGGAAATAGACTATATGCCATTGACTTTTAGTTCACAGCACAACAATATTTTTTCCTATTTTTCTTGCATTATAACTGAATTACTTTCTAGACAATACCCTGCTGCTTCTAGGCAGGTAATAAATACAGCAGTTAAGGGCCCTGACATCATCTTTGCTTTGAAGTAACAACTTCCCTACCTTGATTACTGCTTCATGATGCCTTGATTACTGCATAACCAAGTAATAGCTTCTTGAGAGGTCTCCCCTGGTTAAATCACGGCTATGAAGATGGAGAAGGGTCTGAAGGGGAAGACATATGAGGTGTGGATGAAGTCACTTTGTCTTTCAGCCTGGAGGAAACAGAGGGGACCTCATCTCTCATCGTGGCTTTCAATATCCTCATGAGGGGAAGCATAGGGGCAGGTGCTGATCTCTTCTCTAATGACGAGTGTCAGGACCTGAGGGAATGGCCTGAAGTTGTGTCAGAAGAGATTTAGGTTTGATATTAGAAAAGGGTTCTTCACCCAGAGTATATTTGGGCACTGGGACAGGCTCCCCAGGGAAGTGGTCACAGCACCAGCTTGACAGAGTTCAGGAAGTGTTTGGACAATACACTTGGGCACATGATGTGACTCTTAGGGATATCCTGTGCAGGGCCAGGAGTTGGACTCGATGATCTGCGTGGGTCCCTTCCAACTCAGGACATTCTGTGGTTCTGTCAGTAATTTCCAAATCACCGTTTGCTTGTGCCAGTGTCCCAGGCCCGGTGCCCTGAGGTCGGCTGCTGGAGCGGGTGATGCCTGTAAACACTGCTCTGCGCTTTTTCCCCGATAGCAGCTGATCCACGGCAGGCACTGCCGCACTGCTGTTGTAAATCGCCCTTCTCTCGGTCCGGGCCCACAGCGGCCCAAAATGGAGGGGCACAGCGAGCAGGGCTCTATGGGACTGCCGAAAGCGCTCCGACCTCACGGGGGTCAAGCGCGTACAACGTCCGATGTGCGCAAGGCGCGGCCGTGACCCCCGCGAGGCAGCGGCCGGCGTGACCCGGAGCTAAAGCTGCCCCACAGCCCCGGACCGGAGGGAAAGAGAAACCTCGCTCTCTCCTCACTGTCCAGACCCACGGACGAGGCGGGGGGGGTGGCCCGGCGCGGACCTACGGCGATCGCGGCGCTGATTGGGCCCGGCCGGTTGCCGTCCCCGCGGGGGTGTCTGGGAAGGAGAGATCATGGCGGCGGAGCCGAGCAAGACGGAGATTCAGACCCTCTTCAAGCGGCTCCGGGCAGCGCCGGCCAACAAGGTAGCGGGAAGCGGCCGGGGGCTGCCGGACTCTCCGTGTTGGGCTGTTGCCCTGCGGCCGTAGCCTGCGCTCCGACCGGGCCCCGGGGGGCTCCGGGCCGCGCTGCGGCGGCTGTTGGGGCGGCCGGGCAAGGGCCCTTGGGAAGGGCCCGGGCAGAACCACCGGGGTCGCCGGGATGTGGCAGGGGTTGGCGGAGCGGCAGAGCCGTCGCCTCAAACTGGCTGTCTCTCTGCCTTCGCTTTAGTCGTGCTTCGACTGCGGCGCCAAGAACCCGAGCTGGGCCAGTATCACCTACGGGGTCTTCCTGTGCATCGACTGCTCCGGCGTCCACAGGTCCCTGGGCGTGCACCTCAGCTTCATCAGGTGCGTGGGGAGCGGGGAGCGTGGCCCGCGGTACCGCCGGCAGGCCTAGGGCAGCCATCCCGCCTTGGTGTGGAAGGAGGCAGGGATTGGGAGAGAAGCCTTGTCACGGAGCGATCACCTCGGGTTTTACGTGGCTTGCTCGCTGGAGGTTCTGGGTCACTCAGCACTTCCAAGATGAAGTTTCCAAAGCACCTCAAGTGGAACGTGGATGTGTTGCTTTTGCAAATCTTGCAGAAACGCTCTCTGGACTTGGAATTGTAGCAGCAGAGACGAGAGTGTGGTGTGTAAATCTTGCCAGTAAGGCAGCAGTGTGGTGTATATACCTTCTCGTAAGACTGAGCAAGGCAAAAAGAGGAATATCATTTAGTCTTTTTGGTATCAACCTAATGGGGAAGATGGTGTTGGCTTTTCAGCCTAGTCTTTGTTTCCAGTACTTGTAAAAATTAGCATTTTAAGTTACAGAGCTGTGACCTTTCCTTGTTAGGAGAGAAGTTGAGTAACTGATATGAGACACACTGTGTCCCTTAGCTTCACTTGGATGTATTCTCAGTTGCTTTGTCATGTGTTTTGGCCTAATATTTGGGTTGGGCTGAATATGAGTCTCTCCTGTTTTGGTGAGATCACATGTAGAACAAAAGTTCTTGACCATGCTTTCCTGGCTCCAGCTCTGCCTCTAAACAAGCAGTACAAGTCAGAGATCCTCAAAATTTGGATAAAAGCTGGTCTTTTTCCTCACTTTAAAAGTTGAAATTAATTTTTTACAGGAGCAAAGAAGGTCCCAAGATATTCTTTCCACCTTTACCTCCTACGTTTTGGGATAGTAGTGGGATATCATTTTAGGCCAGAGCTTGGTTTTGCATTTGGTTTGCCTGTTCTTTATTAATAGAAATAATGGGTTCTCACACAGGTCCACAGAGTTGGATTCTAACTGGAACTGGTTCCAGCTGAGGTGTATGCAAGTGGGCAGTAATGCCAACGCGGTGAGGAGCCTCTGTAGGCATTTTGCTTGCTTTCCCTCTTGCTAATCTATATCTTCTGTTTCTTGTCCTTTTCCTTTGTGTGGCTTTCTTGGTACCAATCTCATCTGAAATGTGTAATGAAGGGGGGCATTTGTCAAGTGTGCTTGCAAGTCAGACTGTGATCTTTGCATGCATTGTTTTCTGAAGTGCAGATCTGTCATTTTTTTGCACCTCATTTAAATGAGAGACATAGCTTTCTTAAATAATAGGAGTTAATAACACTTACCAGTTTGAAAGCTCATGCTCAGCATTGTGACTCAGAATCATCCCTCTGTAGAGAAGTCGGATGATTTTCATAGGCCCCTGGAGTGAGACTTCTTGCAGAAAGATGATCAACTAATGGTTGGTTCATGCTGTGTTCTCAGTATATCATCCCCTGTCTCTGGGAAGTTCTCTTTTTCTGTTGAGTTTGTCTAGTGCCTGCTTGAGTGTGATCTAGCAGTCAGGAGACTGAATATTCCTCTCTTTTCAGACTGCATTCTTCCGCCAGCATGGCTGTACCACCACAGATGCCAATGCTAAATATAACAGTCGAGCTGCCCAGATGTACAGGGAGAAGATCCGGCAGCTGGCAAGTGCTGCCATGGCCAAGTATGGCACTGATGTAAGTCCGAGAGCTCTGGAGCGCTAGATGTGTAGTGCTGGATGCTGAGTCTTGCAGGATACCTTCTTTTTTCCCCTCTTCTCTTTTTAGTTGCTTATAGATGGACTGAGTGGAGCCCCTGGGCACTCCCCTGACAAGAGTGATGCTGATTTCTTCATGGAGCACACACAGGTGAGAAGAACTACCTAACCAGGCAGCCTTAATAGCTCTCTGATAGCCAGCTGTTCAGCCAGGAGCAGTCCCTTAGCTTGGAAGGACTCTAAATTGTATTCAGTATATACTCTAAATTCAGAGTAGCATGGAGGAAATAAGATTCAGTCATCTGCCTGGGACATAGTCACATATCTATATACAGTCCCTGTAATGTTCATGTCTTTAGTTTTTGAGACCATCTTTAACTTCAAGAAGTACTCAGAACTACTAGCTAAGCTGTGGAAGATGCTTTGTGTGCTGTGTTAATGCTTACTTTCTTCATACAGTTAAAGCAAGAACTAGCTATTACTTTGAACTTCTGGTTTAGAAGAAATTTCAGTGCACAGACCCTGGTAAAGTGGATTTGGGCAACTGCACAATGCCAGGCAGGCTTTTCTCAGGTGCATAAAGTAATGTCAGAATTGGTTGTATGGCAGTGGAAGTGGAGATTAATTTTTTCCAGGAAAGCTCATTCACACTTTGTCCCAGATGTAAACTAATTTCCTTTAATCTGGGAAGTCCTCGCATTAGCCAGCTGTGAAATGATTCTGTCTTTCCTCCTGGCCTTTCATTCAGCTTAGCTTCCTTTTTTTTTTTTTTTTTTAAATTTTAGTCCCTGGTAAGAGAATATGGACTTGTCCATTTGTTATCTTGAAGGAAGGCATAGTCTGAAGTTTGGAACAAGTTTCCTTTGGCCTGAAATTGAATACAGGTCACTAAATGTGTAGTAAATTCAGGATTCATTCATCTTCTGCAAATAATTGGAATGAGTATCTCCTTGCAGTCTTCCAGTACCTGGGATGTAGCAGATGCCAGCCAGAATCCTGCACAGTCTTCTCCAGAGGTGGAAAAAGCAGCAAAGTCATCAGAAGGCAGTGAAGTTTCAAGTGAGTTCTTTGCTGAATAATTTTTCTGAGAACCTGCCTTCATTTCCAGGAGAATACAGTTCTATACCACTCTTGGAAGGGCTGAACTTTTCCTTTGGTTCAGGCTTGAAGGAGTGGAAGTTCTGTACACTCTTACGATGTTTACTTAAATTAATGGAGACTTGTAAAAACACGGCTTCATTTGGGATCAGTTCTTTGCTTTTCCTGAAATGCACACAAAACTGTTTTGGGGATTAGCTGCCTCATTTCCCTGCTTTCAGACATAATTATTTGTCTAAACACTCGTCTCTATCCCTTGGATTTGATGGGTCTGAAAATGACATAGGCCAGAAAACTTTGTAGGGTGAAGGACAAGGAAACCAGGAAACTGGGGGCATAGCTGTAATTTGAAATAGGTTTGTATATTTCTCTGCAGAGAAATATGAAAAAAAAAGAAAGCAAGAAACTTTGCTTTGCCTTACTCTGTTAAGAACATTGCAGAGGGAATAATTTGCTCTGTGGAGATGTAAAATTGGTGTGCTTGGAAATTGCATATTTCGAGCTGTAACTGGATTTGTTTGTGGGGGCAGAGGAGCTAGGAGAGATGTAGTGGAACTGTGAACATACTGGAAAGAAGAGGTTTGAGAATCAGTCTGCTGAATGTTCTCCTCTGGTTTTGTGCCCACAGATCCCAGCCAAGGTCCATCTATTGATTTGTTGAGCACATCTCCTAAAGCTCCTCTAGGTAAATAAGACTCTTCACTCTTGGATCACTCTTGCTCTTACACCCACTGCTCAGTAGTGAGTTCAGTGAAGCTGTAAGCAATGAGCCAGTTTCCAGAATGTCTAAATGAGCTTATCTTACTGTAGAGCCAGTTCTTTGGGTGTTCCTGAAGCCCAAAACCAAGCCACAGTTTCATGGAGGTTTCCTCCTCCTTTGGATGATTGAGTTCAAAGCTGTCGCTTTCCCAAAAGCATATTTTCCTGGTTTTGAGCTTTGGACAAAACTTGGCATATGCTTATCCAGAACTTGGGTGATCAAGGCCACATGGCTGTATTTTTGGTTTGTTTACTCACAGAACCTTTGGAGGCAAATGAATTTTTAGTTTTCAGAGTAATAGGGATTTGTATCTGATTCTCCCCTGCCATTACTGTCGTGGCTGCACACAGAACATGTAGCTGGAGCTTCTTTCCTTATTGAGAGCATGCTCCTAGCCCGCAGTGGGTTCATTCTGGGTGGAAGGCCCATGTCTTCAAGTGTCTGTTCACTCCCCGTGTTTTACGTCTCTTCCTCAGACATGTCCATGTATCTGTCAACACAAGGGGCCGCTCCTGCTGGAGGTAACTGGCTAACAGCTGGCCTGCGCTGGCTGCTTGTGTCAACTCTGCTTGCCCCTCCTGAGATTCTGCCTTCAATTCTAACTTGAGCTTCCTGTGCTTAGAGGGAGAGAACAAGCCAAAGCTTACATGTCTTGTATTGAGATCTAAACCAGACATATCTGTAAAGAGACCTTATTAATATTTCTGTTTCCTGACAGTATTAAAAACCCCAAAGACAAACCCAAACAACCTCAAATCGAGTGTTAGGAACAACGAGCAGAAAACAGTTGGAGATAGTGGGAATGTTTTGAATTCCCTTATTTAAAAAAAATGATTATAAGACTAGAAAAGATAAAAGAAAGGTTGCCAAGAATAATCTATAGGCTAAGAAAAGTCATGTGGCTGTAGAAAGTCAGGAGACACATGCATGCAGAAGAAAAGCCCACAGAGGGCAATAAAAGACTTTGGAGCTACCTATAGGAAGCTGGAAGATGTTTTGGGCAGTCCCTCTCTGCTTTGTTCTGACACTTTTCCCCAGACATCTGCTTGGCTGGCGCTTGTCTGGTTTTACAAGTGTGGCATGCCCTCGAGAGTGACAAGTGCAAGGTGTTGGGGAACCTGTTGCTTTTACAGCTTGCTGCACTTTAGGTCCATTTTTTTGGAGTATGTTCATGTAAACACGACTTTAGGGTTCTTGCTGCTTTGTTCTTAAGGCATTGGTAAGGCACTGACCTTCTCATGCCTCTGAAGCTGCATTTTCTTAAATCTGTGGATGGAATAAACCTAGTCTTTCTCTAACTACCCTGGTCCCTGCTGGGTGGGGTCACCTACTGCATAAAACTCAGAGGAGTTATTCACAGTTCTTCATTCAGTTACAAGTTGCTCCAGAAATAGAGATGCTTCTCCAGGCCACTAGCCTGTAACCGTGGAAAAAATATATGCATCTTTCTTGCCTGGGTGAAATCACCCAGGCTTCTGATGTGAAGCTGCATGGTGTGCCCTGGATGCTACTGCAGCTGGACTGTGGTGGATATTCATGTGGGTTGCTGTCTAATTTTGGCCTCTTAAATTAATTCACTTCTGCTTATTTGCTGCTTCCCTCTTCTTGCAGAACTTAAATCCTCTCTCATTGGAAAGAAGAAGCCAGGAGCTGCCAAGAAAGGGGTATGTCTGAGCTCTTTTATGCGGGGGAGGTAAAGCATGTCCTTCATTTCTGCTGTCCTTTCCCTGATCCTGGTTTTCTGCCCTTAAGAGCTGTGTGACAAAGCTGTACTCATTTGGGGAATGGAGACCTTGGGCAGCCTGTGTATTTTTACAAAAAAAAAAAAAAAAAAAAGGGTTCGTGATCATTACTGGTTGTGGCTGATCTCCAAGTACTTGGCCATTGGTGGGTTAACTCCTGGGTTAAGTCCAGGTTAACTCCTGTACTGTGTTGCAAGCTCTTTTGGGTCTGCACAGGGAGACTGAAGGCCTCATTGGTGCAGCAAGTAACAGGATTCAGGTTTTCTTCTACAGTGAACAATCTAGGATGAAGAATTCACAGGATTTTGTTTTTGGTTTTCAAGTTGGGTGCAAAAAAAGGTCTTGGAGCCCAGAAAGTAAGCAGCCAGAGCTTCAGTGAGATTGAGCGGCAAGCCCAGGTGGCAGAACAGCTGAGGGAGCAGCAGGCAGTGGAGTCCAGGAAACAAGCTGAGGAGTCCATGTAAGTGCCCTGTTTGGGATGAGTACTTTGCATACCTAAGGCAGAAGTAGTGTAAGGTTAGTGCTGTTCACCCCAGGATGACCAAATATGACTACAGAACATACTGATGAGAGCATGAGCAGTAGCTATATGCCAGTATGACCCTTGCAGCAGGGTGTAAATTATACTTCTCTATTTTATTCAAATTAGCATTCCTGGAAGAGTATAGGGAGCAGATACTTTCGTATTGTGTGTTTCTGTTCACCTTCGGACAGGACTGAAAAAGGGAAAGGCTGAACTGTATGGATCATTCTGGGTACAGGGCAGGGGGGGAGAAGACAAACATTGTGATGCTTACAGTAAGGAAATCATGGTTAGCCAAAGAAGAGTTGAATCCCAGTGGAGGTGAGATAGCAAAACAAACACTAGCTTCTGTGTAAGGATTTTTGGCAGAACTGTTGTGAAAGTGGCTGTTTTGAAGGGTGGTTTGGGTTACTTTACCAGTTTGTCCTCCACAACACGGGCAGCAAGGGAGGGTAATGAGCTGGTACCCACCATGGCTCTTTCCCTTAGAGTCACCTCAATGCGACTGGCTTATCAGGAATTGCAGCTTGATCGGAAGAAGGAAGAGAAGAAACTCCAGAACCTTGAAGGGAAGAAACGTGAACAAGCAGAGAGGCTGGGAATGGGACTGGTGTCCAGAAGGTACTTGGCTGTGGATGGCATAGAACAGACAAGTGTCTTGGAAAAGTTGAAAGCAGTAACTTCTCTTGTAACAGATAAGGAGATAGTTAAAGTGCTCATATGCTGGTCTCTGACTAAAAATGCTTCAGGCCCCAGAAGGAATAAGCATTCTGTTCAAAGGTTCTGGTTCTCATTTGAGCTTTTCCACAGATATGTGTGGCCTGTCAGTGTCTAGCACTAGAGCCCTGCTGCTTGACTGGTGTCCCCCTGCAGAATCCTTCCTTTAAGAAAGGCAGCTCAAGACTTCTGAAGGAGTATAGATAAGTGATGAAGGTGGCTGACATCCCACAATTCTCCCTCAAAACTTGTGTCACCTGCCCTGCCTGCTTAGGTCAGATTTAGTTTTGAGGCAGACTGGTTGTAGGGATTGGATACTGTCAGACCCATCAGCTCTGACTCTGCCTGTTTGTTGTGCTAGTTCTGTTTCACACTCAGTGATGTCTGAGATGCAAGTAATTGAGCAGGAGACGCCACTGGTAGCAAAAACTTCCCGCTCCCAATTGGACTTATTTGAAGACGGTGGAAGCTTCACATCTGGACCCCCCAAGTAAGACTTAGCTTCAGTGTACTCTTGGCTTATTCCTGAATTTCATGTCTGGCCTAAATTACCTATTTTTTGTACATAGGTACAAATACAATCCCTTCTCATTCGAAGATGCGTTTGGCTCACGATGGGAAACGGACTCTTCATGGGGTATGGACAAAGAGGAGGAACCAGAGGTGACCATTTCCAGTATTCGGCCGGTTTCAGAGAGGTAAAGTGCTTGTCACTTCCAGTGTACCTTGTGCCCCTTGTGTGGGGACAAAGGATAAGTGTGAAAGCTGTGGCATAGATGCTGCTGTGCTATAGCAGGAGCCTTGTGCTGCAGAAAATAACTTGCACAGACAAGCCCAAGAAAAAGGGCCTTGAGTGAAAGGGTCTTGGACATTTCTTTGCCTGTCACATCCATAAATTTATACAGCCTATGTCCTGAGGTGGGGAGAGGAGAGCCCTAATGCAACTAACACTTAAGGATGTCTTGCTTTCTTGCTTTCCTTTGATTAGATGAGGTCTGAAACAGAAATCTGATTCTTTATTGTGTTGGTGAGCTTAGTCTGAGATGTCTCTTCTTGTTTCCTCAGACCCACCAGTAGGCGGGAGATGGAGAACAGGCCATCCATGGTGGAATCCAATGAAGCTCGGCAGAAGTTTGCAGGGGCTAAAGCTATCTCTTCAGATATGTTTTTCGGGCGGGAGGCAGATGCTGAGGTAGATGCATTCTGCAGTGCTTGCACTGGTACAGCTCTGGCTTTACCTCCTCCTGTTTGCTCAGGTCCTACTTTGTTGCTTTCCTATATAACCTTTTTGTTTTGTTTTCTGCTGCAGTATGAAGCCAGATCCCGACTGCAGCAGCTCTCAGGCAGCAGTGCCATCAGCTCTGCAGACCTGTTTGGGGAGTCTGACAATGTGCACTCAGGTTTGTTAGCACTCAACAGGTTGAGGGAGGGGGCAGCTTTGGAAGACCTAGACTGGAGGGGATCAGGGTGCTTTCTGGAGCTGAAAGACTCTGGGCTAACTCCTCCCGATTCTTGTAGGTGGCGTGTCTATTGGAAATGTCCTGCCTGCAGCTGACATTGCACAGTTCAAGCAAGGAGTGAAATCAGTTGCTGGCAAGATGGCTGTCCTGGCCAATGGGGTGATGAACTCCCTCCAGGTGAGGTTATACAATGGCACCTTCAGAAAGGCTGTTGTCATGTTCAGGGACTTTTGCCATAACCTGGCTTCAACTGGAATTATCACTATCTTCTCAAAATATGTGAAAAGCCCCAGGTAGACAATTGTCTTTTTTTGGCTGATGACTACAGTACAATAGCTGAGCAATTCCAGGTGGCCAGTGAGCTCTGCTTGGTCAGCGTTACCCTCCTGCTGCACAGGGCACCTTGTTATGTCAGATACACATTTTCCCACAAATTCCTGGCAGAATTTAAAAAGTCAAAGTCATTTTACCTTCTGCTTTTGTATGGTGTCCTGTCTAGACAACCTCACACTGCATTAAAATACCAAACCCCCCAAATTCTTGTTTTCTGTCTCTGGATAATTCTTGTTATCTCTCTCTGGATTTTGCAGGAAGGTGTTGTATCAAGTTGTCTCTGTCTGTTTCCTTCTCAGGATCGTTACAGTTCATATTGATGACCCAGGGACTGCAACTCAAAGGGAAGCCAGCAAGAGGCACTGATGCCACCTTTGCCCAGAGTAAACTCTGCAGGATTGTCTTATTTGTCTGGGTTGGGTGGGGAGGGGAGAAGGTAAGCGGAGGGGGTCAGGACATGGCTGTGCCCAGGATGCTTTCTTAATATCTCTGGATTCCACTCTATTAAAATTCAATGTGCCCTCATACCCACTGCTATCCACTAGCCAGTGGAGACAGGCCTTCTTCCAGGGTTAACCTCACTGGTGTAAAAGATCGGACAGGAGCTCCTGGGCTGCCCTCATCAGTGCTTCTGTCCTTCTTTGGCCCATACCTTAGCTCACCAAGTGACAGAAGAAAGGGGAATGCTGTTTTTCTGAACATCATGTGACATGACTGTTTTTTGTTCTGATCACTGCTCCCAATCCATGGTGCTGTGGAGTCCTCCATATTGGCAGAGTTTGCCTTTTACCGTGATCTAGTCCTTTTTACTGTCTTCTGAACCAGCATTTGTGAATGCGGGAGAAAAAAAATCAAAGATTATTTTTTTAGCTTCTAACTACATCATCAGCAAAAAAGGCCCAGGTAAAGAAGTAAAGAATTTTACTGGATCCCTGGTTATTTTGTTGCTCAGCTTTGGATCAGATCAAAGTACTGAGCCTCTGACTTAACCATGAAGTGCAGCAGTGATGACTGTTATTTTAGTCCTGTTCAGCTTGGTCTCTGGTTTTAACAAGAGTGTTTTTCTTTTCCTCAGACTATGGTGTTGAGGACTAGGTAGTAAGAAAAACGGTGGGAAAGGGCTAAGTTTCACACTGTCAGCAAAAGAGAGGCTGGGGCTGTTTGTTCTGGAGCCTTCTGTCTGGGACTGGAACGAGGCTTGCACCTTGCACAGGCTTCACCTCTCCTGTCCATTTGTGGGGCTGCGGTAGCTGCGCACCGGAGGGGGAGGGTTACTTGGCCACTCTGTGCTGATGTTTCACCTTGGTGGGGCATGAGGGGGTTATGGGTCTGATCTTCCTGTTCCTTGTCCCTGGGCCCTGGCACAGTTATGTCACTGTCACAGCATCCACAGTGGGCTGGGGCTCCGGGGAGCAGTGGTACCGTGTGGCTGTAGGGCGTGGTGGCGGTCCAGGCATGGCTGCAAGTGCCACCCTGGCACTCTGGGGTGGGCTGGGCACCTTCCCTGGCCGAGGAGAGGGGCTGGTGGGTCCTGGAAGGCGGCTGGAGCCCTGTGCTGGTTCTGCCTACCAGATACCACTCCCCCTGAGGAGGGGGCAGGGCACCCCAGAAGACCCGAAGACCCAGACGCAGCAGAGGCCTGACACAGTGTACTTTATTGCCAGGCTGTCACAGCCACTCCCCGAGCTGGGAGAGAATGCACAGATCATAAATAATTTAACTTACAATAAATAAATAACCCTGCCGGCACCCTGGTACAAGCTTTGGGTTACTAGCCCCTCGTAGCCCATGCTGCAGCACTTCATGATCAGGAGGAGACAGGAGGCTCCCAAAGAAGCATGAGAAACTGAAGTTCTCCAGGAAATAACTAGTCTATGCAAGCTGGGGCACAGATACACAAATAAAGTGTTCAGGTCTGTGGAGGTTAAAACCACTGCGTTGGTTGCCATTAATACAATGTGATGCTACTTATTTTTGTAGTTTTAAGGGTTACGCTGCTGCTACAATACCAGTATTTACAAAAAACCCAAGATCTCATTTGAGGACTGCTTCCTTTTCCCTTAGTCCTTCTGCCCACCCAGCAGAATGCATAGCACCTGTGGCCAAGGAATTTAAAGACCCTCTCCCTCTCTTCCAAATCCTCTGAAATTCACTTTTCCAAATGAATGTAATATGCTGTTGGAGGGAGGGGGAGACCTCACAGAAGGGCACTCAGTACAGCAGTGGAGGCAGACAGCACCATGCAGTACTAACTGCAATCGAGCTTATTTGCTGTATTTGCTTTGGCAAGTCTTGGACACATGAGGGAGAAAGCACAAAGCAGAGATAGGTTGCACAGCAATAGCTAAGCTGCCCTTTTTAGGAACTTCAGGAATTTCCTTACCTTCAATCATATGCAGGTGCAGCTTTACTGGGAATAATAGTGGAACAAGTGCAGAGCTGCTGCTGGCCGTTTAACCACTCTGTTATCTGGGCCAAATGTGAACAGAGCTACACAAAAAAACACTGGCAAGCAGCCTGCACTAATGCTTCCGCTGCTTCAGCACCTGCTGAATTGCGGAACTGGGAGGGAGCACCCCGGTGAGAGCATATCCGGCTGGTTGCAAGTGGTGGCAGAGCTGGCGGCTGCTACCTTGTCCTGCCTGCCAGCAGAGGGAAGCATAACTCTGTAGCTGTAAATGGCTTCTGCTGCAGAGCTATTCCTGCACGGATTTGGAGCTAAGAAAAAGGCAAGTTGTTCCTGGAAAAATACGGGTGAACCTGGTACTGGGGATTAGCACAGCCACACACACACTGGTGATGCAGACAGAACCCACTATTAGAGCAGGTGCTCTTCCTCCAGCAGATTCTGGAGAAACCCAAGACAGGAATGGTGCCCACCCTCAAAACCTTCAGTTTTCAGAGGAGTCTGTCTCTTCATTGGAGCCTTCACTCTCAGCATCCATTTTTCGACGATGGTGTAGAGGTTTCCAAGGTGAGTTAATCCTGGGCGAGTTACGAATGGGCATATTCGCTGTGTCTGCACTGGAGCTGGCAGGACTAGAGATGGAAAGCCCTGAAACCTGAGCTACCCTGAAAGAGAAAAGACAAATGCTTGGCAGCATGTTGCATAAACTTTTATTGCAGCACTCTCAGAGTCAACTGGGAGGAAGACTTAAAACTAGCACAGGGATGGAAAGATGTTCATGGCATAGAGGGGGGATGCTTTGTACTCGTACCTCCCCAGACTCCCTGTGAATCTTTTCCTGCTTAAACCTATCTTCTGGGCTGAGCTTGTTCCTTCCAACACTCCTACTTTTCACCATCCAAACAGTTTCCCTGTTCATTAGAGACTGCTGCTTCCTCTAGACCCCTCTTCGAGTCACACTCTTCCCCTCTGTTCCAGAAGACTTTTGTAAGGATTTTTTGTTAACTGCACAGAGGCACCACAAAGAAAGAAGCCCTTCCTGTTCAGGCTGCTCTTTTAGTTGCTCTATTGTTTTGTAGTAGAGCAGAGGAATAGGACAGTACTTCATTACACTCTTCTTTAGCATGCTGCCTTTAATCTGTTGCTTTACCTCCTAGTTTAGGCAATTCCACTTACAATTTCTCAAGTTCCTGATCCATGGCAGGGTCCAGAAACAAGTCTCCTTTATCTGGCAGAGCCCCTGGGGGGAAAAACAACCAACAAAAGTATCAGAGCAGAGTTAGGCTATTTATTCTTCAATAAAGTGTTCAAGTCAAAGCAGCATCCAAAATCTTGCCTGCAAGACAGAGAACACTTTTCTTTATACCTATTAGAGAAATAGACACTGAATGTTGAGGATCATAGATAAAGAATGATGATCCATTTTCTGTGTCTTTTACACATGCTGCAGCTGACCTCACACTAAATGGGAGGCAGCCTCAGTAGTCTGACTTCCTACAACTCTGAGGATTGGCAGTTTTCATTCACTGTACAAAATTACTGAGTAGTCTGTCAACTTTGGGCCTCTGCTCATTGCCCATTATAGTCACCAGTCCCAGATCCTATGAGAGTAATAATTGTGGTGTTGTCAGTGCCATAGCCTGAAACATGCACTGTATTTATATTTTTGTGCCACCTGTGTTTCTTGTAGCACACTGATCTTGGGGATCAAACACTCCACACATTTTGCTTTCCTTGCAACTCAGGAAAGTCAGGTCTGACTCTCGTGCACATTGCCTACAGAAGTGTGGATGAACTACAGCATTGCTTGCTGTCTGGGTGTGAGCATGAAAGGCTGGGCCAGTACTTGAGTACCCACTCAGGATAAGATCAGCACTCTCCTTTCCACCTTAGAAACCCCACTCCAGGATGAAGGACATGGTATAGCTCAGGACTGGAAGAGCTGGCTGATCCTTGCTCTTCTGTGAAAACACTGGGACCTTAGCAGAGCCAGAAAGGAAGATGGGACACTTAGGGAAGTCCTCCTTCTTAATTCTTTAACAAACTCCAGCTTGTACAGGGGTCATGGGAGAGTGTGATCAGCCAGCACAGAAATGACAAAGAGAGGCACAGAGATTGCCTACCACAATCTCTGGAGAGTACCACTGCGCACCAGGACAAAAAACCCATTTGATAATCTATACCAACGGTACAGTGAGGAATGCTCTTTCTAAGGTTTTTCAGGAGACCTGGGTGCTATGCTCAATACCTTTCGGAAGGGGCTTTGCATTCTTTGTGGGGACATAAATCTGTTTTCTGGCTCTGTTACCCTGCTCTTGAAGGAGAGGCTGGAGAGCCACCTGTTCCACAGAAGCAGGCTGGCACCAGTCATCAAAAAAGTAGCAATGAGTGCCTGAAAACTAAAGTAAGTTTAGATCAGAACCTATTCTGATACCCCATTTATTTGGGTTCTGGTCTACTCCTCCTACAAACGAACAGGAAACTCTGGCACTGCAAAACAGTGTCAGGAGATCCACGGAAGCGTCCCAGCCTGCTTCTTTTAGTGTGCCCAATTAAAATAATAAGCAACTAAAGCTTAACTTGTTTCTGTGTTGCAGAGTGCACAGTGAAGCCTCTAGGGCACAATAATTACTTGGGAGAGTTGATAAACGGCACTTAAAAAATTCACAAATCAACACTGACACTGGAGATACATTGCAGATTCCAGTCTGCCTGGCAAACTCATCAGCACTGTCCCAGCATGAACAAGCTGCTTTAATCCCTATCCCTGTTTCTCAAGAGGAGCTGCTGGCTTTGTGAGACCAAAACCTCCTCTGCCTGTAAACGGCTCTCGCCGAAGGGCTTTGGGGAGCTTGTGATCCCCTAGAGACCAAAGACTATTGAAATCACCCTTCAGGAGAGATTAAAAGACACCAGGAAAAGAATCCTCCTTTCCTTGCCAAAACACTAGCACCTGTCAGACTTGTGGCTGCTGCCCCTCCTCTGAGAGAGGCCTCAGCAGGAGGCTGGCAGAGGGCCAGAGGACAGGCCTACATTAATGGAAACGAAAACCCACTCACTTTGTAGATGGCACAATGGAGGCTGTGGGCAGGACTTTTTTTTCTTTTCATCTGTTTTCTTTGTGCTTGACTAGAAGTGGATTTCATAGGGCAAAGGAAAAAAAAGATTTTGCTTGCTGCCATCCAGGCATCACCTTCCTACCAGTGAATACACTGCTTTCTAAGCCTGTTTGCAGAGGGGCTTGCAGGGCTGTATTCATGCACCTTTGATATATAATCTGCCCTGCCCCAGAGGAGCATTAGCAGCTTAAATGGTTTGCTGTAAGAAGGAAGGCACACTTTTACTGTACTATGACACACACCTGTGCAAAAGAAGCAGCCCTCAGGCAAGATACACCTTTTCATTGAGTTTTGTCTTTGCAATTAGGGACTGGCAGATACTCAGGCCTAGACGTTGAGGAAGAGGATACTTACCCAAAGACAGAGACAGCTTACCCCTAATGGCCAGGTATTTGCTGAGTGGAGATGAGTGAAGATGAGTGAAGATGAGTGAAGATTAGTGTTTGGGAACACCCCCCACACACCCCTCCCTCCCTGCTCCTGCCATTTAAATATATCTCCTGGATACAGTCTTGTCAAGCAGAAAAGCCATTTCTGTTCCTCTTTGTAGGAGAACAAAGAGCACAAGCAAGGCATATGGGGGAAGATGAAACTGTGAGTGAATTATGGATGGATTACATACTGACTTTGCCAGTGCAACACTGCTTCCTTGCTCCAAACCAGCACAACATAGAAACAAGCAGTGAGATGCTGGTTGATAATCCCTGTGGTTCCCGCAGCAGTGTGCTACAGATTTTTGTAGCAGTTCATGTTTTATGATCAGATTTTCAGCAGGCCATGGATAGCTCCTAGCAAGATCACACTGCCTAGAGGGAAGATGGGGAAGAGCTGGTAAAGACTGGGCTTTAAACCTTTGAGCCAAGGAGGCAACAGAGGTTTTCCATGAGGTGTACCTTCTTTTATTATAGATGAGAGCAGCCATTTAAAATCTGTGGGAGCACAAAGGGCTAAAACTTAGGATAGCACCTCAATTCAATAATCCTTGAGGAAGCTCCACAGCTTCAGACAGACATTAAGGCACAGTGTTATGTTTTTAAAGTTAATCCATCAACGAAAAGATGAAAAGCTTTCCCTGCCACTCTTCCTGACAGTGTAAAATGTGGGTCATAATTACAAAGGAAATTCCACAGAAATACAGAATGACTGAAAATCTAGAGCTGTATCATTCAGAAGAGTCTTACCTAGGGCTCGATTGATACCCTGATCCTTTGCCAAAGCCATAAGGAATCCATAGAAGGTCATTCTCTGTGCACTACTCAACATTTCCTTCACAAGAGCAGAAGGTGGACAGCTAGGAAAAGAGAGACAGAGATCTTGTCTTCCAAATTGTAATCTTTTCTTTTCTAAGACCCAGCTCAAACTGGAGAAATTAACCCTTCTACCTGTTTTAACACTATCAGGTTGCCCTGACTCAGTATAAAACGAATAACCAGCAGCTTGTTTATCGAGCACTGGATCTGTTTCCCATGTGCTAAGCAAGATACTTGAGTTGGGGGACATCCCTAGGAGCAGTCTTACCTGTCTTCATTCCAAGGACAGTGAGAAAAGCCTAGATGCACTCAGAGGCATACACATCTCAACCCTTAGCATGTTCTTTCAAAAATCCTCTGGGAAATACTTTCAGAAGTCAATAAACTTCTGAAATAATAGTGTTAAGTTTGGAAAAGACTAAGACCACTGAGTCCAGTGGTTAATGGAGCCCTGCTGTGTTCACCACTAAACCATGTCCCTAACTGCCACATCTACACATTTTTGAACACTTTCAGCGATGCTGCTATCACACTGTTATCAGGGGCATCATCCAAGGGGCAAGAAAACCTCTCAAATGATAGCCTAAATATGTGAGAGAACACTATTTAAGTGAGGACTAAATTAGCACATCCCCTTCTTCTACACTCATATTAAACCCCAGTCCTGAGTTCTAAGCAGCATCTTCATGGTAATTCTTACTCTTGACCAATATTTCTTGAAGGATTTAATGCAAAATCAAACTGCCTCATGAAGAGGAAGTGTTAAACAGTCAATGGTGTAGTGGTACCCCTGGGAGATGTGGGGGTGGGCTGGTGATCTTTCAGGCAGGAGTGGTTACCAAAGCCTGACTGAGTACTGAGCTACTGCATGAAAGGCTGGGAATGGCTCCCCCCGTAATGCTGTGCAAAGCCTGACCTACCAGATGGGCCCACAGTACTCTTCCCATCTGAAGTTCTCAGGACATACAGGGAATGTAGCACTTTTGTTGTTTAAAAAAACAAAACAACTTGTCAACTCCATGCTTAGATATTTATAGCACTGGACAGCAGTTCAGCAGTAATTTTGTGGATCACAAATTTGGATTTGGAAACCTAAAGTAGAAATCAGGTGTAACTTGTGTCCCGAGTTATTTTGTGTTTCTAGACCACGACCTTCTAGGAGGGTGTATGCTCACTGCCTGCAAGAAACTATGAAGGAACTGTCTGTCAAAGCTATACAGTAAGGTCTGGTATTGCTCCAGCCCCTGCTGAACTAAAGCTAATCTTGTGCCAGGGATCTGTAGCTGGAAATCAGCTCCAACACAGGCTCGGGTACAGACTGACAGAGTGAACTTGCCTAGGTACTAAGGCTTCATACTCCATCCACCTCGTGGGCTCTCTGAACTCCCAAGAACATAACTGCACTTGTTTATCCCCTCTAGCTAACTCATAAAGGATTTCTCCTTTATGGAAGTGTCAATGCAGAAGTGAGATAGAGAGTAGAGACCCAAATCAATCTATTACTTCAAAAATCAGTCCAAAACCCATGTTTCTGTGGTCCATGAAATTGTTTCTCTCATTTGGATAAAGCTGTTCAGCTATAATTTTTCCCTTCATACTTCTTCAATGAGACCCATGTGGGAATATCAGCTTGTTCAAAGTCCTCTATTTCTTCACATCTCCAACCTTACAAGTCTCCAGAGACAGAGACTTCAAATTTGTATTTTAGACTCCATTTGTACCTGTATTTTGATCTGTCACACAAGGACTCCAGGCACTGGTAGAAGAGAGATGCCTCTACTCCTTCGAGTGGGTTGCAGTCATTTGGGGGTTGACGCTGCCGATGTTGCCCAGAGGATGATGTTGGCACAATCACAGTATTTGGATTCTTACCAGCCAGTAGGTCTTGATAAATGGCAGCCACACTTTCCAGGAACTCTAAAAGAACAGAAAGCCATTTAAAACTCAGGACTGGAACCAGCAAAGCATCCTCCTGACCTACCAGACTGTGGCTTAAACTGTTGTTCTGTGTTGTACATAGCACCAACTGGAAATAAGCACAACTCTACAGCATCCTGCATATTCAGAACAGATATTATGTAGGCCCATACAGCCATTTCCATAGAAGTTGCTGTCTTCTTCTTATTAGGATGATTATGAGAGGTCACTCATTCTGTTGAGAAGATCCATCTCAAGGGAACAAAGGCTAGCTAGCACATGGATAAAACAGTGAAGCATGAAAGCTTAATGTTAAACACAAAACTAGTTTTGAAGTCTAAAATGTTTTCCTTCTCCACCTCTTAACACTGATTAAGAACTCATCCAAGTTGGGAGCAAATTCTGTTGAACTGCAACAGGAGGAAAGGGAGCAAGTTAGTTAAGACTCCAGGCTGTATCCCAGCTTGCCTCTGTGCTGCTCCAAAGTAAATATAACACAGGATCTAGAGGAAGGGCCAGGGCAGGTCAGGGCTAGAGCTGGCAGAAAGCCTCTCCCCAGGCTCCTCATACTACCCACTGTTTACTGCAGGAGTCTAATTTTAAACAAGTTTGTTTATGGATGTGGTCAGCAGTTTACAAATCTAGATTCCATTTGGAGTGGTTTGCATGTGTGTGGGTTGGTGGGAGAGTGTATGACAGGCTGTGTGTGTGCACTGTGCCTGGGTGAACAGGACAGGGATGGGATCTTTGAGTGTGTGTACACAAGAATGAGCTTGCCAGGACTTCAGTGGCACTTCAATTCCAAGTGAATGGAAGTGCAATGCTGTGTGTGAGGTGGGTGGAGAGGAAAGTCAGGATGTCAGCAGGCCCTGGGACTGTGCTGAGGTTCTGCAGCTCCATGGAAATATTTGTTATATCAGAGAAAACGTTCCAAACACATGTTCTGTCCCACACTAAAGGTATTACAAGCCTTTGGTTCTGCCCAACTCAAAATCATAATTTTGAACTGGTTTTTAACAATGAATTGTCATGGATAAAGTTGTGATATGCACAGCACAGTTACAAGGGAAGTATATACACAGAAGTATTGAGAAAAAGAGCTTTTTGTATTCGGGATAGCAGCTGATTCTTAACTGCTACAAAGATGGGAACTCACAGGTTGGATCAGTTCAGAAGGCCACCCAAGTGTACTCTGACCACAGACTGTGCTCACAAAAGCTTCTAGCCAGTGTTTCCAAACCTGGCCCGTTTCGCCTGGTCGAGGCCAATTGTGAGCTATGTCCATCAGAGGGAGCTATTTCAGTGTGAGTGGACAGAAATCCATGAGCTTTATGTTACAAACTGCTCTGTGCCAGGAGATGAGGAAGTGGCACGCCAGTAGTCCCCACTGCTTGGGAGCATATCTAATGCTTCCCTCTTTTTGTCCTGAATGAGATTCTTGTTCCTCAACCACAATTTACAGGGGCTAGGGTGAACAGGCTGATGTATTTTAAAGCAGTCTTCCTGTACAGGACAAGCACCTGAATGCTCATCCAAGTTTCTCCACCTTGTCTCCTGAACTTAAGTTTAAAAATACCTGGGGATTTTACAGATGTATATGCGTGGGTAAGCATATGTAAACACTCCCACACAAACCAATATTATTTGATTTGTACTCTTCCTGCCAAGAATTTTAGAAGTATCCCATCCTGTTAAAATTCACACTGGGGAAGAGGGATAAAATATGATAAATGACCAACAACATGAAGAACATTCATACGGATTATCTGTTCCTTTTACTTTCCAACTAGGGGGTCTTGAATCAAACAAGAGAGGTTCTTTACAGGACAGTGTGCAACTCTTCACCAAAAGGTGTGGAGGTTACCATTTTATGTGATTTCAAGGGCAGGCTGGGGAAGTTCTTGGGAGTGGAGTCCACTAGGGGTTCCTAAACGCATGAAAATTATAACCAGTTCAGAAACTCTCTGAGCTGAAACCAGCTCATAGTTGGGCAAATATTAAGGGGAAGAATTATATATATATTTGTCCAGTTCCTTTTCCTTTGAAGGCAATAGCTGGTGGGATTTTCCTATCCTGTCTCCAGCAGGATTGAATAATTTCCTTAAAGAAAGAGGAAAAAAAAAAGTTCCTAGTAAAAGTTAATTGTTAGGTGTTAACACAGTCTAGATAAAGCTGGAAATTTATGTCTCCTGGCCAAGACAAATGCATGCATAAGACATAGCAGTTTCAGGTATGTCATTATTCACAAAAATTTGATATCTCCTTATTAGGTCTCCTAATCTCCTGACATCAGTAGATTAGGAATGCTTTTCATCAGTAGATTCCATTAGCTATATATATTCTGTGAAAAAACATATCCTTTTAAGTTTCAAAAAGTGCAAAGATTGGGAAGCTGTAAAGTTATAATGCTACAACTGGGAGAAGTCAACAGCTTTCCGGCATTTACCTGAGTAGTAGAACTGGATCTGGAAAGCAAAGAGGAAATCAGAAAAAGACATCAGGCAATCCATGGCATCATCCATCAGCACAATCCTATGATAAGATGAGAGAAACAGTTTAGCATCTACGAAAAAACTAAAGTCTGTAACCAGGAACCCCAGATCTTGAGGAAGTGCAGCCAAGGAACTATGTACAACTGAGGATTGCTAGTGGCCCAGTGTAAAAATTAGGAGAGGGCAATGGGAACACCCATCGCTGCATGGATGTGGATGCCTTAATAGCAAATGAAGGCAGCTTAAGAACCTGAAGCAAGGAGATCCAGAATGTCAATCACACACTTCAGCTACAATGTGAACAGGGCAGTGTGACATTCAAAGCCTGGTGGACAAGATGGAACATGGTGCAAAAAGCTGCAAGGCTGGTTCACATGGTTATATAGAATTGTAGAATATCCTGAGTTGAAAGGGATCCACAAGGATCATCGAAGTCCAGCTTCTGACTAACTGTGACTACAGACAGGACAGTTACACAAGTAGTAAACTGGTGTAAGCAGAATGAGACCCAGGCTATCCCTCTGTATATCAGAATTAATCTAATTGGGATATTTTTCAGATTCATAAGATCACAACAGTTGCAATTCACCATCTCTACTCAAACTCTACTTGACTACAGAGGAAATAACACTGCACCAACAATAAGCTTCCTAATTGCACACTGTGAATACCCTATCCTCCCCTCCTGATAAAAGAATCGGTCTCTTTTCATATCAGGTCTATTATTTGACTATCAGGTCTAATTTCATGACAACTGAAGACTTCTTGGGCCAGGCAGTGTCTTCTTTCTCCCTGCTAAGCCGTAGGTGCATGTAGGGAGCTACATGCATCCTTATTTTGAAGCATATTTCTTGAATATGGAAAATACCAGCCACGGGCCATAAAGATGAAGTATAAGTGATAGCAAAATTCCACTCTTCTTTCAGGAAAAAAACTTGTGGATTTCAGGGCAAAAATGTTTGTCAAAATGAAAACAAAAACAATGCTCTGGTCACTGCCACCACGACTGAAGGATAAAAAGGTCAGTCTCTGAAGTGGGGAAGATAAAACTTGGCTGATCAATGACAGCTTAGAATGTAAAACAGAAGAAAATACTCCACTTTGATGGAAAAAAACCCAAAGTATCAAGGCAATGCTAAAAAAGGGCAATTGGTATTTATTTTCAACTGCGTGTAGTTCTACAGTCAGTATCTGGCACACTGTGCCATATGAGGATTGTCAGTTCATTATAGCCAAAGTATGGGTCATCTAGTAGGACCCTTTTGAACACAGGGCCAAATGCAATCTACACACCAACTCCACAGCATCTAAGTGTGGAGTGTCTAAGCACATTGCTGGGGAAACGCTGTTCTGTCTCATGTAAAAGACTCCAGGGAGCTGTGTGGGAGGCTGACCTAGAAGAACATAGGATCTTGCAAGACTTCCCTGCCACTCAGACCAGTTCTGTTCACTGTGGCAAAATCAAACATGTAGAACAGCTTGAATTAATTATCTCAAAGAAGAAAGACTGGGGCTAAGAGGGTCCCCAGGAGAAAAGCCAGTATTTAAAACAAAACCCTTTGAAGATGTCAAAGTGCTTCTGATTTATTTATTACATTCCAAAAGCCTCCTCTCCTCCTGTCTAAAGAAGCAGTAGCTTCAGTTCTTAATTCTCACTAATAAGCATGTTACTGAGATTGTCAGTGGCCACATCAAGGAAATGGCTTTGAAGCTGGCAGGCAGAGCATCTTCATCTCTCAGGCAATACTGCTTAGCCACTGGCATTTCCAACCACTATTTAAGCACTGGAAATGTGATTGGCCACATCACTGATGAGCTGCACTCCCTCCTTTGAAATGATGGTCTGTTTCCCAGATACCCTCAAAGCACCAAAGCTTTCTTCTCAAAGATGCAGGAAAACAACAGTGGAGAGTGGTTTTACATATTTGTTATGCAGAGAGACAATATTACATCACCTTCATAATATGAAACTCATTTCACTTGTTAAATCTAAAACTCTGGTCAATGGCAGTGCTCTGCAGCACTAAGTCCCAGTCTCTTACTTAGGGGAGAGCATGAAGAAGTACACAGAAGTAGGAGAATTTGCTGGACAGTTTTTGCTGTTAAAGACAGCAAGAAGCCTCTGAGGAAGCCTGTACAGCACATATGTGACGGAGGAGTGCCTAAATAGAAGCAGGTGCACTCTGGTGCTGGGTTACTGACTCCGCTTGGCCCAAGAGTTTGCACGCCGGAAATGTTGAGAAGTCTTTAAATCCAATACAATCATTTATGAGGAGATTGACTGCAGCTGGCAATTCCCCCACACAGCCAGCTGACTGAGCACTCAAGGAAGCTGAGAGAGCATCACATGCAACCTATCTGCACTTCTTCCTTGAAATATCTGTCCAGGAGAAAAACCTAGCCATGGACTGTGGAGCAAAATTAAGGACAAAATCTGAAAGTCTGAACTGCAACTCAAAAAGGTTCATCAGGCATCTCATATTTCAAGGGATTTTTTATTCATTTTTTTCTTGTCCAAATTACACTTTAAGCCCTGAGGCCACAGATGTATTTTAAAAGTTTGTAGTTGGGACTCAATGAATAATGAAAATCAAGGAGGAACTTTGGAAAGGACTGAAGAAAAATGCCTACGCTTGTGGCATTCTGGTAGAGGGTATAGTGGTCTTTCAGGGTTCAAGTGGTTTTGACTGGCAGGAAAGCCTTGCTATTGTACCAGTGGGGAAACTTTATGGTCTACTGATTGTGGTTAAAATCTCAGAAATCCAGACTAGACAGGATGTTCCCAGGACAAACGGTAGACCAGGCAAGCTGAAAGGACTTTTACCATTTTCTGCTACCACTGACACAATCTGTCTCAAATTCAGGCTGGCTCAAATGAGTTTTCAGAGACTTGGTTTATTTACTGAGACATGGAGGCAAAAATAAGCAAAACATACAAAACAGGCAAGATTTGCACTCTTAGGCAATCTTTTAACAACAGGAGTACTGAATTGCAAGCCCCACTTCCATTAGTACTGATCAGTGTAACATGAGCTCCCACACCAAATAAAACAACATAGGAGCTGTGAACTTTTTGGCTCTCACTACTCAGATGTGGGCGGTGAGATCCTTGTGTTTCTCTTACAATAGAAAAATCAGTTCTCAGGTACAGATCTTAAAATCATGGCATCAAACCAGAAAAATTCCTTCATTTTCCATCCTGCAATTTCAAGATTCAGAAAGCCAAAAGGTGTCTCTGAAGATCAAAGGTATCTCTGTAGATTCAAGTCTTTAATCTACTAATGGCTATAACCATTTGTAAAGAAAACATCCAAAAAATCTCACAGACACAGATAACCCGGTTCATTTTTTGGGTATGACTTCTGCATTTGTGTAGCACCAGGAACAGAAAAATGGAACTCCTGATGTCATGTGAATAAAACCTATATTGTTGTAGCCTCCATTCTTATGTTCTGAGATTTCCTGATCTTAGTTCTAGTGTTTGTTATCAGTGCATAGCAACAGCTCCTGGATGAGCGGACTGCACCATGCCGTGAGATCATCTCAGTCATGCAGCACTGAGACTACAGCTATGACTGCCCTCTTCCCAGCAGCACCAATGCAGGTCCTCACTGTATCACTGAATGCTGTGCCTACTCTGGCTGCTACTTTATTTAATTCCTTTCCCAAGAAAATTAGCAACAGATCCCTTGGGGGTGTGCAGACTGAAAAAGGAACAATGTCTGTAGGTTTACATGTGATACTCATGTTTTGCAAAGACTCAATCAACTGGTGCTGTAAAAAAGTCTGCAGAGCTCACCCTTCTAACAGGCAGAGACCAAGGAGGACAATGGGAAGTGCAGTCCAGAAATGGACAAGAGCATGAGCAACAGTTGTAAGCAAAGAGAAAGATACTTTAGAAATATGGCAAGTTATATTAAAACTGTTCAAATAGATCAGCTTGTTACAGAGCTAGCAATGAGCAAGCAAATCTCTAGCCAGCCAAAAGTAGGAGTGAGGTCACCCCCACCTGAGTCTGGGTGCCCCTGACAGATCTCATTTCTCTCCAACACCTGCTCCTAAAGCCAGCTTGTCTGTCTCTATGGCACATGCACAACAGTGCAGCAGGCCCCTGAATGGGGCCTCTAGTTTACAGCAGCCTTGTGGACTAAATTCCTTGACACAAGCATCACAACATGTATAGATATGCTGAAGTCTCCACTGCATGTACCATCACAAATTCCTGCTGGAGCCCTATGAAATACACACCACCACACAGGGCTTGTGTACCTCCATGAAAGGGGCAGCAGATATATCTCTACTACAGGGCTAGTATTCTTTCTTAGTCTGGAATTGGGGGACAAGCAACTGAACAGATGTGTGTACCTTATTACATTTTCAATATCAGATAGTTAATAATCAACTGCCTGGGCTGCACTGGAATCAGCAAGCACAATCAGTATAAAATTCCATATCACATTATCAATGCCCTGAGCCAACTATCTGCTTTTTTTTTTGCCTTCTCTAGATTAAAATAAAATTTCAAACAGATTAGCTACCATGTTCTTACCAAACATACTTTAAAACACTGGCAATCCTTCAGAGGTTAGTGTGCTTAAATGTGATCAACTGTAGAAGCTGGGGCAAGGGGGAACACATTTTATAATGATAAACAGTATTTGAAAGAGAGTTTAAAAATCATGTCAGTTGAAACCATATTGGCTTACATTCTTTTATCTGCAATTCATGTGAACATAGAGCTAACAGCAGCATTCTGCACTGATATTTCAGTTTTTGTGTACTTTAAATATATATTCTTTCACATTGCTAGAGAAACACCTTGTTCTTAACCTCAAAAGATGGTTTCTCTTTTTCCCACAATCTTAAAAGCTGAAGGTCCCTGTTCATACCTTTACCTCCAGGTCTAGTTCCTAAGTCCATGCATGCAGGACTAATCTTGCCTCTAAAGAGAGAATAAGGACCCACCTCGCTGCTTTCTGAGTGAGTTCCATTGGGAAGTCAGGGCAGAGCAGCTGCAGCAGACAGTGGTATTCCTGTGCTGTCAGCAAATCTGCAGGAAAAGAGAGGTGAGAACATTGTAATTCTTTTATAGGTTGTTCCCTCCCCTTACTTCCTCTCTAAGAAAAAACCCTCATATTCCCTTTACTCCCAATTCAAGTAGTCTGGGTACTAAAGACAATATAACTGCTCCCTAGACCTTCAGAGGTGGGCTCTTCAGATGGAGTTTCCAGAACAATCTGAAAGAGGCCTAATGAAGGGGAAATCCAATTGAACAGGCTCCTGCAGAGAAACTGGTAACAGGTAGTGATTCAGTGTGAAAAACAGGTAACCAAAACAGGGCAGTTTCAAGTGAGAACATAGTTTGGTTTGACTTGAATATAACCATGTGGAAAAAGAAATAATTTCAAAGTTGCTTAAATTTGCTGAAATTCACTGGCATGGTGACATTCCCCACAATACACTTGAAAATCATCCACAGAACATCTGGCAGCAGTAACAAAGGCAAACAAGGTTTTTGGGTTGTGTATGGAAGGCTACAGAGTATAAACCACAGACGTTATTACTTTGGCATTCAGTAAGGCAGCTGGATGGTCTCTTTTGGAATAATGTGTACAAATCTGGTCACTGTATTATAGGAAGCACAGAACAAAGATCCAAAAAACACAAGAAAACCAATCAAATGATTAATGTGTTAGAGAGCAGCTCTGTGAAAGACTGGTCAAGAAGGGACTCTGTGGCTCAGCAGAAGGAGTCTAAAAGAGGTGAAAGCTCTTAGGAAAGCTTATAGGATCCCAAGGGAATGGAAACATCCTGATGTCAAAAGCCCTACATGATTGTATGTTCACAGTCCAAAAGGCTGTGGACTGGAGTTAAGAAGACTAGCTGAACAGCAGCAATTTTGCAGTACTTCTATATACAGAAGAATGCAAAGTATGGAAGAGAGTCTGTGGTGGAAGTAGAGCCAAGCAGTAGTCAGGGAAGGGATCTCAAGGGCACTGCCAGCAGGACTGAGGTACAGAGCATAAGTTTTGCCACAAACATGTTAGTCTTCATTAGGCTCTCATCCAAATAATTAACCTTGTTTCAGATGACAGCCACAACTTAGAGTCACAGAATAAAGTCCAAACATTAACCAACACCACCAAGTCCACCATTGAATCACATCCCTAAGCACTACATCTACATGTTTTTTGAACACTTCCAGGGCTGGTGATTCCATCACTTCCCTGGGTGGGAGGGGGGGAGGGGAGGGGGAAGGCATTCCAATGCTTGACCACACTCTCAGTGAAGAAATTTTCCCTAATATCCAATCTAAACCTTCCCTGGTGCAACTTGAGATCATTTTCTCTAATCTTGTTACTTGGGAGAAGAGTCTGACTCCCATCTCACTACAACCTCCTTTCAGGTAACTTTAGAGAGCAGTAGGGTTTCCCCTGAGCCTCTTTTTCTCCAGGCTAAACAACCTCAGCTCCCTCAGCCATTTCTCCCAAGGCTTGTGTTCCATACTCTTCACCAGCTCTGTTGCCCTTCTCTGGACAGGCTCCAGCACCTCAATGTTTTTCTTGTAGTGAGGGGCCCAAAACTGGGCACAGAGTTTGAGGTGTGGCCTCGCCAATGCTGAGTACAGGGGGACAATCACTGCCCTGACCCTACTGGCCATACTATTGCTGATACAGGCCAGGATGCCATTGGCCTTCTTGGCCACCTCCTCACTGCTGGCTCATGTTCAGCCACTGTCAATCAGCACCTCCAGGTCCTCTTCCATCAGGCAGCTTTCCAGCCACACTTCCCCCAGCCTGTAGTGCTGCATGGAGCTGTTGTGACCCAAGTGCAGAACCTGGAACTCTGCCCATCAATCCAGCCTGTCCAGATCTCTCTGCAGGGAGCAGATCAACACTTGCCCCAACTTGGTCATCTGTAAACTAGCTGAGGGGGCTCTTGATCCCCTTGCTCAGATCATTGTTAAAGAGAATAAGTAGGACTGGCCCCAATACTGAGCCTGGTGGACGAGGGCTTCTCCCTATCTCCACAACTCCTCAAAGCCTGGCAGTTCAATGAAAGCAAGAGAAAGGGAAAATGTTACATCTTTGTCGATATTTCAAGAAGCAGGATACAGTATCAAAGGGACATTTCACTGCAACATCCAACACAGTCACATTTATGTTTTCAATGCTGAATAAAGAAATACTGTAGGAAGACTGTCACCAAAATCAAGTTACAGACTTTTCCTTTATCTTCATTACTAGCCAGAGAAGTGGGGAAAAGAGAAGCAAGAGCTATCATTTTTCTCTTCAGTTCAGGAAGCCCCATAGCTGAAAAACATTGCTGAGACACTTTGACATCCATTATAAACACTCTCTAGTGTACTATACTTTGCACTGCTCTTGGAAGGACTTTCTATCTAATGAAGCATCTTGGGTTTAGGGTCATGCTATGAAAAGGTGATTTTTCTCTGTGTGGAGCAGACAATTCTGCAGTCAGAAATCTGCTATAACACACAAATACCCCAGCTTGTGCAGGACCACAATACCATTGCAGGGATTTGTACAACCTAATCATTGTAAGGATAAATACAGAGCAGAATTAAATATCTGTGACTGCACTGAAGTTACGGGTGTCTCGGAGCATATGCACCTTGTTTGTCCTGTCATCTTGCCAAAAAACAAATCATTTGTTCTCTATTGCAGATATGACCTTGGTCCTTCAGTCTATGTATACCTGAGCTTGGGTAAATGATGGTATTCAGTGGAATGGTGAGATTTCTTCCTGCATTGTTAGTTAATCAGTTCCTTGAATGTCCTCAAGGAAAGTATCACCAAGTTTTATGTAAAACTGCAAAAAGATATTATTGAAAAAGTCCTAATTACATAAGCAGGACAATTCATATTTTAAAATGAGTTTTCAGCTCACTATTTCTCTTTCATGACACAACATAGGGAAAAGAAAATTTTCTTCTCTGTTATTTTGTTAGTTCAACAGTCATCAAGAAAAGTATCACCTAAGACCTAAGAAACCTAAGTATCACCTTATGACTTAAGAAAGCTACCTGATCATGTAAGGTACATGCAAGTTTATGTCCCCCAAGGTTCAATAATGGGCCTAATAATGTCTATTTATTCATCAATGTCTTGAATAAAAAAAAAGATGATTCCTCAGAAAGTTCACTGATGACAAAAAGCTGGGAGGAATGGCTGATACCTTGGAGTGCTGGGCTGCCATTCAGAAAGACCTTGACAGGGTGTAAAGATGGGCAGAGAGGAACCATCTGAAATTTAACAAGGGCAAATGTAGGGTCCTGCACCTGGGAAAGAAAAACCCCATGCACCAGCACAGGCTGGGGGACGACCTGCAGGAAAGTAGCTCTGTGGAGAAGGACCTGGTAGTCATTGACCCATTCTATGATTTTGTGATTCTCCACAGGCCCAGGACAGGAAGAGGTTACATGAAAACAGAGAACATGGGCATAAAAAAGCTCTTTTTGAAACAGACACTTGGTCATAATTGAACAGGATAGTATGGACCTCTTACTCTTCAATGCTTTCTAAATCTAGCTTTGAATAATGCTGGGCAATAAATTTCTGATCTTTGCTAAAAAGGCTACATGTTGGTCTGAGGGAGTCACACCAATTGAAAGCTTTATGCAATACACAATTTCCATTTTTTGTTTGGTTAAGTTCAAATTCCTATTTATGCATCCTTATACCTCTTGCTCATTATTTTTTCTTTTCTTTGTCAACAGACTATTAAAATAACCCTTTCTTCATACTGTATTTTATTCAATCTACTTAACAGATAACTACATTTAGCTAAAGTTAAATCTGTTTACCCTCTACATCTTTCCTTACTTAGCCCAGTTATATCTGTTCCTCTGCTTTGATCCCCTTTAGATTTTCACAGTGTGGTGTCCAGCAGTATACAAAGCATCTTTCATGCTTTCAGAACAGACAGGCTCCAGGAGGATAATCTGCCTGCTTTAATCAGCAAAGACCATTTTCATTAATTTTTATTTTTAGTCTCCTCTTTTCTCCCTGAAGGTGAAGGAGTTTGAGGTTGGTGTTTCTTGAAGAATGAGGTTTCCAGAGAAAGCTGCGCTTTTTTCTCAGTCTCTGTCTGATTGATAGACAAAAGCAGCTTGAGAATATAACCAGGCCCTAAGAGAGCATTAGTTTTGAGGCATAAAGAGAGATCTCTCACTTGGTGGAAATAACATACTTTAAAAACTTTTAAAAATTTATGCTGTCTTTTTCTTCTCTCTTGTCATACCAAATCACACCATCATCCTTACTCCTCCACCATAAAACAACAAAACAACATAGAATAAAGGCAGAAGTCTTCTCAGAAAGAATTTGGGAAAGGGTGGCAGAGATCCTCTTCAACCAGCACACTAGAGAATGAAGATTGTTGTCAATAAAAGTGGAATTAATTACAGTTTCAATCTTGGGGCAAACGGTCCATTTAGACAGGAACTGCCCATAAAGCTGAAGTGGTGCAGAGAAGTTCCTGCTCTGAAGAAACCCTTTGTTTCTTATGCCTGGCACCAAATTATTCACTGAAGTACACAGGCAGACTTTTTTAGGCTGTAACACAACTCAGCCATAGACACCCCAGGCGCCTGACCAACAAATCATACCAATTTTTCAGACTATAGTTGGGCACCTTTTATACAGGAAGTGGGATCACCACAGACCTTAGGAGGTATCTTCAGTTTGCTGTGATCACTGTTTTCCTATCCCCTACAGCAAGGTCAGTGAAGACCATGCAGAAAATTACATTTGCCCATGCACCACATTGTCTGCCAAGAGCTGCTTGGAATAAACAAGGGTAGTTTTGGTGCATGACCACGTTGCTCCTTCCTGTCTCCAGGCCACAGCTGAGTAAATAGAGCTCAATCTTGCATGATGAAGAAAGAAAGAAAAGAAGGAAGGTACCAGTCAGAATGAGTGAAAACTGGAATCCACAACTGCTACTTTGGTTGCTACCACAAATTACTGCATCTCAAGTTCCAGTAACAAATGAAGCAAATCATGGAGTGTTTAAATCTGACCCCACAGCACAGGGCAGTGAGATATATACACTCTACCATGCCTTTGCAGTGGAACAAACTTGCTCATACCATGTGCTTAAGGATGGAGTTTGCAGTCTCCATGTTAATCATGTTCATTTACAGCTGAACTAACACTTCACTCTTCTAGTAAAAAAGAACTAATAACAAATTCCAAAGTCATTTTAAAACAACAGCTCACTAGGAAGGAGCTTAACAGGAAGTACTTTGACCATTCAAATTCTTGCCTAGCTTGTACTGCTGCTGAGACCATGCCACTAGCAAAATCCTAACCCTTTCCTGCAGATTGGCTTGTCCTGTGAGTAGTTTATTGTCTTTTAGTGCCTGAGGCAGACTTTTTCTTATGTTTCAGAGGTATAGTGGAGAAAGAATTTTGTCCATGCGGTACAGTCTTAGAAGTTACCACTTTCTGGATAAAAATGGCCTACCTTGAGAAACATGGAGGCAACTTCTTTGTACTTCCCTGGCTTTTAAAGCACATATTAAAACTGTTTCTGGTTTGTATGTGGCTAACAGATGGCACATGACCTGGAGTGATTCAAACTCCAGGAATACTAAGTGATGTGTTAATGCTGCTGTCAGTGTTGTGTGTGAAATGTAGACACACCTGAATTATCTTAAAACTAGTTATCTTTCATAGTGACAGAAGCCTAGACACAGAAGCCTGGAGCTCAGTGAAGGCTGTAAAATCTACCCAGGAAGCCAATAAATATTTAGGACTTAGCCTGAATTGCAGTCATTGCTGCTATATCTAGGCTGCTTTCAGCACAAAAAGTAGCTATCTACAACATTGTCTCAACATCGTGACAGCTATAAAAATGCCCAAAGCAGTAGGAGAATATTTACCGCAGCTGGTGTATGAAGTCTGCCCCAAAAAGTCACATTAGTAGCTTTCCTGAAACACAAAGATTGCCTTGATGAATATACATTAAAATTCCCTATTCCCATAATTTTTTATGTACAACCAGTATCCAAGCAGACTAGAGCCCTGAGCAGCGTAGATGTCACCTTTGAATTATGGTAGGACACACAATTTCCACAGGTTGCTTTTCTACCACAGTCATGAAATCATTCAAGAGTCATAAAGTCATAGAGCTGTAAATCAGTTTCCTGCAAATAAAACAGAGAACACCCTAATTTAATTTTTTTTAAGTGTTAGAAGAGTCTTTGCTGGCCTTTAGTTTTTTAGTGTTTCTGGTTTAAGTATCACATGTATAAAATTCTCTCTATATCCATGCAAGATTACAACCTTGTAGAAAAAAACAAACCAAAAAGCCCCCCCCCCCAAATAAAAGTCTATGTGTTCTCATGCTGTCTACCAGAACTACAATTTTACAAAAAAATGAACATAAACATCAGTATTGATAATACTGCAACTTCACAACTATCATCTGGCTAGCAGGCTAAGCCTGCACATGCCTTGTTCACAGGATACCTATGGCCTAATTTCCTCCATACATCTAGTGCTAATAACAAACAGAGATCCAAGAATTCTAGGAAAATCAATCCATACATAAGACTAAGCATGTTCATGTAAGACATGTACAGCAGGATTCATTCTGCTCTTGAAGTGTACAGACAGCTTCCATGATCATTACATCATAGTCTAAAGAGTGTAGGAAAATCAGAAGAAAACTGAGAGATACCCACTTGCTACTTTTAAGCAATAGGAAAATGCTCTAAAAGCCAAAAATTGATGCCAGGTTAGATAAAAAACAACTTAATTTTTTAAAGGAAGATTTTCTAGTGAACAGTTTAAAGAGGATAATGGTCAAATCTGTATCATGGATCAACATAAGAACCTACTCTTTACATGCAATCTTGGACATAAGTAGCTTTAAATACTGAGGCTTTGTACCAAGGTCTGGCTCAATCTCATTATTTACTAGCATATATTATTTCTATATTTTATATTTTATATATTGCTAGCATATATTTTCTTATTTTAACAACTGGATGCATTAACTCTGTCTTCCTGATGATGAAGTTCAACATGCCTGTAAACCAACCTAAACCCTTACTCCTGCTGAAAGGGACAGGTTCACTCCTCTTTCTCCCTTCCCATCACTTGCTGGTGGCCACATGGTTCTGAACCACCCCTTATACCAGCTCTGGCACTCCTCTTGATAAGAGGAGACCTCTTATAAGAAAAGACCTCTTGATAAGAAAATTCAACTTTTTCCCCGGGCTAGTGAATTGCACTGGCTCTCAGAAATACATGCTGAAAGCTCATGCAAAGCAAGCTGTGGAAGAGCACAGCCAGGTGCAGGGAAGAAGGTGGATAAGGACAGCAGATTCACCCCTCCTCAGCAAAGAAAAACTGTTAGATAGGCTTAAGTAGTTCCCTGCTTAAGACGTTTTAATCCTTAAAGTCCAGGATGTATGCAAGGCAATGTCACAGGATTAGTGATCCTCCTAATCAAAAGCAGGTTCAGCTTTACCTGCTGTACTTGCACCCTGCTGCTGTGATGGTTTGTGAACAGTCTGCTATCAGACACATTTAAGACAGAATTTCTGGCATCCTTACTATCCAAGCAGGCAGATGAATTCAGGTTACTCACAGACCTACTCTTTCCACTAATACTGTTTAGGTCCTCCCAGAACAGATCCCAGGACATCCTTGGGAAAGGACCCTGGAAGCCTTTGTGTCTGTCATGACATGACAGCAAAAGCAGACAGGGTACCTGAAGAATGCACAGAATTACTACAGTCTGGCTCAGATAGAAAGGTGCCTGCAGGAACTGCCTGCACCCTGGATTGCCTCTGCTAACCTGTGAGAATACAAGCAAAATCCTGCCAGACATAAGGGTGCTGCTGCAGGTGAGCTCTCTTCATAAACAAGATGTTTTGCACTATACAAAAGGAGCATGGCTGCAAACAGCAGACTTAGGTGACTCCTGCTGACAACAGGTAGAAAGACCCAGTTTATGATGTGAAAAACAAAGAGTGAAAGAGATTTAGTGAGATTTGCCTGGAACAACTTATGTCAGACTCAGGACGAATATAGTGGAGAGCTAAGCAGACTGACCTAAAAAGATTTGTTGGGGGAGTGCTTCAAGAGAGAACAGGGAGAGAGGATTAGCATTGTGATTGAGCAGAAAGCTAGTTGTGAAGTGCTCAGATAAGAAGGAGAAGATTCAGCTGCCACTGATATGAAGAATGAAGTAATTTGTTCTGGAGGTAGCCCGGACAGTTCACAAGAACTGAGAAGCGGGTCCATTATGGGCAAAGCTTGTAGCACCCTACTTTGAGCAAGCTAAAGGTTTTTAAAAGAGTTAAATCTTCTAGATGGTATGATTGTTTTCCTGCACTTTGATGTTGAGCCCTTTTATCAATAAACCACTTGCCAGATTAACAAAAACAGAAAATGAATTTATACAGAACTGCTCCAATTCTATCCCCAGCAACCAGATTCTTTCTGTTTATACAAATGTTAATCATCCTCTAGTCCCTTTCAAATTCCCCATAATTACCCTTTAGTATGAAGTGTTTCATGTGGCAGCATTACTTCAGATTTGAGTGAATGTTACTCAGAGCACCACGAGCTGTGCCAAAGGTACAGTCCAAGGCTATCATTTGGCATGCTTATGTGGCTAACATGGCATATCCACGAACTGAAAAAATCAAACTTTCATTAGAAACACAGAGAAAGTTTTCAGCTCTCATGGTTGTAAAGAAAACATTCCAATATTGGAAGAGTTTAACTGATGCAGTGTGATATTCCTGAATCCACAGAAAATCTGAAACATAACAGAAGTTTGACCTTTTCACTTTGGGAACCTTAACACTATACCTAATGCAACACTAAAGACAATGGTAACTCTTTAATTTCTTGTTTTAAGTCTAAAATGGGATTTTGAATGTAGTTTGGGCTTAAAGAATTCAGAGTTCCTAAAGTGCAAGAACACCAAACAATAAGAAAGGAGAAGCAGCCACAACTTCTGGCAGTATTTCCAGAAGCAGAGAAAGAAGATAGAAGATGACAAACAAAATAGAGTCTGGTTTAAATTTTCCAGTACATAGCTGACTACAGGAACCAGATGGTGGTTTAAATGGACACCTAATTTTCTCCATGCAACTTTCTTTAACATTTACAAAGGTAAACCCATGCATATTCCAACGCATGTATAATCCTAAAGCTATGCTCTGCTCATTGAGTATGATCTCTAAGGGCATTTAGCTTTCTCTAAAGGACACAGGCCTAGTTTTGTGGACTACAGTATGAGAATGTATGACTAACCACCGTGTTTCAGAGGCATAGCAAACCCAGACCAAAACAATGCAACACAGAACTGGCTTTTAAGACAGATAAACTATAAAACTAGACATAAAGTACCACTTCACAGTGAAAGCAATTTATAACTGAAATTCCATAACATTTGACATTTTTTGTATGTGTCCAGTATGAAATAATTTTTTCCTTTCACTATAATGTTACTAGCAGATCTCCCCAGCTATAGACGCTTTAGCCTGCTTTTGTCTTGTTCAACAGTTGGCTTTTCCTCACTTTGACAAATTTTCAGTCACGTGTGTAGAAAATAATCCAATGCCAGAGCTAATTGGTCTTGTAAATAATAAGGAGAAAACATTCCTGTTGAAGTTCTGACCATCTGGGGGGCAGACTGCTCAACCACTTGAAACAGGACCCACAGCACTCTTAATAGTGAAGTACAGGAATGCCAGCAACACTTCACTGAAGGGTACCATCAACATTCCCTCAAGCTCTCAAACAGCAGCAGTAATCTTTAGACAAGATGTGGACCAGCCTCTACTCAAGAAAACAAGTTGTCATTAAGCTTAAGATCTTCAAAACAACTGAAGAATTCATGGCTACACATCACGAGATGGGCAGAGTAAATGGGCAGGTGGTATGCAGCTGTATT
>VZTN01006378.1:3280-16434 GCA_013400515.1 Erpornis zantholeuca
GTTTAGGAAATGAAGATGCCTTATCATGCCTACCCCTCTTAAATGCAATTTGCACAACATGTTGTACTGTCTCTAGTCGAGTCTTCAATTTCACTTTCACCTATTCAGGTTCATCTTTTCTCCTTCAATCAGTTCCAGTTTTTTCTCCTGCCAAGTCAAAGTCCTTCACTCTTCAAATCTCTTTATTCCTTGTCAAGTTGCAAAGATATTTTTTTATGTGAAGCTGAATCTCTGGCCCTAGTATTCCACTCCAAAACTCAGAAAATAAATTTTGCCTCTCTCCTGATATTATTTTCCACCAGTCTCTCTCACTTGTGACACACACACAGATGTTTAGCTGCTATAGCCTTGGTATTTAAAGCATCTTCCTTCCTTCTCTTAACAACCTGGTCTCAATGGCAGGGTCAGAGCCAGGAGAAACTTCCTCAACATATCTTCCACAGCTCCAGTTGCAGTTGCAGTTGTTGGAGTCTGTTGAGGACAGGAGGGTTATTTTTGGCTAAAGAAATAGTATTAGGGACTGGACAAGCCCACTAGACTCCCTGTGACAAGGTTTCCCCTAGTTCAAAAGCCTTCATTCTATAAAAGTTAACTTCCTTCTCAAGGTCACAGCAGTGTTATAACAAGTCAAATTTCTGTTTTTTAACGTGGATAGGACATTAAATTTCTTCTTCTGCAATTTCTCCTTTCATCCTTTTTTTTTCAGGCTATGGCCTATGCTAAGGCTGAGGCCAAAGAAACTTCCCTCTGGGAACAGGTCCAGTTCTCTCTTCTCCCTGAAGCCCTGAACTGGGCTTCCTAACACCTCCTTGTTCCCAAGCAAGGCTTTAACTTGGAGTTTATCTCAGAACATTGGACCAAGCTCTCAGTCAAAGCAGGCTTCCAATTCTGTGGTCCACCAGGAAAGAACACAAAGGAAACTTCACCAAAGCTTGAGTCAAATGAATTACTCCACGGGTATGAGGATGGAACAATCTTCTTTCACAATATATTGGCCCCAGTATGCTGTAGGCTATGAATACTTTCCAGTGCCTTGATTCTCTGCAAATACAGAGATTACTGAGAGAGACGTAATGAGGCAAGCCAAGAGCTTTCCCATATGGTCTCCCAATGAAGTCCTGCTGCACTTTGGCCTTTTGGTGCCTGAAAGCAAATTAACTGCAAGTTTCTCTCTAAGTCTGAATTTCTTACTTTCTATAATTTGAAGGCAAACTTGAAGTGTATATTTTTTAAATACTAGGAAAACAGGAAATTGTACAGCATAAATTGCAGAAAAGAGATGAAAAGAAATGAAAATTTTTGTAACTATGAAACACTTCCAAAGCCCATGGATTACCAACAGAATAACCCATACTGGCTATATTGGCTCTGACAATGGGAATAGACATTTTCAAAAAATGAAGCAGCCTAAAGCACAAGTAGGTTTTAGCTAGGACAACTTTGATTTTACAATCACAACAGCTTGTGAGTTTTATGAAACAAAATAAAAACCCTTTTAAAACATTCTTTTCACATCTGAAAGAGCAAAAAGATCAGTTTTGAATAGTTTTTGGATTAATAAATCATACAGACAGCTCCATGCAAAACACTTGTACTACTAAATAATCAGAGACCCAAAGGATCAAAGCTGCTGTTTAACACAGGTTCATATTTACAACAAATACCAGGGACAGAGGTTGGAGAAGTGGAAGAGAAACTGTCCATAAGGGACCTTATCCAACTGAAAAGTTTAACATAAAAATAGAGGACACTTGCCATATATGATAATAAAAAGAACAGCCTATTCTTTCTTTCAGTTGACACACTTTCTTTACTTTTGTAAAGGAAATTAACTAAAAAAATGCTACTAAAAACTGAATTGTCTGGTCTTTGCACTAATCAGAATGAATGTGTCTTCCAGAGGAAAAGAACAGTTTGGGTCATCAGTAACAATAATATTTAAAGGGTCAACATTTGCTTACTTTTCCCCAGATCAGAATCATTACCTAATTTGCTCCCACTGCCACGCTTACCAGCATGGAAACAGAACACTGAATTTCTGTAAGAACTAGAATAGCCTCTGTTTGCCACTCATGTTGCTGCTATCTTCTTGCCTAATGGTCACAGGTATGTTATTTCAAACCTTGGGTTGTTCTTTGGTTATAGTGCAAAGACTAATATTTGCATAATCTCCAAAGGAATTTTAGCATGGTTATGACTTGTGCAAATATACTTTTGGGATGCTATCCTTCCACTTATGCAGGAGGGAAAAAAGAGTTTTAATCTTCATTCTTTATCTCACTGACCCAGTTTTGAAGCCATATTTTTGCATTTTGACAACAATCTCTGCAGCTAGATTAAAGAGTTCCATAACTTTCTACGGACAGGAGATGAGGCTCTTAAAGCTGGTCTTTGCTGAGCCAGTGTTATTCTCTGTTCTCAATGTCACCTGTAAGTTCAATTTTAAATGTTTTCTGGATACATTCCAGCATGAGCCCATGACTGTGGAATTAGGGATCACTATCCTGTAACAACTTGACACTGCTGCCTCTTGCCTGGCAGTCCTGTGATAGAAGATGAAAATGAACCCAGATAGTCCCTTCCTTGTCCCACACCACATGGGGCAGCAGCTGCTGGGTGAGTCTGTCATGTCTCTGACATAATATCCCAGCCTGTGCCATGGCAGTGGCATGCTGGAGCAGGAAGCAGGTGGCACATTCTACAGGAAGCACTGGTGCCTTGCAAGTGCATTGCAGACAGCAAGTCTGATCATCTCAAGCATGTGGCCACAATTCCAGGCCCCTTGACCATCACTTAAAGAGACTGTGCTATTCCTGCAGGTGCTTCTGGGCAACAGCTTGGAAAGCAAGTGTTCTGCCTTATGGGGCCCTGGACAGGGAGCCACCACTGAAGATATGTTTGGCACGCAGGCCTGCTCTTGGGGAAGAGATTAAAGCATTCTGCTGTGAGAGGCAAGGAAGATGAGACACCCACTTGGAGTCTTGTTCCCTGGAGATACTCAAGAGCTGTCTGGATGCAATTGTGTGCAATGTGTTCTAGGGAGAGCTTGCTTGAACAGGGAAGTTGAACAAGATGACCCAAAGTGGTCCCTTCCAACATGACCCATTCTGTAAGTCTATGATTCTGTCTGTGACAGGCCAATAGCAGCAGATTGCAGGCGAGTCTTGAGAATCAAATCTGATTTCCAGGATAATGGCTGCAAAAGACCATGACAACATCAGAAAGTGAATTACTATGAATGTGAGTCCAACAAGACATTACACTTGAGAGGTGGCTAAGAGACAGTAAAATGATTCCGTTCACACACTCCAAAGTCTGTGTCTCACCATCCCTGCAGGAATCCACATGAACACAGTTTCTGTCCTTTCAGCTGCGTGCAAGATGCCACCGGGAGACTCAAGGGGAAATTTGTGACACAGCATGATAGCAGACACATTTGAAAAATGGATTTTGTAGGGAGGGAGGGGGTGGCAGTCATAAAATATAGTAAATAACAAATAACTTGACCCTAAATTAAAAAAGAAAATGTAACAGATTTCTTCATTAACACATTTACAGTAACAGTAAAGGATTAGTATCCTTAGATGTGCATGAGTTACACTATGCATTTGTCTCTCTGCCCTGCTGTACTGCACATTGATTTTCCTCTAAATATAGAAATTTTCTTCCATAATGGCATTAGTTAGTACCCAATGGGAACTGACTTTTTAAATCTTATCCAGATATAAGATTATAACTGCATTCTAAATAGAAATCACAGTGGAATGAGCTAAAATTTCTACATAGGAATGAGTTGCAAATATTTGTGAAATAGAGGAATAAGTGGAAGAGAAGAATGAATTAATGATTTGCACTTAAAATCAGAGAAGCCGTGGTTCTAAACCAAAATTCTCTTGAAAATTTAAGCTCAATAATGTTTAATTATACTGCATAATACTCCAAAAGAAAACCACTCTTAATTATTAACACCATGTTTTATGGTGTTCTAAATATATTTACAGCATATATACTAAACTGCCCTTCAGAAAAGATCTGCCAACCTGGGGTTTTGGCAAGAAAGAGAAATTTAGTTAGGTCTCAATTATTTTGAGCTTTTGAATATTAATAAACAAGCTTCTGACATTCCTGAGTACATTAGTTACAGCTTGCTGTCTGTAAGCAAAAAACTCTCCCCTCAACCCCTTAAATTTGCTGTCATTAATTAAATTAATTACTAACTGTAAATGCAGGTATACAGTTCCTGTAAGACTTCCTTGATTACCTAGCTTAACTGTTTTCATCACAACTTCAGTATGCTCAACCTCAGTAGCATAGTTAGGCAAGAATTCAGTGAAACAGCGTCCAGAAGAATCATATATAGACCAGCTGTGAGACACAGAGCTCTCTCATTGAATCTGGTCCCCTGGTTAATAAACTAGTAGATCTCTTTCCTGGAAAAACTAACAGCATTTGGAAAAAACTAACACCGAATACAGACACTGAAACCTTTAAATATCATTCTCAAGCCAAAGGAGATGCTATCAACTTCATGTCGCAGCAACCTCATGTGTGTTACCATTTTACAGTGACTCTGTCATATGTTTTAAAAAACTGTAAGACTTTGTAACATTATGTAGTACAAGCATTGAATCAGCACAAACTGTGGTGGATGAAGAAAAAACAAACAATAGACAACAGCAAGCAATGTAAGTCTGTCTCTCAAGTACCTCATAGCAGCCTGGGTGCAGCCAACCAGGCACTTAGGAAACTGACTGCTGACGTGGCAGGATACCAGCACGGCCATCCTGCTCTACCAAGCTGCAGGAATCCCCACTGCTGGCAGCATCACTCTTGGGGGTGTACAGCAAGGGAATCAGCATCAGCAGTCCTTTGGGATGCTAGACAGTAAGAAGATGCCATAGAAACAGTGGGATTTAAAGAGGGACCTCTTGGTGATGCCAGATGTGCAAGTGAAGTGAACACAAAGAGTCTCCCTGCTCAGTATTACACGTCTTTTTCAGATGCAAGGGACAAACCACAATTTGGAAGAACTTGTGTCATTGCTAAGGGCAACTAAAAACAATTCAAGTATGGGAGAAATCCAGAGAAATTATATTGACATAATAGGACAATGCTGGCATCCAGTGGATTTTAAAAGATGCCATCCTTGAGGGTTTTTTGTGATACTTTTTGTTTATTTGTTTGATTAGTTTGGGGTTGGTTTTTTTTTTTTTCCTGTAAAGAAGTGTTTCCTTTTGAAACAGATTTTTGATGTATCTTCCAAATTTTGTCAACTAAGACCACAGTAAATACTGTGATTTATTCCTAAAGGAAAATGGAGAAAGTTTTGTTTCAGCTTATCCTAATTGAGTTTTGGCACTCAATACGGTAATTTATTGCAGCAAGAAGTAAAATGCTGGAGCATTTCGGTCCAGTAGAGTGTACACTCTACCAAGAGCCAGGCAGTGAGGCCTTCAGATCCTGCTGGTTCTGCCCAGGTTCCCCTATGAGAATAGCAGGGTTTCTGAAATAAACACCTTTATGTTACAAGAAGCAGTCCAAAGCCTACCTCTCTTCAGATAAAGGAGCAGCCAAAAGAGTAAGAAAATTAAATCTTATGAGGGAACTAAGAGGAATGTGGGGGAAAGAGAAAAGAACAGGCATAGCCTTGTTAATGAAGGACCTAAACAATAGCAAGGAGTTGCAACGTTAGTCAGGGAAGACAGCTGGGCAAACTGCAAGAGTCAGTAGAACAGATTATGGATTGGGCACAGGAAAACACACTCAGAGAAACTTACTAGCAACAGTAACTGTGAAAAAGAGCTTTGCTTTGGTTCACGTCAAATGTAGGTTGAGCAGTCTTGGGCATACACACAGACACACACACACTCCACAGAAGACTGAACTTCCTCTGCTGTCTCTGCTGCCACTCTGACCTAGGACTGTGAGAAAGCAGCTCATTCGAGGGGATGCTTTGCCCTGTCTGGTACAGTGGGCAGCTGAAGTGGCAGATCTGTGGGTTTCATGATAGGGATTTCCCCATCCAACCACAGCCATCTTCTTTTGATTGCTACAGACCTAAGCCAGGCTTCACCAATCAACAGTGCAGTTATACAAGATTCTGCAGACCATTACCAGCACAATGGGTTTCTGCTATAAATTTCTTTTGGTTTTTTTTTAACAAATTTGCCCCCAAATTTTGGCTTTTTAGATATCCATCTCAAAGTAAACCTCCCACCAATGTATTGGTTTGAAATTCCAATCCCTCAATATATTTAAGCTTATTCACAAATGTAAACATATATTTCACTCAACTGGAATTTTTACTGAAGCAAAAATTCAATTTGCAAAACTCACAGAAAAGAAACACTGTACATTTCACTGATGTTCCTGTCTTAAAAACAGTTGTAAAATTCTAAAATACCTGTGTCTTACAGCAAACCAAAGAAAAAACAGAAGCAATTATCACTTATTCTACCTGGCAAAACTATAAAATTGGATAATTCTCTTGGGTTAGAGAATGATGAGAGAGCACAGTTTACAAGATGAGGCTTGTTAGAGCTTGAAACATCCCCCTCTATTCAGATGTTTTAGAAGCATTTGCACACTGGCTCACATTTGAAATCAGCTCAGTCACACACACTGGAACACATATAGTGTTCCAATTTATTTCCCTAAGAATGAATCAAATAACCCCAGGTACATTGCAGGAAAAAAAGCATACACTCAGACCTCTGTTACAGTAGATAATGGGCAGATCATAACACCCACTTCATCAATGAGTGTTTTATCTCTTCCTTTTCTATAGCTACAGGAGTCACTCCTTCTGCAGACAGAGACAGGTTTTTATTTACCTGGATAAATAATATAATAAAGTATTTTTTTCCACATTTCACCAGTTTTCAGGATTATAAATTCCACTATAGTCAATACCATTCAAACATGAGATCAGGTATCCTGATGTTTACAATACATTCTTTTGGCACAGTCAGTCTTGTCAATACACAGTCAGTCTTGGAAAATCTGACAAGGAGTGTTTTCATGTAAATGTATCCCAGTGTCTTTGTTAGCCCAGGCCATTTGAAACCTTGTAGTTCACACCTTGTCTGCTCAGTATGTCTTAATAGACTGTCTAACTCAGATGCTAATTTAGCTTCTATCTCACTCTTTTTATAGGATCACAGAATAGATCAAGAAAAGATCTCAAAGATCATTGAGTTCAGCTCTTAATCTAACACTGCCATCTTCACTAAATCCACAAATGCCACATCTACATGTCTACTACATACTTCCAGGGGTGGTGACTCAACCAATTCCCTGCTCCAAGCCTGTTCCAATGCTTGACTACCCTTTCAATGAAGAAACTTTCCCCAATATTCAATCTACACCTCCCCTGGTACAGCCTGAGGCCCTGTTGCCATGTCACTTGTCACCTGGGAGAAGAGGCCGAGCCCCACCTCATTACAGTCTCCTTTCAGGCAGCTGTAGAGAGCTGTAAGGTTTCCCTTAAGCTTCCTTTTCTCCGGGATAAACAGGCCCAGCTCCCTCAGCTGCTCCTCATCAGACTGTGCTCCAGACCCTTCACCAGCTCCATTGCCCTTATCTCACTCAATGACTTTCTTGTAGTGAGGAGCCCAGACCAGGACAGAGAACTCACAGTGTGGCCTCATCAGTGGTGAGTACAGAGGGACAACCACTGCCCTGGTCCTGTTGGCCACACTGTTGCTGGTACAGGCCAGGATGCAATTTGCCTTCTTGGCCACCTTGGACACATGGCTGGCTCATGTTCAGGTGCTGTCAACCAGCACTCCCAAGTCCTTTACCTCTGGGCTGATTTCCAGCCACATTGCTCCAGCCCGCAGCTCTGCACAGGGCTGTTGTGATCCAAGGGCAGGATCTGGCCCCTGGCCTTGTTTAACCTCACACAGTTGGCCTCAGCCAATCAATCCAGCCTGTCCAAATCCCTCTGTAGAGCCTTCCTGCCCTCCAGCGGATCAGCTTGGTGTCATCTGCAAACTGACTGACACTGCACTCAATCCCCTCATCCTGACCATTGATAAAGATATTAAACAGGACGACTGAGTCCAAAACGGAACCCTGGAAAACACTATTAGTGACTGCGCTCCAACTGGATTTAACTCCATTTACCACAATGGAGTTGTTGTGGGCTGGGCCACCCAGTTAGTTTTTTAACCAGTGCAGAGTGCACCTGTCCTAACCATGACCAGCCAGTTTCCCCAGAATAATGCTGTAGGTGACAGTCAAAGGCTTTACTAAACAAAAAACATCCACACCCTTTCTTTCATCCACTAAACAGGTCATAGAAGGACATCAGATTGGTTGAGCAGGACCTGCCTTTCCTAAACCCATGCTGGCTGGTCCTTATGCCCTGGTAGTCCTGCATGTGCCATGTGATGGCACTCACATGTGCCACTCACAAGTGCTTCATAACTTTCTCCAGCACTGAGGTCAGGCTGACAGGCCTGTAGTTTTCCAGATCCTCCTTCCAACACTTCTTGAAGATGGGCATCACACTGGCCAACCTCTGGTTGTCTGGGATCTTCCTGATTAGCCAGGACTGCTAGCAAATGATTGAAAGAGGCTTGGTGAACTCTTGTGCCAACTCCAGTAGGAAAACCTAATTGTGTTAGTTTAAGCAGGTCCTTAATAAAATGGTTTAACTGCTATGTTGCTTTCATTTTTGCAAGGAGACAGGGCTGACAGCAGCACAGGAAGAACAGTAATATACTTTCTTGGGTAAAGAAAGAGCACTGCTAGAAACTTCCCAAAGTCAGGCTGGGTGCAATTCTGGATGACAAGTAAGTATGACACCACAGCATGACCCTCACTAAATTCTACATTTCAGTCCTTCAGAGGTGAGAAGGAGTCTCAGCTCATGTTCAGCATGGGCTTTAATAAGGCTTCTAGTGTCCTGGAATCCTGGAGAGAAACCTTGAGGACCATTACCTTATTGCCTGATAGAGCAGGCATCTGTGCAGTTTTCACACCTTCTTATATGCTTATGTGCAGCTTCATTATCCTTCCTTACTTCCTCCAAATGAGTTTTGCAATGAATTCAAAATGACATTAAAACTGATAGGCAAAGAAAAATTCCAGAGCTTAGAGAAAAAAGAAACATGAATGGGGATGGGAAAACTGGATTTTAACATGATGGGCATAGTGGCTTAAGTGGATCTGGTAATTATGAATGTAGGAGTTTGTTTCTTAGATTCAAACATTTAAATACAGTTTTGCCTTATACCCTTCTATATTTACTACAAAAGCTCAGAAAGAGATCTTTTGTTAGAAAGATTTGAGTTAGAAACAGGGTTCAAGAAAACAGTGTTTTCAAGGGAACACATCTTAATTTGAGATTGGTTGAGCTGGTTAAGCATGTTGCTAATAAAGCTAAGATTGTGGGTTTGATACTTGCACAGGCCGTTCACTTAAGAGTTGGACTTGATGATCCTTGTGATTCCCTTCCAACTCAGACTATTCCATGATCCCACTGTTACCTCAGGAAATGGGCATGTTCCACACAGGTCTATCAATTCAAGACATCTCTTTTCTTCCTGCCTTCCTGGTATATGAAGGGTATAAAAAAGAAGAGTAAGCAATGGACTTACTGCAGGAGGAAACAGGATGGACATATAAACTTGTATGCACACATGTAAAACACATGAAGATGTATGATGACCCTCTGATGTCCATAAAAGTTCTTCTTTCTGAAGCTTGTACTATTAACCCTAACCCACTGCTTAGTGTGACAGCTGTCAAGTGGCTCACATACGAGAAACTCACTGCATTTACCAAGTTTAGTTGTGGGGATTTTTTAAAGTAGATTGGGATGTATGAATCAAACAACTGTTGAAATATAAATCTCTATGGACACATGCATGTCTAATGCAAGTAGAGAGTGAAGACATTTTCTAGACATTATTAACAGACCAACTGAACATGAAAACTTAGCTTTCTGAAAAAGATTTTTGAACAGATTCAAAGCAGCATCTTAATTAGAGGTACTTTTGCCCTGTGACACCCAGAGCAACAAACTGCATCATGCCTAGCACAGCAGGAACTGAAATCTGACATTATCTAACAGCTATTTACCAGCCCATATAAAATGAACTGACACAGCTAACTTGACCTACAAAGATCTAGAGCCAAGAAAATTGGAAAAGCTTTTACCCTTAAATACAGCACAGGTGACGAGAAAATGCTGTAATTCTGTTCTGGAGTGCAGTTTTCGGTCACTATCTACCTAAAAAAAGTATTTTAGTGTTCTGCTGAACCATTTCTGAAATATGCTGTCCACTATTTATTTTCTCATTTTTGAAAGTGAACAATCACTTCAGCTAAAGGAAGTTTAGCTGAAATTCACATTTGTGAATTACACTTTTGGAAGCTATTGTCACATATTCAATTCTAGCAAATTGTACAATGAATTGTACTCTTGTACTCTTTTGTACGAAGTCTAGTCACACTTAGAACTGTTGCACTTTATTCTACCAGCATCTACTAAAATACAGAAATTATATATTTCTCAATAGTTTCTTTCTCTTTTTTCTAGCCAGGCAGACAGCAGACTTTCTATATTTCAGGCATATTAGCTGACTTGCAAGTAGAAGCCTAGTAATGTATGCAGCTCTTTATATTTTAGATTCTTTTTACATCTCTAGTGACCAGGGTTAAGCAAAAGAGAATGAACATTATAAGACAGACAATGAAATCTTTGCTTCAACCTGGTGTAGCAAATTTCTGTACTTTGTTTTCCTGGGATTATCTTTCAACGTACAATACAAGGAGCACTGCATGGTTCTGTACCTAAAACTACTTTTATTAGTCACATCTCTGAAGTAATGTAACAATTGAGACTGTGTTGTAATAAAATTCAAGCAATGCTGAAGGACTATAAAGTCAGAAACCATTTATTGTGTGGATGGCTAATAGAAAAATGGCAGCTGCATTTCCATAGCTGCTTACGTCTCTCCCCTGCTTTGATAATCATCTGCTTCTCCAAAAGATCTACAGGGATTTTATACCAGTTACCACGAAATAAGGAAAGACTCCTTACTTGGTACTTCTCTGACCATAATTCCCTGTTTCTCAGTGCACAGATAACTAGCCTGTAGCTTAGAAATTCCTAGGAGTTTAAGCATTGTATCTGTGTATTATTGAAAACAGAATATAAGAATGTGAAGATTGCGCATTGAGAACAGACCACTAAACTTAGTTCTAGTTAAGCATTCTCCAGCTGCTGGAAAAACTCTGCAGTTCCATACTGATCCCCTTCATGAAGTTGCTTTGCACAGGTTTTACTTGTATCACACATCTGGAGATATCCAGCCATCATTTACGGACTTCCAGGAGCTCTCATGGATGCCAAGACTTTTCAAAGATGATTGTGAGCAGCCACTGCTAGGTGTCTACCAGTTCTCTCAGCACTCATGGATGTATCCCATCAGAAGCCACAGACTAATATATGTCAAGTTTACCTGGATATTCTCTACTCCAATTCTCCTCAACCAGGGAAAATCTTCCTTCCAATATTCCTGCACCCTAGTGTCCTGGGTCAGAGATTCGTAAGGGCTGCTCCTGTCAGTGAAAACCAATGCAGACGGTGTTCAGTAACTCTGCTGTCCTTCTTTCCCCTTGTTTAATAACACATCCACCATTACCCTTTGTTTTCTTTTTGTTATTGGTGTATTTGAAAACCATTCATTAAATTAAAGACTATTTGTTTTAATAACATTATTCTGAGCTTCATTCACAGAAAAATAGATCTACAACACTTAGGGGTTGCAAGGATTTTTACATGTGAACCCCTGCTTAGCAATTTGTTCTCATAACAGCAACACAGAAAGAAACAGCAGTCCCAGTCGAAGGCAACCATGTTCCCAAAACAGTCTGGCCCACCAATACCACAGCATTGGAACACCAAAGCATGGCACATGCAAAGGAGGTTTAGGAATTGAGATACTCCCTTTACTGAGCAATTCTTTCTCTTCTTTGGGACATTCTCTAGAAGAAGGCCAGGAAAAAAGAGAGCCAAAGGACTTTCTAATGGATGTTTTAGTAAAAAAATATATGTCTATAAAGGAACTGGATAGAAGACACTGATGTTATTGTCACATCACGTCACTCCATTCAGCAACACCATCTGGATTAAGTTAATGTATGTTTGGTACTGGACCTATATTTGTCTCTGACGAAGTGCATGTTCCTTATTTAGTATTTTTTCTTATTTAGTTTAGTCTACTGAGAGTGCTGCAGTTTAACTCAACAAAAATTCCATGAAAAAAAGAGAACTTCTATGACCTCTGTTTTCTGGTTTGTGGGGTTTAGGAGTTTTTGTTGCTTTGTTTATTTTTTGGTCTGAGGAACTTTTACTGCCTAATAACCAGTTTGCATTTCGGTCATGTTAGCTCCATCAGTTTGTCTTTCAACAGTGAGCAAACACGGAAATGAAGGCGAGTTCTTCACTCTTACAATCAGACATGGCCTGCACAGAAGCTTCCTAATTTGAGAGCAGATTCTCATGGTCTGAATTATGTTGCAAAGCACCAAAGCAACTAAGGAAATCAGGTCAGAAGTCCAGGGTTTTGCCTTTAGCCTTGATCATCTCCTCAGATTGCAAACAGCTTTGGCCAGTGGGCATGGCCTGGTGGTTACCACAGAGCATGGAACTGGCCACCTTGGGTATGTTATTGAGCACATCTACTAGCCAAACGTGGCACAAACTGAGCTTTGTGATTCCTTTTCCTTCTCTGCAATTAACTCAGCCCCCCCCCGCTTTACAAACTGAGGCAATTAGCACTTCTCTGCTTTACATGGCAGGTAGGCAAAAGGCCTCGGCAGCTGTCAGGACATGCTGACAAAGTGGGAGGGCTAGGCGGGGGACAGCTGCAGGCAAGGCCGCCTGACAGCTGGTACTTCCCAGAAGGACAAGTGCTTCCTTGGCGAGGAGGCCATCAGGAGGACGAGGGTGGAGTCCCTGTTCTGGAGAGGCCGCAACGGCAGCCGCTACCCCTCGGCGCTAACCCGCCCGCCGCCATCTTCCCGCGCCCCCTCAGGCCGCCATCTTCCCCCGGGGCGTGGCAACTGGTGCGCGGGCGGGGGGCGCCACCTGGCGGTGCACGGCACAGTGTGCACGGGGAGCGGCGGGGGCTGCTAAG
>VZTN01006378.1:16510-35341 GCA_013400515.1 Erpornis zantholeuca
ACAGCGAGTGCCGTGAGCGCCCTGAGGGGAGCTTCGTGCGGCGGGAGCCCGCACAGCCCACACCCCGCACAGCCCGCCCACCCCGCACGGCCCGCACTCCGCCTCTTCCCGCCCAGCGCAGACCTTTGCCACCAGCCCTTCTCCCTTTTAACCTGGAGAAATACAGCGGCTTCGGGAAGGAAAGGAGCTGTGCTGTGATCAAACCTCGGCTTTTCCGCTGGATCTCCCCTCGCAGGCTTGTAGCTCCAGTCGTGCAGGTTATTGGTGATGCTGAAATTTCTGTACTAAAAGTAAAACTGACTTAATCACTAATAAATACAGCCTTGTTGTTATTTCCAGAAGCTGCATATTAATTTTTACTGAACTAAATTCAGTGTCTGAAGAAAGGAGAAAGAAACATCACCCATGATTATAGATGACTTTAAATTATTTTATGACAAACAATAGGCTTTAGTTTGTACTTAGCAGACTGACATTGCAAATTTCAGTAAGCACCGTTTACTCCTGGAGAGAGAGCAGTAACTCCCAAGTTCTGGCTCCCATATCAGACGTAGCTTCAGTCGTTTGGATTGGAGTATGTTTGCTATGATTCTGTCAGAAAAATGGGCTGCTGAGCAAACCAAGAAACCAGTCCTGGAAATTAGGTGTTTGTTGCATGACTGGTAAATTCTTGACAGGCATTTCTAGATTTTTCAAATGTGGTCCTTAGTCCTTCCCTGGAAGGTCTGATGTACCAAGTAGCAAGTTCAACATTTTGCATATTTCTGAATGTCTTTCTTTGTTCTTATTTGCACTCTGAAAAGTAAGGAAATCGGTTTGGTTTATTTGACTTTGTTTTGTTTGGCAAATAATTTGCCTTCTTAATTCTTTTTTGTCAGATTTTTGGTGCTGACTCGTCTCCTAATTTTGTTGGCTTGTGTCCTCAAGCTGGCATTGTCACTGAAAGAGAAAAGGCTTTTTGTGACATGCACAGTCATTTAATCCACTGTGCTACTGCATCTCTAAGAGGCCAGTGCTCTTAAGATTATCTATGGGCTCTTAAGAATTATGTGAATAGTTTGCATCACGAGTACTTAAAGGTACTCCTACTGCCAATCTCATAGGCAACACATTGATTAAAGAAGCAATGAATTATAAGAATTTCTTTTTTATATACACTACAGAGCTGGTGTGTGTTTTTTATTAGATTTCTTTCATAAAAGTTCACAAGAGCTGTGTTTGTATTTGGAAAGAACTGCATTTGTATTTGTGTTTCTGTAGGGTGGTATTTTTTTCCATTTTAATCCTGTGATATTTGGTGTCACCAAAATGTGTTGCTTATACTAACTCTTGCTTCTTCAGTATTCTGTGTTTCTCAGTCCTTACAGAAGATGGGATATATTTCTTAGTTGGCTGGTCTGGTGATGTGTAAAAAAACCCCCATGGTTATGATTCTGGATCCTCTTTTACACATGTTCAATAGAACTACATACAATTTATTTCATGGCTCCTTGTTTACATTTTTAAATGTAATCATTTTTATCTCAGTCTCTGCAGTGGCTTTATTGACTGCTACTATTACAACTCTCCATGGAGAAATTTTAGTTCCTTCCATTCTTCCCAATGAGTAAATAAAAGTAACGACTGACTAGAATAAGGTATTCCAATTGTAAGCATATCAGTGAGAGCTGGAAGTACTTTTGATTCACAATACCAAGAAAGTCAGTGGACTTCTGTTAACGAGACCAAGAAAGAAAACTTCCCGGTAATTTTCAAGTGCTCAAGCTATGCAGAATTCCAGTCTGTTTCAGCACAAGCGTCTTGCTGCCCAAGGACTGAATTAATGTTCTCACCAGGTTTCCTTGTGATCTGGTAAAGCAGGGAAAAGATTGTTCTTAATTTGGTACTGCTCACAATGTATCATTTCTTCGTAAAAAGCAAGACCCAGAACTGATATGAAATTACTAAGTAATGCAACATCTGGAGCAAAGAGGATTCCTGGAAAATGTCTAGGGCTGCAGCTTGAGTCCTTGTAGGAAAAAAAAGTGTGTTTCACAGGCTAAAAACTGGCTTCTAAGAAGGGGTAAAAATAGGTAAGATCAAACACTTAGTATCTGTGCTATTAATACCATAGCTGGAAGCAGGAACAATTGATTTAAAACCAATCTTGAGACCCTAGAAGTTGAAAGTTGTGTTAAGAGTCTCTAGTATTTGAACTAATTTTTTAGAAAGGGAACAAAGGTGTTATACTGCATGCTGAATTACATTTAGTGCCAACTCGCACTGTCTGTAAACACATAGCTGTCTGTAAATACATATGCAGGCACCTATAAGGAGTCCTAATTATTCTTATTGTTATTCTTGCTCTATAGCATTAGAGAACACTAATTCTTAATGTGTTGTTGCCCATAGTTTCTGGAGAGCATGAATTCATGAGGATTTCTAACCTGAACATTTTTTTGCAAAACTTATGTAGAATACTAAGGCTTTCATATGAAATTTAAAAACTCAGTGTGCAAATGTATTATATAATATACTCTCACCTTAGAACTGAGCAGCTAATACAGCTCAGCAACAATCAAACCTTTGTAACATATTTTTTTCTAATCTCTAGTTTGTGATTTAGTCATTACCCTGCATCTTTTTTCAAAAATAGGAAAGCCGAAGAGCAAAGTTCAGCAAATTGCACTAATACAGAGTAGTTCTAGGGTGGAGTTGGAACTGTTTTTCTGGTGAGCTGGCGTGTAATGCTGTATTAGGACTATGTCATCTGCATTGTCAAGTTGCAGAAAGTCTTGGATGTAACCCACCAGACCATTCAAAATCTGTACAAATAAGGATACCAGTTTCCTTTATGTTTTCACTGGCATCCTTGAAGCATTTTAGTTTCAGTCACCTGAGTCAGTGGTAACAGCCTGTGGATATATCATTTCCCGCCTCTCTGTTTCTTTTCCCCAGAGAGTTTTGGTTTGTCCATGTGTAAAGACATCCCTTAGTTATAAACTGTGGCAGACCCCTCAGCTGAGACTAGGATGTGAAATTTTTAAACTTGAGTTTTTGAAATGGCAGCCCTGGGGATAAATTGTAGCCAAGAGCATTGGTGTCTGCTTGTGGTAAATCAGGATCAGGCATTTAAAAGTCCTATTTTAAGCAATCAGCATAAGTAGGTTTATTAAATGTCTGCATGAGTGCAGTAAACTGCCTCCTTGGCATTGTTTCAGGAGGGATTTCAGGAGGGATTTTGTAGAACTATACTACTATCCCTGAGCTGTGCTTACAGAGACGTGTAACATGCCATAACAGAGTTTCAAGAGCGGCCAAATTACTACCCTTTCTAAGTACTGCTGTTTTCTGTAATTAAGTGTGATCAGTCTGGGCTGTTCTGTTTTTTTTCCTCTGGGACAAAGGGTTTCATCTGTTTGTTTTCACTCTGATGCCCTAGGAACTTCAAAGCAAATGATATAGGGTTACCACCTTCCTGCCTCATCTAGTTACTGAAATTGCCCTCATTTTTTGATGTACCCCAGCACTTCCTCAATCCCCTGTAAATTCACTTTCCATTAAAGAGAAAGTCAGACACATATATTCCCTTCCACTAGTCCCCCTCTCCTAGAACCCATTTTCCTGATTTCTGCAGAAAATAGCTGCTGAGGTGCTGCTGACAAGCTATAGAGCAGGTTGTCTCTTTCTTCCTCTTTATCCCAGCTAAATGAAACAGTTTAAGAAGATGTGAGTGAAATTCATGAGATCTGAGCCGAAAATTGAGGTGTTTGGAAAATATACTTCTTTTTCCAAAGAAAAGGCTTTTAAGTAAATACTGGCAAGTGAATTTTAGAAGTATGTTTAATCATATGTTTAATCATGTTTAATCATTTTGAAAGACAGTGAAAAAATGCCGAGAAGAAAATTTAATTAATCCTGGCAATTGAGATAGGCATAATTTAGCAGAGTAATGAAGTCTGACTACTAATAAAAACAGAATTTAAAAAGTCATTAAGTATTTATAGTGGTATAGTGATGTATCTGGGATAAGTATGACAAAACTGATTAGCTCATGGAGTAGGAAACAATTCTGAAGGTAGATGCTTGAAATAATTTTTGTGCTGAATCCCTGATGTAGTCTAAGGAAGGAGAAATTCAGGTAACCGTTCTGCAGCCGGCACTAGCTCAAGGCTTTTGAGCCCAATAGAAAGATATACAAACTGAGATGTTTAATCATTCTGATTTGTCTGAATCCTATAAACCTATTATAATACAAATTTGTTCCTTATAATTTGTTCTTTATATCAATTTTCTTTCATTCAATACTGTGATGAAACCAGAATGAAAAAGGTGTTTCTAAAGAAATTAAACTTCTTGGTGACATTTCTTTTGTGTGGCTCTAACATCAGTATTGTTACCTTTAACAAGTGGGACATGATTTGCCACTGAGGCAGAACTGAGGTTCTACAACAACAGTAAATGATTGTCATGTATACAGAATTATGTTTGTGATTCCTGCCATGCTAGGCCTTAAGAAGTTAAATAAATGTATTCTTGAATGAACTAAAAGTATTAATAGAAGAACAACATATTGGTCAATGAAAACACTACAAAACAGTGTATGTTAGGAATAGTAAAACTTACACTGGCTAAATTGAAATTTTTGGACTCTCAAAAAGTTATTACAGAAAACTGATAAAATAATGTCTGTAAAAAAGTTGCATTACCGGAGTTTCCCACTGTGATTATGCATGATCACTGTTATCTTTGTTTACAGTTTTGATTTTTCTCTATATGTCAAGTAGAAACTTGCATTGCTCTTTTGCTGTTGTGTCTAAATATCCCTGATGTGAATCTTCATCTCTGTCTTTCATTCTAGAAACTAATACCTTAGTAAATGTACAGGGCACAGACAGAGGCATGGACTTGTAAACACAGATGTAAAATCAAGATTAAGTATGTGACTAGAATTTCTTTTACCCATAAGAAAATGTAATTTGCATGGCATTGATTAAAATGCAAATAATACAGCTTGCTTGAATTCTGGCAGTTCAAGTGACACCTGAGACTTCTGTTATATCAACAGGTCTTTTTCACTATTTCTTGAAGATCTCAGACAAGACAATTCTTTCAGCACAGCCTAAAGAAAATGGGAGACTGCATTCACTGCAGAAGGCAGCAGTAACCATGTAAGACAGAGATGATGTGCTTAATTACATCACAGGGTGAGTCCAGACATGATTGGCTCCTGTCATTTTTCATTTAATACATCTGATACAGAGTAAATACGTGTGTGTGTGCATATAGATATATCTCACAATTATGAGTAGCACTCCCCAATTCATACCTAGCAATGGAGATTAATTTTTCCTTTTAGGTTCTTTTGTCCCTCTCAGCTAAAGCAGACCAGACTATTGATTGACACCTTTTATTGGGGAGCCAATGAACTCTGCCCCTCTCCCTACTTTCTTGCCTATCAAGTGCCATCCTGCATTAATTCTCATTGCCACTTCCAATACTTAAGAAATCACATGGCCATTTTGCACTTTCTATTGTGCCAGCAGCATTCAGCAAATGAATGCTGGTTTAATTTCACAATCAGGGTTTAATTTCACAATCGGGGTTTCCAATAAATCAATGTTTATTTCTTTTTTCTCTCCTCAGAAGAAAAGAGACAGCAGAGCAGAGCACTTGGAGTATGTTTACATCCTATTGAGGTCATTTTCAGCCCAAAAATCCAGGAAACCAATTTGTTCAATGAAGAGGTACAAGGACTTTCTCACTGTGAGATGAAGACTTTCTCACATGTAAACCTTTCTTTTAACAGCGATCTGTGAGTCTTCTAACATGCTCTGTGATCCTGCTGTTACTCCTTACTTCACTTGCTGTCCTGGATACTCTTTACTCCTTTAACCACAAATACTTCTGCTACTTTAAATTCTTCTAGAATGCCTATAATCTCTGGAACTCTGCTGGTCATCCAAGTCTAGGAAACTCTAAAATAAATTTTCTTTCCCTCTTTCTTCTTCTCAGGCTGTAACATTTATACTTCAAAACTTTTGCTGGGCAGACTTACCAAAGCTGCCTAGCCCAGGTTTCTGCCCACAGTTACAAAACATAAATTATAATAGTCCATATATTGTGTGAGTGTGTTATATGATTTTCTTTTATATCGTGACTGCTTCTTTAAACAAAAGTGCCTCCCAGACAGACAGGATTAGGGTGAGATGTGTTGTTTCTTGAGAAGGTTAAAGTCTGGCCCAGTGACTACATGCTGTATACATAAAGTAATGGAGTAAAATGGTGCTGCTTCTGATAGGTCGTGTTAATTTCATGGTTGGAACTGAAGGTAATCTCTTCATTAAGAGATAAGAGAATACTCTTTGTATTTGTGGGACTAGAAAGATCAGGTTTGGATCCTAGTCATTATGATTCCAGTCATAATACACAGAGATGTAGCTATTTAATAAAAGCTTGCTATCTCAGATTTGGCAGGGAGAGTGAAGTAGTACAAAGTGTAAGTTGGTTTAAGAATGAAACTCAGTGTTGGGTATTTATTAAACCACAGATACCTCAGAGGAAACAAAAATAAACACTGATTTATTTAAGAGAATGATCATCTCTTGTATTTACCTAAAGCCACACAAGTAATTTTCTCTTCATCTTTATGCTAACTATGGCTTCCCAATGGAATTCCAATTTAAATCTCTTACATAATCGGAGCACTTTCAGGGGAGAATTTGAGGGAGGGAGGAGAACTGGAGAGACTTGCTAATAGTCATATAATAAAAATGGTCTTTTCTTTAGCCGTTCATGAAGCAAGGAGATTGCCTTGAAACATTCCCTAGCTAGTATCAGAAATAGACAAGCCAGAGATGGAAAGCATCCTTGTGCTCAAATGAAAAGGGAAAAGAAGAATCTAAGATAATCTGTGACGGTCCTGCTAATGAGTTTCTCACAAGTCACCATTTAAAATGGCATCCTTTTCTCACTAGCACAGGAGTACAGGAATACCCTAGACATTCAGGTTCTCATGCACTCTTTCACCCCTTAAATGCAGAAAACATTAGCATCAGTTGCATTTCAGGTTGCATAGAAATCAGTCCTTGCAGCCCAGGTGTTTATATGCAAATAGAAAAATGAGCAAGTCTCATGATCTCTGAGAAGCAACATGTCAGGAGTTGAGAGATCAGTTTCTTCCCTGGTTTTACATACCTAATTCACTTACCCTGTCTGCAGGTGGCCTCGTTCTTTAATCCCTTGTTTGACAGGTAGGAGATTTATCCTACTTCACACTTGGAGGGCTAAGAGTTTTGTGTATTGTTCTTCCAAATATGTTTCTTGCACCTCTAAACTTTTCCATGAAGTATGGAGCAGTTTATGCAGTTTCTGTGGCATATAAAGACTAATAAGGCAGGTTTTTCCTTCCCACTGAAGTACCGAGAACAAAATTTATATAAGTTAAAGGTCATCTCCTCTTAATGGAATAAGCCCCTGGGGCATGAGAAGATATGCCTCATCATTTTAATGACTAGCGAAAGAGTGATATGAGAGTCCAATACAACACTTGGTCATGGTCAAGCATTAACAGAAACCTATCAGTGGTAAAAAATTAAAGTGCCAATATGTAGTTTATAAAAATATCTAAAACCAGAGTGAGTCTGAAGCAGGGGTGTGGTGTGAAACTAGATATGAAACTGAAACAGTTATAATACTGATAATTTAAAAATGCTGCTGAAACCACAGATAATCCAAACATAGTGATAAGGTCTATTTTTCAAGTTAACGATGTATAGAATTCTGTCGTGTCTTGATAATTTTCTACTGAAACATGAAGAAATGAAAAATATTTTTCTTTGTAAAAAGTAAATTCTTTACAAAAATCCATATTTGCAATTTGAAATAGTTTAGCAAAAGATACTGTAGAGGGATATCTCTGTGAGGTTTCGAGCAAAGCATTTACATTTTCCTTTCTGGCCAGAATATTATTTTATTGCCTACTTACTCCTGAACATTATTTTGATTTATTTGTAATACTTAAATTTTTTTTTTCCCTCCAGCATTGCAGCTGAGGTATCTTTGTCATTGAGCCAGGACAGAGTGCTCCACAAGGGAGGGAGATCCAAGCAGCAAGGCAGGCCGTGTAGTGTCACCCCGAAGAGAGCCAGGTCTACAGTGCCAGAGGAGGGCAAGCATGACAGGTCTATAGATAGTCTCCAGCCAAAAATGGAGGTTAACTAATGAATACATGGTGATGAGGCAAATCCAAGGTCAAGCCAGGAAGTCAAATCCATGTGGTCAGAGTCAGGATTCAAGTCAAGAGGGTTCCTGGCCAGGTGTGGGCATAGGTGCAGTATAGCTTTGGCAGAAAACAAGTGTGAGAGCCCTGCTTAAAATCAGACCCTGGAGAAAGGTGAGGAGTCCCTGCAGGGGCTTTTCAGGCAACACTCCTGTGTGTTGGAGTCCAGGGAAGCCTGAAAGCTTCTCCTGCTCCTCTGGTGGCTTCTTTATATCCCCAGAGCTCCTCAAGAGTGGCCAGCCAGTGACCTAGGCTTTTGGAGAAGCTCCCTCCACTTTTGGGAGAACCAGAGAGGTGAAGAGATTTTTGTTTAGTGTACCACAGAGAGTTTAGTTGTAGTTTTAGGATCTTGCTCTATGTATTACATAGGGAAAAGATGGAGATTTTTTGGGTGTCAGCCTCTCAGCCTCTTCTTCTTCTTCTTCTTTCCTCTTCTCTTCCTTTCTCCTCTAACACCAGTTCCTGTGGTGTGTTGGTTGGTGGAAAAACGTTAGTATTGAAAAGACATATCAATAAGATGAGGATTTACTGGTGTTGGAAACAAAACAAAGTACGTAGAGTTTTCTTAATGGTCAATATTAGATATAAAAGGTAGCTGTTGTGAGTAGCCATGGCCCTTTTCTGCACTTGTGTTCCTGGAGGTCACAGCGCTGGCTGTGCCTCCGAGCTTTTGATAAGAGAAAAACAAACAGCCTTGAAAAAGCAGAAAAGAAGGCTTGTTTCATCTTTTCGGGACATGGGACACAGAAGAAGCAAGAAATCTAAGCTGGGGACTGTTGGGGAAACAAATAAACACCAACACTCCTGCACGTGGCTTCGAGGCTGGAGAGCTGCTCTGCCAGTGTTGGCCCTTAGACCCGGCAGGTAGCCCCAGGAGAGAGGGAGATGCTCAGGGAGCATAGCTGCTTACAACCCATGTCAGGATTGGGTTTTCTTTTTATTACTTGCTTTACCCATAACACTTAAAAATTAGATATCTTTTCAAGAACTGAATATCAGAAAGCCATGAGCAGATTCAGTGGGCATCAGGCCTTTCGTTGCTCTCTATGTCTTTCAGAATGTCCTCCTTTTGGAATTTTAAAAACCAGGGAACTATTTTATAAGAACTAAATGATAAAGGAAGTGAGGGATGTGGAAGAAATGTGTGAGATGAGAAGGTACTCAGCTCAGCTCAGCTCCTAACTAATATTTGACAGAGCAGAGCACTGAAATACTTCATGATAGAATCTGACACACCATGCTTCTTGCCAGCCAGACTGCACTAGAAATCATTAGGGATTCCCACTTTCTAGTGTACTCTCTGAAGGGAGAGAGATATAAAAAACAGGAGAACAAGCAATTAGCAGTAGACCTAATAGACAATATAAAATTGAAATAATGAAAAATAAAAATCCTCTTTATAAATACATTTCTCCTTGCAGTAGTTTCTCAAGTTTTCCATTCTGGAACCAGCACATCATTGGGAAAAGCAAAGATGTGCCAGGGATTTCAGTCAAAGTGAGGCTGAGGCCTAAATCAGATGGCTGTTGCATGTGGCTGCAAAGGATATCTTATTTTATTCCCAACAGGTACATCAAATCAAGTATTTGGGTTTCAAATCAAACCAGTTTTCTTTTCTGTCTTTTCATTTCTGTCACCATTTGAGCCACTATTTCTTGTGTCAAAACTATAGTGCAAAGATTGATTTCTGGGTGATGTAAAAGAAGTTGCTGGCTCCCCAGTGTTTTCTGATGGAAGGATGGCATGTCTGACTTCAGCAGTGAAAGTAATGTACCCAAAGAACCAGAGAATCCTGAATAGCAGAGAAATCTTTTCAGGTTCAGTAGCATGCAAAAATCCTCTTCTTCTCCAGCTAGACTACTTCTGATAATTAGTCAGTCACAAAACATTCTACAAAATGGAGTTATGCCAAACTGGACATTTACCAAGTTCACTCCACTTGAGGCACAGATTGAAAAAAGCTCATTGAGACAAAGTCTCTACCAGCAGAAAGACTGTGATGTTAAAGAAAGACTAATTTTTACTTCTCCCTGTAACTGCGACATTAATTACAGAATGAGAGTGGTCGCATGGTAGTGATCCTAGACTGCATTTGCAATCAGTTGTTTGCATACAAAAACCAACATTCCTACAGTTGAAATATCTCTTCTGCTTTCTTTTTTTTTCTTTCTTTTTTTTTTGTATTTTTTTTTATTTAGTCTCCTTTTATTCCTGTACTGTGTTACAGAAACTAGGATCATCCTTTTTTCCCAAGAAGAAATGTGAGAATACATTTGTGTAAGGCATCGTAAGGCACCTTGATGCCTCGTAACTGGCAGAAACCAGAATGGTGGAGACTTCAAGCATGTAAAAAAGGATACAGAACTAAGAATGTTCTTTGTGTAGCTGGGATAAGTATTGAGCTGAAATTATACCAACATAGAAGCTGAAGGGGCTGTAGAGAAAACCTTCTAGCAAAGAAGAGTAGTGAAGCCTTGGCTTACATTACAAAGGAAGGGATAGAGGCTCCATTTCGAATGGTCCTTAAAAACAGGTTAGGCAGGTCCTTAAAAACATCTCTCTAGCCTGGCATATGCAGAAATGATCGTGGCTTGAGGAAAGGGAATAGTCTGGATCTCTTTTTCTTTTCTGTGTTGGTCCAAAGAGATGATCAAAAAGGCTAAATGTTCTTTCAGTTAAGAGACATCCTGTCTCAGTGATCGCTCAGTGTGTCTTAGGATTCCTGATCAAATGACATCCTGGAAACATGGAAGCAGTTGTGGTTTTTGAGGTGTCTTTCTGGGGGAGAGAAGGGCTGTATGCAATGTCAATAGGTGTGTAGTGCTAATTATACATAAAAATATGAGCTTTGAAGAGTTCTGGATACAGGAGTAATACAGTGAGAAGTGAGGAGGACAGGAAAAGTGCATTAAGAGAAAATGCAGATTTCAACGGAGTGCTACTACTACCAGTGGAATGACTAGTGTGTCTTAGGACCATGATGCAGGTTAAGAACAGAATTGTCCTTCAGCTCCTGTCTGTCACTATTACCCAGGTCCTCCAGTCAATCTTAAGAGCAGACAGGGTTTCTGTTCTTAAGCATTGCAGACATCTGTAACATATCTGCCTGTGTGGGAGGACTGAGAGATGGGAGGCATTTGCAAACATCAGTGATACTCTGCTCAGCTGAAAAACTCAAATTATTCTGTGCTGAACTGGGAACCACTCTTTTTAAGCCTCCCGGGCAGTCATCCTGGCAAATTGAAATTCCTTCGCACATTCTCAAACTTGCTGAATGCCCTTTGAAGAACTACAGCATTGGCATGCTATGTTACAGTAACAGAAACACAAAGATTTGTTCAGGAAAATCTCTTATTCAGAAATCTATGTTAAGTGTGTACATAGGCTAGTATTTTCTAAAGTTTAACCTGGATCACTTTGAAAATAAAATCCTTGTTGGCTTTTCTGAGAACTGAGAGTTCATTTTTTTTGTATCCCGTCTCTTTAGAGGTTTTCAGTTGTATGTTACATCAAATAACTAACATCACCAATATTTTAGTGAGATAATCACTGCTACCTGTTAGTTTTCCACCCATGAGTATTTTCCTTGCAGAATTCTGCATATCATCATTCTATATTCTCTTTAGAAGAAGAAAAATTACATATTGTTTTACATGATGAAAATTCTAGAATGTTGCTTTTGTGCCACAATAGCTCATGTACTGGTCAATCCTGTAAACAGAGATAAGTTTTATTCTTAAGGAAAAATGTTTCTTCTTCAAGTCTGTGACATATCCTAGGTGGCAGTCTTCATACAACCTGCCAGAAGTATACAATATACTTTTCATTTCAAGTTTTGATGTACTTTCTAAGATGTTTGAAATAAATTACGTATTTAGGCTTGTTTAATGTCACAGATCAAACCCAAAGGCCAGCAACAGAAGAAGCCTTCCTATGATGCCTCATGAACTAGAGTGAACCTGAGGAATGCATCCATAACAGCTTACATTTGTTCAGTATTCCCAGTAACCTGAGAGTACAGGGAAGGCTACCTGCCACCTTTGCCAATCAATACCACTTGCTTTTTTCGAGGTTTCTCTGAGTTTCTGAGATATGTACAACATTGTGGGTGGCTGTCAGAATAAGCAGTTTCTTTGATGTAGTTTTCAATGGCTGTAGTTGCCTTTTTAATCTGTTTTCATACCGCCTCCCTGCTTCGTTCCTTTGTGTAAGTATGTAACTGCACCTTCTGCTGCAAGTAAACTGTCATCAAAGATTAATCATCTAACATTAACCTTTCACTAATATGTCACCATTTCTTTTTTTAATTTATGATTGCCATTTTTTTAGCTTGAGACCTCTTTTTTTGAAATGCTCTCAAACTTTCAGTGTTTGGAAAAGCGTATTAGGGAAGTGAAGAGATGCTACAAAGTTAAGTGATAGTGTGTGTACAAGGCTCAGGATCTTGCTTACTGCCCTCCAGCGTGTCTTCAGACCGACACTTTATTACCTGTTCAGCACTCCCAGCAGATTGAGGGTTCTCAGTTCCTCTAAAGCTACTAATCTACTATGAAATTTATTACAATGTTTAGTCTTTTAGTTAAATTATTGGTAATTCTGAAGAAAATCAGGCGTTCTTTTTTAAACCTGCTAATCCAGGCTTGGATGAGGTATGAGTCTCGTTTGAATAAGTATTTGCAACAAGAATGATGAGAAAGTGTGGAAGGAAAAAAACACTGAATCTTTTTAAGCTAATGCATAATAATAACAATAATCATCATCATCATCATCATCATAACAGTTGTAAGCAGGTCAGACTTTTGACCCTGTTGTCCAGTTCATTTTGTAAGCAGCAGAAAACCTGGAGGACCAGCACCATAAGGAGGGAACAAGAAGCTCATGCTGAAAGGCCTCTTTTGGCACGTGTAATTGTTTGCATCAATGTGGGTTTACAAGACAAAAGCCAGCACACTTTGTCTGTAGGGCTGCTTTACATAGGTCGGCAAAACTCTTTCTGCAGGATAAAAATGCATAAACAAATGGTTAGGGCAACCCAATGAAGGTGTGATCATTTGTGCTATGGTACTGTCACCACATGCCAGAGCCCTGGGATTTTCTTGTGGCTGCACAGCGCATCGCTCTGCTCTTGGGAAGGGGTAGGAGGCCGCCATCTGCTGCCTCTGAGCTCCCAGGTGAGAACCCGAAATCAGGCACTGCTACACTGCTGCTCTGCTGCACTGCTGCTCTGTACTCCATTTGTGACAGGCTATGCATCAAGAGGGGGCTTTCCTTACACCAGACCTCTCATGGTGGGTGCATCAAGAGGAGGCTTTCCTTAAACCAGAATGGGCACAGTGGGTGCATGCAGAGGAAGCTGTCCTTCAGGCAGTCCAGACACCATGGGAAGCTGCCTGCCGTTGTGCTGCAAGTAAACCACTAGAGAGCAGTGTCAGAGTGCTCTGGCCGTGCCCAGCAAACGCCACGGGTAGGAGAAGCTGTGCTGGTCCTAGTAAGAAAGGTACTCGGCCTCCGTGTCATTTAAAATTATTTTGGAGCTATCACTGTAAGATGAGAATAGTACCCATAATCTTACATCCCTGTAGATGCTAGGAACCTGGAGTGATGTAGCATTAAGCAGGATGCCAACCCATGCACAGGATGAGCATACATAGTGGAGTTTTGTATGCTAAGAACTTAAGCTTTAACTACTGATTTCACAAATTATAGACCAGTCATCATGAATCTGATAAATTGTGTCTTTGGAATGCCATAATTTTTAAATGTCAAATAAACCCTGCCAGTGGTTTTTTGAGTTTTTGTCTGGGATTTTTTGGTGGTTTGTTTTTGGTTTTTGCATTTGGGGTTTTTCGGGTTTGTTGCTTGTAGGGGGTTGTTTGGTTTTGTTTGTTTGTTTGGAGTTTTAAGAGAGTTTTGTGGGTTTTTTGGGGGGTTGGGGTTTTTTTGTGTAGTGTTTTTTTGTTGTTGTTGTTGTTTTTTCACTCAGTGTCCTCATCTTGCTTTCAAGACAAGAACCATCTGGAAAATTCGAATATCAGAATAAATAAATATTTTCAAGGATATCTGAAGCATTCTTCACACTAATTTTGTTCTGACTTATTGCTGGAATTTGCTATCCTGAAATACTTGAAAGCGCATAGGTGGCAACTTTTGTTCAGCAATATTGTATCCATTGTTATTTGCTACAAATATTACAAGTTTATATTTAAGTTATGGGGTTACTGGAACACTAATAAGTGCATTTTTAAAAATATTCAGAGTTTAATTGCTCATAAATTTTTGAAATATCTTTATTTTCTCTCTGTTTCTTTCATAGCAGAAGTTATAATTGTGTTAATTAATGAAATGGAAATGATGTAGCTTAAGGTACAGCAAACATAACAGAAATACCTCTGTAAACATAAAGTGATTTGATAATTTAATTTCAAACAGTAGAAATGACTTGTGTTTTTTTCAGATTAAGAGATCCTTTGAAGAGAAGAAGCTAAAGAACTTGGTGTTATTGCACTAAGCAAGTCAAGCAGCAGTACATAGAATTCACTTAGTCTATGCAGGGCTGGGTCTGGCTGTGATAATAAACTCATCCTTGGTATGATGGGATGTTAAGATATTAATGCAAATTTTGTAACTGCATATAGCTTACAGCAAATAAAAGGAGCAAATGTAAAGCAAACATAATTAAGTTTGAGATGAACACTTTATTCAAATGTATTTCTCATTTCTTTTATGTACAGAGAGTTGTGGATAGAGCTGAAGTGATTGGTCACTGAGCTGTCAGTCCTTTCTTTTTACCAAGGTGTATATATTTATACTGCACTGGTTTCCTTTTTAAAATTTCCGGTACTTTTCTGCTTAAATGCAAAAATGGTAATGTGCATCTCAAATAGCCATGATTGTTAAATCAGATAATTGCCAGCAATTCCTATCTGTCCATCTTTAATCCAAGATTCCCATGTACATGTGGCCATTCTCCAAGAATTCTGAATGAGATGATAGACAAGTAGCTATAAAGGTAATGTATGATATTTGCCGTCCTTGAATCATGATATCAATGTCATCTGAATATTTGTCAGTCCTATTAAAGGAACTAGGATCACTCTGGTAATCTTTTGGCTTCTGTACTGTCTAACAAGTTATAATCCTTAGCTTCGCTGCCAGCAAATTCCTTGTCAAGCAAAGATATCCTAAAACACAGTGGCAATAAAACCTCTCCAATATGTTCATATAAGTGGGCTCTTTTAAGCAAATAAGTAAAAAAAAAAAAAAAACCACAAAACTGAAATTCTCTAAAAGACTTCCACATAATGAAACCTATCATCATAGTGAAGCACAGGAAGACAAAACACAAATGAGGTTTAGGATCTCGCAACAAATATAAAATGTCATCATATTAAATCATAATAATATTAAATCACATAATATTAAATCATATTACCAAACAGATTTTTAAATTAATTTTGCATACATCACATTTTTTTCATGCCATTTTAATGCAAGAAATAGTGAAGTTTAAGTATTTTGAGTAAGATTCTTAATATCGGATTGGGCTAAGAGACAATATTCAAGAGAAAACATAGAGAAATATTCAAGAGAGCTGAATCACAACTAAGATTGGTATTAGCAGGGCTTCCGCAAAATAGATAATCATGGACATATCTATGTCTTTAGTGTACCAGCATGACTGCACAGAAGTCCGTTTCACCTGTATATGTAGCAGGACACTTAGAAGTTGTCCTACACCTTCAGGGACAGAGAAGTTGAAGTTACGGGGTCTCATGAAATTCAGGTTGGAAGAAAGTTCAGGAAGCTGGTCAGCTTCTAGCCTTACCGTTTATCTTACATAGGCAGCTTTTGCTTGTCTTGTTGTTTATACACCTCTCCTCCTCTGGGCTCAGTTATGTCTCTGTTTATTTCCACAGCATCAATACATCTGCCTAAGGGTCAGACGCTGCTCACTTTTGACGAGGTGCTGCAAGAAAATCCCCCCAACTGGTTTTCTAATTTTGAGCAGTAAGGGGCACAAATTTCAGTAGTCTGAGGGTGGGGCTGGCCCTACAATAAGTGGGGACGTTCCGAAGGGTTTCAGCAGAGATGCAGAGTGATATTTCCAACCTGCACCATGCAGTGGGCTAGGGAAGAAGAGGGAAGGAGGAGGCAGAACAGCTGCAGCAGCTGGAGTTGCCAGGATCAGCTTGCCTAGCAACCCCCTTCTTAGGCAAGGGCATCTAATTCAGAAGCAACAGCAACATCAGAAGCAGCCCTGACACTTGGTGAGCTGGGTGCACGTTAGGGAGCATGGGAGCTGTCAAAACACCAGCTGTAGAGCTCCGAAGCCTCCTCAGTTTATTGGTACGTCTACCTAGATATGCTTAGCAGAACTTACTCCTCTGATCTGTGCATACAGAAAAAAACTGTATATGGCTTATTACAGTGAAACAGCTATTTGTACCAGGCAGCTGTTGATTTTTATTTTAGTAATGTAGAAACTGAGAGTAATTGGAAAAATCAGTTTTATCATTCTATCTTACTCCATTCATGTTGCATTAAGCAATTGTATAATATAGTAGATAATTATGCTTTAATAGTATATAGAAAAACAATAGCAGATTGTATGAGAAGAAACTATCATCTTTTACTAGACGTATAATAAGCCCAGAGTACATTATCATAGATTTTCTGATCTGTTCATATACACCCTAGAGTGTATTTAGTAATACATGACTGATATAATCTGTTATAATTCATTATATATACATCTATATACATATGTATATTTTGTTAGTGTTGCAATTCAATCTGTATGCTACTATGATGCTGTATTCTACCTATAATGGGCTTATGCAATCCTTATTTTAGGTGTTATTGTGTATATTAACATTTATATGGTTAAAATTTGTATTGTGTTATTAAGGATATAACAAAAAACTACTCATTCAAAAATTTTAGATATAAGAGATTAAAAGAATCTGAACAGTTTAGAGTTCAGTGGGAACAATGGGAAGTGTGCCATTCTAAAAGCAAACAAAAAAAATCTCTTTAAACAAATTGTCTCTCTGCATATGGTTGTAGAAGCACCTGCTCTTTCTAAAGAACTGTTCTGGAAGAGAAAGTTTAGTTAAGTCCTCTAACTGTTTCATGCCAATTTCTAGACAGATCAAAGTAACATACTGGTTGTGTTTGTATACTCCCAATGAGTTTTCTTTTTTTTTTTCTTTTTTTTCTCCTGAAGTTGAAGCCAGCAAAATATGCCAGGCTATGTTTCTGCATTTTGTTTGATTTCTGTGGAAGGATTATAAACTTAGGAGATGGAACCCATCCTTTCCTTGTTCTCATGCTGTCTTTTGTTGACTCTTTCTTTCTTTCTTTCTTTCTTTCTTTCTTTCTTTCTTTCTTTCTTTCTTTCTTTCTTTCTTTCTTTCTTTCTTTCTTTCTTTCTTTCTTTCTTTCTTTCTTTCTTTCTGTCTGTCTTTCTGTCTGTCTTTCTGTCTTTCTGTCTTTCTGTCTTTCTGTCTTTCTGTCTTTCTGTCTTTCTGTCTTTCTGTCTTTCTGTCTTTTTCCTGGCAGGTGATACTAGTGGAGGGGTGGCATGATTTAGATAACAAAGACTATGACTGTTGGCCCCTGGAAAAGCCAAATGAGTATAACATGCTGGACTGCGGAGGTGAGTGAGTCATAAAGAAAGATGATATCTTACTTGGGAAATGTCTGAAATTGCAAAATTGAAGTATTCATAATAATAGTTTACTCATGATGGATGTTATCCATGGTGGAAAGCATCTAAATCAGTGACAACCTCTCTTCCTAGAGAAATAAGTGAAATAAAACAACTAAAAGATACTTCAGAGTAATTATTTGTCCAATATACCTTTGTTCCAATAGAAAAAATAATAGCAAGAACTGTATCCCTTTGCCCAGAGAGAAACTGAAAACATTTTCTTTCTTATTAGAAAACCAAATGCAATTTAATCCAAACAAAGCAGGAGGCAGCACTGCATTGTAGCAAACCTTGCTGAAGCTTTTGTCAGTTCAAAAGCGTACTCTTCTTAATGAGTAAACCAGTAAACAAAATCATTGATTCTATATGTCATGCTTTTCCATCTTGCTCAAAACTGTACCATAAGTACCTAAAAAACCCTCAGACCTTTAACTCCATACTCCTGACAGTTTAAAAAATTAGTTTACATGATGAAATAAGAAAAACAAAGAATTTTTTTTTCTAATGTTGGTAATTTATTGAGATGAAAAAGTAATTAGGGGGAAATTAAAATGTGGAAAATTCATTTTAAGTATAGGAAAATTTCTTATACTCTAGTGACGCAGCTCAGGCCCTTGAAACAGGGGTTTTTCTTCTTCTGTCAAATACCATACCAGATAAAAAGGATCTGGACTTGCAGTTTTCAGTTTTTCTTGTTGTTTATTCAAGTTCTTATCTCAAATTCTGAGTGCTGCCCTGCACCTGGGCATTGCACTCTAAATTACCAGCTGCGAGCCCCCGAAACCTAGAATGCAGTGCTGTTTTAAAGACTTTTCACTCAATTAACTGTTAAAACATATTATATTTATAGTTCTGTACC
>VZTN01006380.1:324-18743 GCA_013400515.1 Erpornis zantholeuca
TAATTGGAAAAAAATTATATCACTTTAGAGTAGTTCTGCTGTATAAAATAAGGGAGCATAGTGTGCTGTCCACATCCTACCACATGCTATATAAATTGTCCAAAATAACCTAGGAGCTTCCCTTACTGAGCTGGAGGGAATGTGGAAGCACAGGACAATTTATGTATATTTGGAAGCAACATCCTTAAAAGAAACCATGCTGGCAACTGATCAGGGAAATTTGCTATAAGATGTGGGGGGGAAAAGGCAATAAAAAGGGAGCCTTTCCTTCAGACAGGGTTCAGCATTCACAGTCTTCAGCAATCTGTCCCTTTGTGTACACAAGAGAACTGATGAGCCATCCTACTTCTCTGCTGGCAGTGAGAAATAATCTTGCTCTATACTGCAGATCAAAACCACACACATGTGTGGGCCATACTGAAGATAAAAAACAACCAGGCTTGAAAGGAAACAGGAGTAATTAGTCTATTAAAAATAATAAGGCATATTAATTATACTGCTGTAAATGGCATGTGTCTTTCAAGTTTGTGGGAGGCTTTTGCAATCTCAGTGGAATCTGTAAATTTTTCTTTCCACAATGTAAGTTAGCAGCCTAGAGATTTGTGTTTGGTTTTGCACTGTGTAGAACTCACCCTTTTTATTTGTCCAGTTTAAAGAGAATAGATTTTTTTTATATTATTGGTAGTACAGAGAAGTGTAATGAGTATTTCCCTGCAGAGTTTCCAATTCAGTTGAATGAAAGACTGTTTCATTTCCAGTGGGAAAGGATCAGGGATAATTTGAGATCACTCAAATTATCATAGCCTCCACAGCCTCATTCTGTGCATTCACTGCAGTTATTGCCACTGAAGACCCTTTCCTAAGGATGCTAAACCAGGCAGATACCTGATTTGAGAATCCAAATCCTTGCATCACACATATCATCAGTATCAGCTTACACTGAACCCAGCACAAAGGATTTTGTGGTTACACACTCAATGAAGAAGTTACTTGTTTTCAAGTTCATGAGAGTCAAATTTGTAAAGAACAAATAAAGTATTTTTAAATGTTTTTATTCATTTACACATTAAATTAAAAAAAGCCCAACAAATCAAAAATACAACTGCAGCTGCTTTTGGATGTGGCTTTTCCCTCCACTTGATGTTAGAACAGGTAAAGAAACAAACTTGCTTCAAACAGCAGAATAGAAAATTCATTTTTACTTCTGCATTTAATGGGTCCTCATGGAGGAGGTTATAAGTGTTCTGACATCAGCAGCTTCTTTTTCTGCTTTTTACAGAGGTCTGTGAACATGATCAAGAGGGAAGCATTCTAGTATCTACACTGATCTTTATTAAGATCTTTGAAACACAATCAGAACCAAACACAAGAGAGGAAACATCACTGGAGAAAATACTCACTGAAATTATCTTAGCCCAGTTTGGGTTCCTCTTTTTCCAGGTTAATATTTGTTTCTGCCAAACAGCTTCTCCCTTTCCTCTGCTCTACAATTGCCATTCTGCAGTCAGTTCTACAATATGACAGAAGTTCATCATATGCCATGCATATTTGGGGATGTTATTGAAACTGGACTCCACCACTCGTCTGTAGATGGAGACAAGTCCACGAAGGTAGTTCAGCTATGAAGAGGACAAAATGCTCTTCCTCAGGAGCCACTTTCTCCCCACTGACTAGAGAGAACACCCACAGCGACTACACTCCTAAGTATGGTACTTCAGCTGTGGAGGGCTGATGCAAGCAGGCTGTTTACTTACTTAAAATAAAAGGTCAATTTCTCTGCATTAAATATATAGATATATATATATACTTAGCTTAAAATGTTTCAAGATATGATTATTTTTCAAGTCGGAATGAAAACATGGGGTGCATATTTTGGGGTGCTTAAATTTATATAGGAAAATAAGGAGGGCTATGGAAAATCAGGATGCAAAGGAGAGGATACCACCAGAGGAGGTCTCATTAACTTCTTTTGTTTTATCCAAATCTGCAGCAAACAGTTGCTCAACATCAGAGCAACTAAAATTAAAATCAACTAAGCTTCAGTTCTATTTACCCTCATGGAACTGCTACTCAGCTCAATTCGATACAAGCAAAATTGACACCACATTTTTATGAGGGCACAACTGAGACTTATCACCTCCAACTACCCCTTTACCTGTAACACAGATTCACAAAACATGAAAAATACAGCGAAATGCAATTTCCTCTGAACAGCAGCCTATGAAAGAAGAAGAGAATTTGATTATGGGAGACAAAGCGATGAGGTGTCAGTTCCCGTTTTGAAATGAGCTATCGAGAGGTACCACTTAAAGAGAGAGATGGAATAAGCATATTTCAGTTCTAACAGATTTACTCCCTGCAATGTCACTAAACAATGATTATAATGCATTGTAAGGGATCCAGGGAGGGCCTGCATAACTAGAAAAAAATCCACAATTTGAAAGGGGCAGGAGCCAACACCTCTTTCAGTTACTGTATTTTATGTCAGTAGAAGGCTTCTAACTTGTGTGTTACATAGCTAAGACACCTAAAATTAAACACTGCACAAACAGGATTAGATCTTGCCAGGTTTAATTTGCAAATGCCCTGTCTTTGCATTATTTTTACCATTACAAAAGAATCATATTAGATACTGGTTTTCTTTTGCCACTTCACAGTACAGCTTTTATAGTGACAGATGTGCCATTCTGGCAAGCTGCAAACGTGGCCCAGCACTTTCATCACTAAGACCCACTTCAGGAGGTTTATAACATAGCTTGGAATTAAAATCTTTTCTATATGAAGGAGTCCATCTCAAACTGGAAGGAAAACCCCAAACACAAAATAAAACAATTTTTTTTTCCAAGCTGTCAGAACTACATGGGATAGAACAGAGCCGATGGTAGCTTTCTCTGAAATATTTCAAAACATGTCTTTGTTTCCAGTACTGTCATTAAATCAAAGCCATCTGATCAGGAAGACACATCCCACCAGTGGTTTTCTCTTGAACTCATACACTGGGCTCCTCTACTTGCTATAGGCTAAACATTCATTTGTATAAATATGTGATCCTTGTCAGTAGCAAGTAACTCAACAACTGGGTTAGAAAGCCAGGTTTCTTTCCCCTTCTCCTTCTTGCTGAGAACCACACCTCTTCCATCTATAATTTAGGGGGGAGCAAAATAACCAATTTAACTCATGCTTGGAATTATCTTTTATAAAACACGCACAACTTTTTATAGTGAAAAAGATATGAGAATTTCTTCAGTGTAATACTATAAGACAGGATATTTTTGTGCCCATTCATGCATCTACTTTTGATTTATATGTTTCATTTTGTGCTTTTGAGCAGTCACATGCACTTCAAATTGCAATCACTTTGCTATGGTACCTTTCTGTTTTCCTGTTATGCACAGAAAAAGCAATCCAAGTGATAGGATTACTCACACTTAGAAATAACTTACGTGACTAAACAACAGAGCAATGTAAGCTCCATCAGAAAATAGCTTCTAGCTAAAACTCTTTTGAACAATTAGAGTATTACAGTTAATTATATGAAGTATTCATATTTTGAAGTCAAAAATTTGATTAAGTTTGCCTGGAAAGTAAAAATAATAAAATTGCTGAAATCTATTAAAGTAATTATGGCAATGAGAGGACAGAGAGTAAAACCCTGAGCAACTTGGTTTGACCTCAGAACTGTCACTGCTTTGAACAAGTTGTATTAGAGTTTCTCAATAGCTCTACGGAGAAAGGTGCCATCATTTAAAATACCAACCACAGTTTTGCTTAGAAAACCCAGAAGCTATGGAATCAAAAAATTGCAAACTGAATATACAAGAGTGAGAAGTTATTACAGCAGAACCACATTTGATCCTCACAGAAATAAAAATCACACCCTAATAGAACTTATGCCAGTTAAAATCACCAGAGGAGAAACCTCTATGGCCACACAGCTGCTCTACACTGAAATCTTGGCACAACTGATATCAGAGAGTTGCGAGAATAATAACAGTGAAGCTGATGGACAAAACTAAGAAGACACAGTTCACTGGATAAATTCCAATGTTATAGCCTTTATCAAGAGGAAAGGAGAAATGTCAGAGAAAGATAGATATATTTGAAAACTAATGTTCAGTTCTGTAGAAATGTTTTTGGCAGCGATGTTCATTTTCAGATAGTTCAGAAAATTTCTTCTTTAAAAGCAAACACAAGACTTTGTTAGAGAAGTGACAAGGTACTTTTATTAGTATTAAAAAAAAAATTATTCTTTTACATAAGCTGGCAACAATAATTGATCTTTATATGAGAAGCACAAATAAGCACTGTGCAAACATGTACATTGTTAGAACAATCTTTTTTTAGCCTAACCAAAAGAGGTGTCCCTCCTCCCAAACATACACGCAAAACAAAAGAAAATTTCTGAGAAGACAGGGCTTCTGTCCACTTTTCTACACTGAGCTCCAGACAGTACTTTTCAGAGGACCACAAGTAAAATGCTGTGGATTTAAGCATTCACAGCTTGATCTCAGTTGATTTCTAATAAAAATTCTTTCCATTTTCTTCTTGAAGTTCTCGGATGCTTGCAGTTTCTTATGCTGACCTGGTGGTTTGTCTTCAGTAGATTTTTACCACATTATCTCATAGTGAATTTTTCCACAAAAATATGGCATGAACAATATTGTTTCAGCATTACAAAAATAACCACGATTTTATTTGAATGCATTTGAATATTTGAAACATGACCATTGCTGTTTTCAAAGCATTTTCTAAAAATTACTTGTAACTGAAAAGATAAAAGATAGAAGAGCATCATGGCATCTGAGTCTTGATTTCTTTCTTTAGTCTCAAGACTAAAAGAAAATCTCAGTAATATTACACAACATTATATAACACTTACAAATGATGTTCAGCATGAATTTTTCCCCTTTTCCCTTATTCTTCTTTCTGCTTTGAGACTCTCATCAAATGCACTGATTTGCTTTGAGAACTAGAACAAAAGTGATATAACTATAAAAATTTCATGCATATATTTCCACTTTATAGGATGGAAGTTTCCATCTTAAGATATTTTTTAGCATTTGTGAGATCATTTTTCACTCCTTTATTTTATTCAGTTGTTTGTTTGGACTCATTCCCCTTGATATGGTAAACAAACTGTTTAAGTAGGAAGAACAGTGTCAGCCTGGTATTCAGACAGCAATTTTCTCACTCTGTTTAAAACACAGGACAGACATCTCCTTAAGCATTGCCTGATTCCAGTCTTACATCAGTTATGGGAAAGTTACTGCCGAACCAGCAGATGTGGAGTGGAGTGGCAACTGAGAACAGGGGCACAGGAATGCTTCAGAATAGGCACCTCCTTGCTTTTGAGGAGAGGAAAAAGTGGTATCTACTGATTGCTATCAGTGAATTTGAGGTCTTTGCTTTCTGTCCTTGTCTCTGTGGTGACACTCAGCTACAGTCTGAGCCACTGAAATCCGCTGACACTGCACTGCATTTAAAATGAGTTCTGCTGAGGAATGGTGCTATGTTTCTACCAGAAAAGTAGTATTAAATCTACACTTCTGCATCTGCTTAAACTTTTCTTTATGTGGACATCTTGGGACCAGTAGGCAAATAAAAGAAAAAACAGTCTAATTTCAAGGCAATGATAGGAATGTTTTCTCACCTGTAATTCTGGGGCAGTCAACTAAAACCATGTGTGTCATTATTTTATTGAATAAAAATTATCCAATTTGATAAATATGAGAAAACTTTGAAGAAATTTGTGACCATTTGTAAAAAAAAGTATGAAACATGTGATAAGTAACACAATAATACAGAATTCATGTCGAGCCAAACTATTTACTTCTTTTGCACGCAGTGGAGAAGATATAAATCTCAACTAAAGCTTTGGAAACTGCCTCAAGGTGGCTTTCTGAAAAAAAAAATTTGTTGATGAAATTTCTAGATTATGGGAAAAAAACTTCATGAAGTAGCTGAAGTGTAAGACAGGCCAGGCAAATGGGCTGAGGCAGAAGTACAGAGGGAGGGAGGCTTCTGCTTCATTTAGGATAAGAATGGTTTCAAGCACGGAGGCTTTGTTTCAGGCCACATATGAAGCTCTATGTTTGCACAACCAAAACAGAACTGAAAAAATAATCAGAAAAAGGGGCAGTATTGCCACCAGTATTTTTGAAAGACAAAATGAATATACAAGTCATTACAGTCCTGAAGCATTCAAACTACAGGAAAAAAAAAAGGGAGAAAACTTTTGAAAATTACCATCCCTATCACAAATATAATAGTCCATCATAAAAAAAATGCACAACACTTTTCCATAAAAGTGTGCAGAAAATGGGAAAAGAACATTAAACTAGTAGGAGAAATTCAATATGAATAAAAATATTTACTTTATAAAATAGTCAGTGACCTCCTGGAACTTTATCCCACAGGAGACTGAGGAGGCACCTGCCAGCTGCACTTTCAAAGGAGGATGAGAGATATATATGGATCCACAACCAGATAACAAAAGGACCAAGCTCTTTAAGGGATTGCAGAATTAGGCATGTAAACTTTAACAGGCCTGGGTGCTAGTGAAGTGCAAGGGCACAGAAAGCATCGATGCTGATGTGTTCTCCCAGAGCAGCATCTCTGTCATGAAGTGAGGCATTTCTTACATTCTATGGATATGTGGGACAAGAAAAACTTATTAAGCATCCATCCCTTCCAATTAAATGTTCTTACAGTAAAATCTGCAAAACATTAGAACACACACTTTTGATAATTAGGTAAGCAAATTATATTAATGAAAAAGGTACAGTTAATTCTGCTTTAGAATTGCTACAATGCTTTAAATTCTCCATCTCTCAAGGTGTGTTTCAAATTTTGTGTGCAGAACCACCAGAAATATCTTAGGTTGTATTTCACCAAACAGGTGCCCAAGGTGAAAATTTATGCTGCTTACCAGCCAGTTTAGCAAACATTTTAACAGTTCAGGATCTGGTTGTACTTTATAAAGCCAGGATCCTTGGATCTTCCATGATCTTGCTGTACAGATTTCTGCTGCTGCAAAATTAGCATTGGCTTAAATCACAAGCTTGCAGGCACTATGAACAGAAGTATAGTTTTATTCTAAACTATATTTGGCATTGAAGATGAAAGGAAATTACAGAGAAATCAGCAGATATTTAGCCTGAATTTGAACACCATTTTCAGTTCACTGTCAGAAGTTCACTCAACTATAGCAAGAGGTAGTTAAAGATATTTCAGAAGCAATCTTCTATTTTCTATCTCTGAGATACTTTAAAAAACACAAAGGGGTTAATAGAAAATAAAGGTAACAAGCTGCTGCTGAACAGGTGACCCTTTTCCAGAAGGGAAAATACTCACTACTGGCATGGTAAAAGAACATTGCTGAAATAGTAACTGAATGATGAGAAGGTTATTAGAAGGGTGACATATTTTTACAAGCTTTTCACAATTTTTGTCTGAAGCTTACAGTTACAGTAAATTTATGACATATGATGAAAGATTTGTTAAAGAAGCAATTCTATCAGGACAGTAGAAACATTTATGATGCAGATTATCTTGATATTTTGAAGAGAGCTGGGGGCACTAGAGCAATATGATGCTAGTTTCGAGACTCTGGTGTGTTTCCAGCCAACCCATAACAGTTACCAGCAGCTACAACCACTGTAAAGGCAGAATTTGTTAGTGCTATAACCCATTTGTATATAGCAAAACGAGGGAGGATTGGCAGAGTTTATACATTCAGGATACTTAGTTCTACAAAAGTGTATAAAATAGTTTTATATGTCACAAGAGTAACATCTTTTTGATGTGAATATATAATATTAATCAAAATCTGAAAGCATAGCAAGGAGTATCTAAAGCAGTGTGATTCTTGTGATTCTTGAATGGCCTTGCAAGTAAGGGAAGGAGGCAGTTGATGAATTCATGCAATCCTTTTTCAGTGCAGGAATTCCAATATGTTTAGAGAAATTGGCCTGATGACTCAATGAACAGCACATTTCCTACTATAGCTGGCAGTGAAAATGTAACTCATTGATGAATCAGGCTCCCTACAGTATTTTACATATATTTTATTAAAAGCCCCTAAAGAAAAAGTAAAATACCAACATCATTAGCTACTCTACTATTGATCATGAGTCTCCACTGACTCCATGCTCCCTAGAAGATATTTTCACCATAGATTGAGGTAGGGTAGAGTATTACTTTTTCACATTCTGAACACTGTCTGTGTTTGGACGAGGTCTCTGTCCCTTTGAAGCCCAGACTAGCCAGAGATTTACTGTTTGCAATTTTAGATACGTTAAGATTAAAACAGGATATTGATTACCAGCTTAGCACAGGATATTTAAACAATTAACATGAGGCTGTGTGTTCATCAGTAACCAATCTTTCCTAAAATTTATACTACTAACTGCAATCAGAATCATATATGAATTTACTAACTCCTTTCCACTTCTGTTTTGGAGAATATTCTGTATGTGGTAATTTTACAGAATTAGGTTATTTTAAATGGTAAAAAAAAGCAAAAAAGCAAAAAAAATTTAAAACTCCAGATTTATAATAACCACAGCAACTGGAATAATAATCACTGGAAATTACATGGGTTGTCAAAAAAAACCAGAATGACTATGTCATTTATATTAAGTACCTGGGCTACTATATGACAAATTCAATTTTATTGCAGATAACTATGTACCTATTTCAGAATAGATACAGTATCTTAATAAATCTATCTGAAAAGATTCAAGAGAGAAAATAGAAATTACACTAAATGGAAGAATGATACAGCATAATGCCTTAAAAAAGGCCTCCAGCATCTCAATCAAGTATGTAATCTCTTTCATTTTCCCTGACTACAATTCCCTATGCAGTCTCAAATGTCTATGATATTTATCTTCACTTCTTCTTCTAAACACTTTCAACCAATATTTGGGAAACAGGCATTTCACACATTTCTAAGGACTGAACACCTCATGGGTGAACAAAGATTCCACCCAAAAATATTAAATTATTCATACAGTTTTCTCCAATTTAGGAAAGAATTCAAAATGTTAACATGGATGAGGAAAATTGCAAGCATAAGGGATACATTTTCCTTACTAATTAATTCTGAGCAAGACCTGAGAGATCGGTGGAATTTGGAGTCAGCAAAGCTTTGTAGGGCAGAGCACAGCAGAGACACAGATGCCTAGGAATCTCCCACTGTACACTGAATGGCTACACTGTTTGTCATAGAGCAAAAATTCATTTCAGTCCAGTGCAATGTCAAGCAGATTTGTCAGAAGAGTAGTAGTTTCTTGAGCTAAAATGCTAAGTAGTGTCTTTTGATACTGCACTTAACTTAAACCTCAATTAAAGGGATTATGGTTAGCACATTTTACCTCATAAATGTGCTGGTAATTCATAAAAAACAAGGCCTTCCTCAAGGTTTTCAGTCCAAAGAGTTAGGGTAAAACTGTCAACTTATCATATTTTGACAGCTATCACATGTGGCAGTTGCAGCTACACTCAAATCTCTCTATGCGACTTTTCTTTTTATTTAATGAGAGATGAAAAATGCAAATACTTGCTGAATGGCATTCCCATCGTTTATCATTGCTGCTTCCTTCAGCAATGTGACAGGACCTCCATTGCCCAGAGACACGATGAAGAGTTATTTATTGAGATAAAGAGTGTGCTGGAAAATAGAATTACAATGAAATATAACTTTAATGAACATTCATTAGGCATTTGAGAATAGATGGCATTGCTCGAACAACAAAATGTCAAAGGTTTAACATCAAAAATATTGTGAATCAGTCATAACAGAGTGCTTTTTCTACTCATGCAATCACAGAAATGCAGAAAAAGGAAATACTCTTCAGGTGTGCAAAACAGCATCCTGCATCTGGGTGTCTTGCCCATCGTCATTACTCACTGCTATCAAGGTAAAGACAAACACTTTAAAGTGGAATTGTACATCAATTGTTAGTCTGAGAGACATGATAACCATGGACACATAATAAGGGAGAAAATCTCGGGAGAGCAGACTTGTATCCTGCTTAGGAAAGCTGAAAATGTTTACGTCTTCAACTCATTTGCGTTCCAAGTAATCATCAGTGGTAATAATGACAGAGACCTTAGTGTCTTAAAGGAAGAAATAAGGCTAAATACAAGGTCCAGTGGAATTTTCTCCTTTCACATATATTTTCCCCCCAAGTTTGCTGCTTAATAGGTTTGGTTATCACTCCAAGAATCAATTACGTATAAAATTAATTCAGGTTTGCCTTGCTTCTGCCATTTACTCCTTATAAAACATTTTATTACCAGGGAAGAAGACTCTCACCTTGGCAGAACTAAATAAGTATTTTTTTTTTCTGTAAATATTTGTACAGTTACCAAAACATTTTGCTTCCTTTTCCAGTAGACTGGGCTTCTTTTACTTCCTCACTTTCATTTTGTATCAGACCAAAATCGAAGTTTTGACTGTGCGGCACTGGCAGCTCATTATCAGGAACAGTGATTTTGTGATTCAATAGCACCTTCATTATACCTATTGTCAGTACTCGCTGGTCTTTTGTACAAATTTTTCTCTGTATATTTCAATAATCTCTTCACACATCACTACTAAAGAAACATGTCCGTATCATATTACAACATCTTTCAAATGAAGAACTATTAGCAATGCCCTTCTTCAGTTGAAAAATAGATTATCAGGTGGGGAAACAAGAGGTTCTCTCTGTTTCAAGACACAAGTCGGTGCCAGACTTCTCAAGTGACCATGGGAACATCACATATGATGGATAGGGATCTTGTCACTAGGGCCATTCCATAGCTCTGCCAGTCCATGTCACCCTTCTGTGATTTTCGTATTTCTTTATGCCAATTCCACTTCTCTTCTGTTAAACACAGCTATGGATCCCCTGCCCTTGAAAACCACAGATGAGCAATGCAGTGTAAATGCCCAAGCAAATTATCTTAATTCTCAGTATCTTGCAATATTTTCTTTGCTAGAGTTCTATTAGTGCTTTATCTCCACGGTTTTCCATCATCCAGGGGCAGCTGACATGTAGTTTTCTCAGAAATGAGCAAAAAAACCCTCGTGGATATCTGCTTCTTTCAGAGGTAAGATGCACATTCAGTGGAAATACAGCCCAGGGAAAAATCACTTCTATTGATGGAAAGACTGTTTTCATGGAAAAAGATTGTGTGAGTATTATTTATGATATAAACTCAGTTGGAGCAGTATAAGGGTGCGGAGGTCGATAAGCCCCCTGGTCAGGATGACACTGGAGCCCCTGGGAAGTTGGTCCCTGAAAGTTGCTCCGAGGTTAGGAAGACAAAGAAGACCTCTCCCCTAGGATCCTTTGTTGCGTTATGTTAATGTACCCCAGTTCTGCTTCCCTGGTTGGCCTGTCGGCCTCCCTGCCGCTTTCCTACCCCACACATCCCTGCTCCAGAATGTTCTCCCTCCTCTGTTCACCCATTGGCCCTTGTTCCTCAGCCACTCCCTCTCTGCTTCCCCATTGGCTCTCATACCCTAGCCCCACCTATGCACGCCCTCGGACCATTGGTGTCTGATAATTTCTCAGTCTCTACCTTCCCCCTGTACTTAAACCTGCGCCTTCCCCTCATGCTCGGAATTTCCCCTGGTTCCCTTCATGTGTATGGCAGCAATAAATCTCCACGTGGAATACCACATAAGGACCCTTCCCATCTCTTTGTGTCGATCCATCTGAGAAGCTATCGGGGGTGTGTGAGTGTGTGCTCGGTGTGTGGCACCGACCGAGTGGCTTCTGTTGGAGATGCTTTTGGAAGGTAGCGGCAGCATACCAACCCACCACTGCATAGGGGAAGCGTACCTTTTTGGGTAGTGGTGGCTGTTTAAAACACATTTTAAGGTTTTTGAATTTTAAAACTGTTCTATAAAAACAGACAAACAGTGAGCTCCTGAAGTATCTGAGATGGAGGTTTATTTTAAGGTTGTCATGAGAGGCTGTCCTTTGGTCACACTTGTGACCATCACAGGGGAGCAGGACACAGAAACACTAATTTTATGCTGATCGATGTCACTATAGCAGTCCATCCATGACAATATACTTTAAATAAATCTGTAATCTGGTGAATCTATTAACCTATTAATTATCTACGGCAGTCTACATTAATGGCGTTTTCCTATCAGTGGGACCTGAGTTGCCTTGCACTGTATAGATTTCATAGGCCTAATGGGCAGTACCTTGAGCATTTCAAAGCCACAGAGGCAGGGTCTTTTACCAGTTTTTCCATTGAAGGAAATCTTTTTGCCAGGGGCAGCAACAGACATCCTGTCTAATAACTCTCTTAGTGAATTAAAAGTCTTGCACATCTTAGTTTCTGATAGACATTTTTTCTCTCCTGCCTTCCAGCCCCTTCAGGTCTTTTCAGAAGAAGTCTGGTTCTTTCATCTGGAAAAAGGAGAAACATCTGTTCATGTTACATAAAGAAAAAGTCTCAAGCAACTGTAAATAAAACAGGACCTTGATTATTGACTCTACTTCTGCAACTCAAACAATATCACACCTTGTTGTAGACTCACAGCCCACTAATTCCACTCAGAAAATACTCTAGTCATCAATGGGCGAGTCCAACTCAAGAGCCGTGCTTTAAATTAGGTAACTTTCCATGGCATGCAAATATTTTTATTAAAGCTTAGCTCCCATTTTCAACTTACTGTGGTTAAAAGTCAAATTTCTTTAATCTAAAAATATATTTTCCTGCCAAAACTGCAGAAAAAGCAATAGCAACCACGTCTATGTTGGTTTTGTTTTTAAATTAGCCATGTTTTATGATTCTTAAAATGTCATAATTTATGTAAACACTATAAGTATTTTACATCTCATGGGCTGGAAGCAACAAACACAATTATTTTATATACAGCTCATAGAACAGAATAACAGAAAATATAGTTATTATTTTTATGATTTCAGCAAACAGTGGAGCTCTGTGAAAGTGGTGTTATCTACCTTTAATAACACCTTAATTTTCTTTGTAAAATTATATCCCTTTTCAAATATTACTGCCGAGAAACAATGGCAAGTTGATTTGATAATAAACAGTATTATAGCTGAGCTATATGATTTTGGGGGCTGAGCTATATGCTTTTGACTTCTGTTATATACTTACTGTACACCAAAGCCAAGAGGAAATCTGAAGGGAAATGAGTGAATAGTTTGGTGTAGGAGGAAATGTGTCTATATTTCTAAGGAGAGACAGAAAAAAATATTTAACCAAAACTATAATAATTTTCAATTTTTATTCCAAACAGTCATTATAGGGACTATTATAATGACACTCTTATAATCACTCATGTAAAAAGCAATATAATATAAATAAACTACACAGATTTTTGAGGATTCATTCTACCAGTTGCCTACCTCTACAACAAAATGGGAAATGAAGCTTTATTCTGTCAGAGAACACTTGATATCAAAGTATAATAAACTAGAATCTGAAAGAAATGAAATACGTCGCATTTTGCATTCTCAGACAAATGGTCTACTATTTCGTAGAACCGAAGCATAGGGCTGTGCTGCAGATTGTCTAAATCTCAGATTTTACAATTACGAAAATAAAAGCTATAATAAGTTCCTTGCAAGGCTTGTCAAGAGCAGGATAAAATGTTGGAGTCAGAAGAGCTACCCAAACTAGATAGGAATTATGTACATTTTTATTATCTATCAGTTTAGATCCTCTATTTGTTTCAGAATTTATGGGTAGTGTATATTGTACCTCTCATTTGTGCTGTCACATTTTTATTGGTTTCTCTAAGAGTACCAACATGTGATATAAAGAACGTTTAGATATGGTGTTAATTTTCATTTACGTATGTACAAGATTTTATATCAATTCATTAAAAAAAAACAAATAAAAAGGCAGAGCATGTATTGTTTACCTGGGAAGAATCCCATAGATGCACAAATATCCTCTGGAGCATAATGAGGGAAAGATGTTTCTGATAACAGAAAATAATTGCTAGAGAAATTAGAATGTAGTAAGATAACAAAATATTAATAAATCTCATCTAATAGAAGTAAAGATTATTTGTTAATTGTAATTCTATAATAAAATTAAATATTGTCTATTTTAATTACAATTCTCCTTTGAAAATCAAAAATAAATCCTTTTTATTGGTTTCCTTGTTTATTATCTTCCACCAATTGATTCCCTACTGAGAAATGCTCATTCCACATACCAAATCATATTTCCTAACTTCAAATACTCTTCATATCCAGTCCTTTTTTTGGTCTAAATATTGCTGTTATTAGTGAAGATACAGATCAAAGGGCAAAAAGCACTTGAGAAAATCTCATAAAGCTCAATCAGAAAAAAACTTATGTGAATGTAGTGTTATTGGCTTTATACCTCTTACATCAACATTCGTTTAATTTTATTCTAGACACAAGAGTGGTAGGGAAAATCAGACAATTGTCAACTCCTAATCTAAGTCATGAAGTAGATGGGTTTTTTTCTCTCTGTCAACTATAGCCTCAAAAAACCTAGTTTCCTGGTACTGATTTGATTAGACAATGAAAATAATCCAATTAACCATACTATTAAAGGGAAACAAATGTTGAAAGCTATTTCAACTTCATCTTCATTCTTTTTGGGGGATTTTTGTTTGTTTTTTTTAAGTCAAAAGACAAACCATTCATTTCTCACAATATAGCTTTGCAACTTCATCAAGCAAGGAAAAAACTTCTGCCTTTAAAAGGGTGAGCATGACATTTGGGTGACACCTTCTGCAAGCTCCAGCACACTGTCAAATTGGGTGACCTGCCACGAGCGTTGATGCAAAATAGTCTTCTCCCATAAAAATAAGGCTATTTAGGTTCTTCTCACTGAAATTCTATTTCAGTTTTTCCAAAACTGAATACAATTAAAAGACTTCTTCTTATAGACAGAACCTACATTTCTTCAAAAGGCAACTCTTCTCTAATTTATTATTTGGATGAGAACAAGACTATCCTATATATAAATACAGCAGTGAATCTTTTTCAGCCTAATGTTCTCAAATATTTCTTGAGATGATTGAGTTTGCAGTTAGCTTCAGTTTTGATCTCACTAAAAAATTGCCACAATTGTTTAGAACTAGTTAGATAAAAGACATTAATTTTCTCATTTCAGTTTGAAATGTTACCCTAAATATACAAAAAATAGTAACAACATTTTTTAAAGTAATTCCAAATTTCTGTATTCTGCTATATTTTAAGCCATTTTTCCTGCTTTTGGTTTAATCATATTAATAGATTAATACTAGTGATTAATTCCTCACCAGTGATTCAGACAGAAGGCTTCTGGAGTAAAAGAAGGCCAAAGAGGAAGGCTGTATTTAATTTGAACTCTAAGTGAACCAGACTGCTGGCCTTTAAAGACATGAAGTTTGTAAGTGAACTCTTAAACTGAAGACTGGGGGAAAGCTGAGATGTATAAAAGACTGTGTCTTTTACTCAGAGTACCATACAAATTGTATAACTCCTAAAGGATAAGAAACAGTCCTATAAGGAATTAGAGATTTCCATTAAAATGGTACACTAGGAGGACCAAAACATGATTTTACAGCATTGCTAAAAATCTAGGAAATAAGAAAAAGCAGAAAAGGAAAGCTGGGAATGAACAAGCATGCTGGAAACTTGGTAAAATAAAAACACTGTCACTCAGAAATAATCAAGTACAAGAAATGTGACAGAGTGGTCTGTGCTAGTGATGCAAAGCTGTATCTTTAAAAGGCTGGTCCTATTATGATATGAGGGCAGAGTTTGTCTTTGTCCTGCTTCATACATCTACTCACATCTGAGGTTAAAATGAGAAGGGTCAGAGAAGGGCTGCAAGATACAGAGCAGTTGCTGGATGGGGGAGAAATAAACTGAGAGTCTTTAAACTGGGCAAGAAACAACAGAGTTTTGGGCAGTCAGAAGAGGCAGGAACCATGGTATAACAATGGGCCAACTTCTCATGCCCTCTTCAAGGACAAGAACTGAGAGGAAGCCAGCAGCCAGGTTCAAATCTAACAGAAAGATGAAATGCTTCATGCAACAAGGACGTTAAGAGAGAGAATATGCAGGCCCACATTCACAGAAATAAATTGTTAATAGCTACTCTATAGATACAGATAACTATAAGGTAAGCAATCTAGAAGACTGTTAAACAAAGCATGCCTCCCTAATCTTATTTTTCCTCAATGAGAGAGAGGCTCTGTTAGAAACAGAGTACAGAAGGACATGATCCTTTGGTACAGTCTAGTAGAGCTGTTTTTCCAATTGTGATTTGAGGAATATTTTATTCACAATTAGGTACTCCTTGTGTGTCGTTGATCACTCACCTCACAGAGCTATTACCTCTGCTTATTAGATGTGCCCCAAACCTGAAGGAATAAAAAATTAAACCCTATGAAGTCTGCTTCTAAGCTCAAATTCAAGCATGACTGTAAATATACCTGAATACATTACTATAAACAAAAAGTTGGTCCCAGAAGAAACATATGTGCCCACAATGGGAAAGGAAATACTTTTGTGCACCTCTGGCATGTGCAGGTTTTTTTTTTAACAAAGTCTTATTCTGTCAAGATTTTGATCTGTTTCTATTTCTCTGAAATGTACTCCGTGACAGCAAAGAGGGTGAAAAATACAACCAGTCAGAAATAAATGTCACTTCAATTTGTACCAAAATTAATTTATTATCACTAGATACAACAAAACTAGAATATAGAAGCAAGTGACTGTACTTTTCCTCACTCTTCCTGAGCCTTTGTAGCCTACACCTGATTTACCAAAATCAGCTTTTATTACACTGTTGGGCATTCCATACCATAAGTCAGATCTTTGAAGCATGTAAAGGGAATTTGATCTTCCGAAGACTGTATGAATCAGGATCAAGTTGCTAAAACCTGCTCATTTTTGTTAAACACCATTGTAATATATTAGCTTTGTGCAACATTATTTGTCTCTTATTTTTGCATTAAATACAGACAGCAGTGATACCACAATTACCTTGCCAGAGACTGAATTTTTAATTTTACTGACTATATAATCAACTCCCATTAAGGAGTCAGCAAAAGAGACATCGGGTGTTCTTTTTTTTTAGTCTCCAGGTCTCATATATTTAGGCAAACAGTATTAGCTATAAGGCTTGCATGAGCACTAGATGGTGACACTAAATATTATTATAGTCACAAGCTAAAACACTATTGTGGTTTAACCCCAGCCAACAACCAAGGCCCACTCAGCTGCCCACCCACGCCCCCCACCAGTGGGATTGGGGAGAGAATCAGAAAGGGAAAAGTTTGAGAACTCGTGGGTTGAGATAATGACAGTGAACTGACAGATAACAGATAAGTAACTGTTTAGTAGGGAAAGCAAAACCCACGCACACAAGCAAAGCAAACCAAGGAATTAATTCACTGCTTCCCATGGGCAGGCAGTGTTCAGACACCTCCAGAAGAACAACACTTCTAATATTTAGTTAGGAAGACAAAGAAGATCACACCAAATTTCCTCCTGTTTCCTTCTTCTTCCCCTCACTGGGCATGATGTCTCATGCTCTGGAACATCCCTTTGGTCACTTGGGGTCACCTGTCCTGGCTGTGTCTCCTCTCAACCTCCCAAGCACCCCCATCCCCCTCACCAGCATGGCAGTACGAAAGCAGAAAAGGCTTTGGCTTTGTGTAAACCCTGGTCAGNTAAAAAGCAGAAAAGGCTTTGGCTTTGTGTAAACCCTGTTCAGGAATAACAAAAACATCTTTTTATTATCAACCCTATGTTCAGCAAAAATTCAAATCACAGCCATACCAGCCACTGTAAAGAAAATTAACTCTACCACAGCCAAAGCCAGCACAAACACAAGAATCACAAGGATCAAAATTATCCAACTGGGAGACTGGCAGCTGAGGTTAGATAGATCTCATCTGTTTCATCTTCTTTATATTACAAAATAATCTTTGATGTAAGAGGGTGTGCAGTTACAAACCACAAGGTGTCAGCTTCAACCTGGCAAGAAAATATGTACATGAAAATTAAAACATTATGTGGTCAAAGGGTGAGAGAAAGTGATGTATCTAAACTTTTTGGTCCTGAAACTCCACTTGGAAATTACATACCTCCCACAATCCTGAAAGCTGAAGGAAGACTATGGAGTTTTGAAAGGGTCACCTGGAGACACCAAGTAACATGAGAAACATGCCTTTCCTCACTGCATGTATTTCTGATACTGTTCCACTTCTTTGAGTTTGCAATACCAGCAAAGAATATTCATTAGCCTCCCTGAGACATGTGAGAGATGTTAGTAGTGTTTTCTGAATAACCATCTTCAATATTCCAGTTAGTGATGCATTAAAAACAAAAACACAACAAAAAAAACCCAAACAAAACAAACCCAAAAAACCCAACCAACCAAATCCCCTCCACCCCTGC
>VZTN01006380.1:24261-42112 GCA_013400515.1 Erpornis zantholeuca
TTATTTTCTGGAGAGGATGATTTTCTCTGTCATTTAACATAAACTAGTGACACATATGCAAATTCTGGTCTAGGCTGCCATATTCCCTCTCACCTGCTCCAGGATGCTGGCTTTTGTGGTAAGCTTCTCCCACAGTCAGCTGTACTGCTGACAAAATATAATATCCACAGTAACAGAACTTGGAATTTTTCTTAGCAGCTATTCAGTAAGTTCCTATGCTATCATGCAAAAGAATTACAGGGTGTGCTCATAGCTTCTCAAAAGGACAGAGAAGCTAATAACCAGATACTTCTCTAAGTTCCATAAACAGATATTTGAAACAATAAAAGTCTCCCACAGTTCAATTACAGACACAGTCTTCACTGAATATATCTGTCCACAGAAAGCTAAAAAAAGGCACAAGAATATTTGCAACAGCCTTTGCTCTCTTTTCAGTGGAAGATTTCAGTACTGACTTTCCTGAGCATCAATATATGAATAATAGAGAAAAAAAGGAAGCAACAAATGTAGAAATACTGCTGACTTGGTATTGCCAGATGTCAGATTTGTTCTACTAGACAGTGAACAAAGAAAACAAGCAGGAAAATGTCTTTGATATATCTTGATTGTTTAACAGTTTGTTCCTGTCAGCAAGCTCTTAGAAACTTCATTGCACTGAAGAGGCTGTACCCCAGAGATAGATGGTAATACGTTTTATTTGGTTTGGAATCACAAAGATTTTTGTGCTGTAGCTATGTACTGTCATATATTAGAGGAACTGCAGGGCTGTCACAACCTACAGTTTGCTCTGGTTACACCTGCAGCCCTGATTCCAGAATGCTCTGCAGTGTCTCCAACACAGCCTTCTTTGTTCCGTGCTGCTGAAGGAAGGCATAGTAGCATGGCAAAACTTTACACCAAAAAGCACTATTCATTCTGATACCAATGCCCATGAACGTGCTGCTGCCCCCCTTTGGATGATGATTATCTGTTAGGTTAAAACTCTACCTGGATTTAAACATGCTACATGAGAACTTTTTTACAAAAGCGAACACTGACTGAAAGTTGTAGCAAATCATGATAAAGTGAAATCAAATAGAATCTGGTAGGAAGATCATGCATGGCTTTGAGGCACAGTTGTTTGTCTAGCAGCAAAACCAGTCAGAAATTTTGGTCACAAATAAAACTGGGAGTTTTCATACCATCATCATTGATTAATGCATCCAGTTTTATATATTTATCAGATAGTAATAAATCATGCCTATGCATGCAAGACTTTTTAATTAAAGTACTCCTTTTAATATAAATAAAATGCTTGTATATTTAGATAGAAATTTACAGGTGTATAGAGAAAGGCTAATATTATCTGCAGGGGAATAAATTGTCTTTTTTCTTCTTTTACAAAAAATGGAGAAATACAGAACTATTAGACCCAGACAGCAGGGACAGTAGGATGCACTGTTACCTGTTACCTTCCTTGACAGGTTCACTAAAGTTTAAACTGCTGCGCTACCTCTTTTGAACACCCCTCTTTACTATCTATGGCTTAATAAACAAGTTCAGTAAACAAGAAACTCATTCATGGACAGGAGGTAGGTGAACAATTTCCTGGAGATACCATCAATCTGGTCAGGCAAGCCCAAAAAAAATTTGTGCATCCTTTGAACTGATTAGATGAGAACATGCTTTCCCTTATCTACAACATCAATATTATCACTCCATTGCACATGACTTCAGGAACACATACTGGAGGCTGAAGTGGATTAAATGGATACATTTAATCATTTGAATTCAGAGTCACCTCTTCTAGTAGACTCCTACAATTTGTACGGGTAGGAATCAGACTTAGCTGTCTCAACCTCACCCTGATCAGAAGCTTTGTAAAATAAACCTGAGATATTCACTGTGTGTCTGTTCCTCTATGTAAGGTAAACATACAACTGAGTATCACCACCATCCTGAAAAAACTACTGCTGTGGATTTCACATGGATTTTAACAAATCATATCAATCCCTGGAAGTGTTCAAGGCCAGGCTGGATGGGGCTTTAAGCAACCTGGTCCAGTGGAAGATGTCCCTGCCAAGAACAGGGAGGGTGGAACTGGATGATCTTATAGGTCCCTCCCTTTTCAGGTATTTATAGATAAACATTTAAGAGAGAGCAGTCACCATCTCCATCAATCCTCATTGTGTGCCTTATTTTAAGCTGGAAAAATGTGGGGCAACAATCATCCTCAGCCATTGTATTTCTTACAGTAAATATGTGTGCATATATATTTCCTATCTTCCAATATCTAGGTGTCCAGACTTTTTTTATTCTGTACTCTCAAATCTGATTTCAAAGTAGTTTATTGCTGAGCTCTGTGTCCTCTCCTACTACTTACAACAGGATTAGTACAAAAATATATGTCATCTTTTCCACCCACTCATGTGCAATCCCTTTTCTTTGCTGAATAATGTTACTGGCACTTTCTCATTCAAGGAGATTATTATCAAACATCACTGTCAGATCTCAGTAAAAAAAACCCAGCAAAACCTTTGCAATTTGCGCTACCACAAAATAGTGTATTCTGACATATTTTAGTGAGATAAAAATGCAATATAATTTTCATAGATGACAGAAGGAAAAGATCTTTCATTTAAAAGTTTTTAAAAAATCTCTAATATATAACCTGAAAGATATTCTTCAAGAACATAAATCTATAATTAATAATCATTTTATTTGAGCTTTTCAGTTCACTTTTATTACATATTTTTTAACCAGCAACTAGTGAGGTGCAACAACTAGTCTGAGTACTTGCAGACATCACCTACTGGGGGATGTAGCGATTTCAATTAGTGTTGTCTCATGGAAAAGCACGTTCTTTTGACTAAACAGCCTCCTATGAAAATCTTATAAACGATAACCCACTAAAATGATTAAGGATCTTGTATGAATAAAAAGCACTTAAATTGTCTAGGAAAAGCATTTTTCAACTATTAGCTGAAATGTTTCTTGCATGTAAAAATTATGCCCTGCCCTGGATGATTTCACAGAATCACAGAATGTTAATAGTTTGGAAGGGACCTTAAAGATCATTTAGTCCCAATTTCCCTGCCATGACTAGGGACACATCCCACTACAGCAGGTTGCCCAAGGCCTTATCCAATCTGGTTTTGAGCTCTGCCAGGGATGGGGCATCTACAACCTCCCTGGGTAGCTTGTTGTGAGTGTGTCACCACCCTCACAGTAAAGGATTTCTTCCTTAACTAACCTAAATTTCTCCTCTTTTAACTTTTACCTGTTACTCCTTGTCCTATCACTACTGTTTCTGATAAAGAGTCCCTCTCCAGCTTCCCTGTAAGCTCCCTTCAGGTACTAGAACATTGCTATGAGGTCTCCACACAGCTTTCTCTTCTCCAGGCTGAGCAGGCCCCACCTTCTCAGTCTGTTTCCATAGTGGAGGTGCTCCAGTGCTCTGGTCAACTTCATGGCCCCTCTCTGAACTTCCTCCAGCAGTTCCATGTCCTTCTTATGCTCAAGCATTTTTTTCAACTGTTTTGACTTTGCACAGAGAACCTTGCATTACATTACATACCTTTTGATGCAGTGCTTTTCAAAACCTCTGTTACACAAATCACAAGGCACAGGTGACCATTTAAATATTTCCATTTTAATCACATATGCATGAACCACTCACCCATAGCTGTTGCTAACAATTCAGTGTTCAGTATTCCTTTCTAGGCCAGTGGTACCTGGCATTACACCTGCAATAAGGCACTTCAAGACAACCTGGCTACTGAAAGGATTACAAACCAACCAGGACAGTAGCTTAAGAATAATTTCTGCTGCTTTTCAGTTGCACTAAGCATTGAAAATCCAGTGCTTCCCCATAATCTCTGTGTGTGCTATATGGCAGCCCCCAGAGTCTGTCTGCCATAAATCTATCAGCAACTCATAAAGTTGTTGAAAAGAAACACTTAGGCAGCCATTACAAAGTGCTCACTCCCTCCCATGAGAAACTAAAGAGCTGTAAAAGAAGCTTCTCAAATTCTCTTTTCAAGCTGTAGACAGCTACAATCAAACCTGCACATGGAGGACAAAGAATATAATAGAATCCCCCTAAAATTCCATATAAATTCAGAAATCTGCAGAAGTACTATTCTGCCAGAGGATACAAAAGAAAATCCTAGCGATATGAATCTGATCAGTTGTGCATTGAGTGGCATGCTCTCACTGAAAACAAAATATTCGTGGGGAAAAAAGGATTAATAGTTGCTGAAAATTTTCAAAGTACTGAAGTCAGATCTAGCTCAGTGGAGATGTCAAAGCATCCAGTTGAAAGGGAAAGGGGCAAGTAGAAAACATGAGCCATATTCAGCTGTCAGATTTTAAGTGATAAAGGTGGAATTTTCTTTATGTGCCCTTGGGAAGTGTCTGATAGTTGTTGAAGCACATGTTCTTTCCTATGTAACTCACTTATTCAGAAACACAGTATGTGAAAATATACTCTGAAAAAATCCTACTGCTTCACCAACATTCTATTAGATTTAAAAATTTTGTCAATTTGTCAGAGTTAAACTGACTCCACAGTCCAAACTGACCTTCAAAATTCTGGAAAACCAACAGTGACATTTGTTCCTGCTCAGAATAAGCTCTCTGGAGCAACCATCTGTCTCACGCCCCATAAAGTCTATGTTAATAATTATCACAATTGCCAACAAGAAAGCACAGGGGTTGTGCATTACTGACTTTCAAGCTTGCAACTCCTATTTTATGAAAGATTAAGGTGCTGTTCAAAATGCTTCTTTGCATATAAATGATTCCTCCCTCCCTTTTGATGTAGAGGTTTGCTTTCACAATTTCAAAACTCAAAATCAAGTTTAGAGAAACTCCAGAAAACAATGGCATGAATCTTCAAGGCCATCATCTTCACAGTAGACATAAAGAAATAAAAACAAGAGAAACCTGCAATGAGGTGATGCATGTATAGTGGTTGCAGTTTGCTGATGGCCTTTAACTACTTCATTGAAAGAAAGAAAAGTTCCTGTAAAAATGAAAATTGAGCCTTTCTTTTTGCTTCCTAATACACTGGAACATCTGTATCTAAGGCATCAGTCTACAAGCAAAGGCTCAATTAAATAACAAAATGTCAGTTTAGGAACATAAACCTGAGCTTATTAGAAGGTTGTTTTGAACAGTCAGACCTGTGCTATGTCTGAGTTCAAAGCTGGTTTAGCTGCAGTGTTTATTGCTGTGAGATTGAAGCAGGTGGTATCTTCAGACAGGGATAAAAATATACAAATCTGTTGATATCTACAAATTGGCAAAGATATTTGCCATCTAACATCCCCTGTTACATGATCCCAAGAGACATGCAAGCCTGAAACTATTTCAGAGGTGGTAATGGCATAAAACATTATCCTGAGAGATGATTAATCAGAACATCTGATTTATGTTGTATATATCACTGATTATTCCTGATTTGCTCACCAATGGAGACATCCATGTCTCCTCTCTAACTGTATAGTCCTAGGATTTTCAATCTTTCTTAACACAGTGAATTTTCTCTGGTTTCGGGGTGGTTTTTTTTAATATCTATGAAGGTTTCAATTTCCTTCATTCCTAATATTTTTGTGTATTTTGCTTTCCCTCCTTTTTGAGAAGGACTGTTACAGAAAGCAGTAGCTGCAGGAGGGCAATCATACTAAGGATTTGCATAATGACAGCCTACCAGTCTGATTTCGACCTGTAGCTTTATGGGATGTTTAGGCACCAAACTCATACAGGTTGAATCCCATTGCCCTGTCTTCAGGAGTGAATCTGTCCACCGGGCTGCCCAAGGTGGGGCAGTACAATGGTTCAGCAGAGGCTACAAAGCCCTCCTGAGAGGCTGTGCACGTGTCTATTCAGGCAATTGGGCTAGGCCAGCCTGCTTTTGGTGCTGCACTTTGCTGGCTCCTGTGCAGCCTCTCATCCACCAGCACCCCCAAGTCCTTCTCAGCAGGGCTGCTGTGGATCCCCTGGATTCCTAGTCCATTGATACTTAGGAACTTACCCACCACACATATCAGGAGTATCCTGGGTTGCATGCAGCTCCCCATGCTACTTTTTCAGTAGATATCAGGGTGGTTGAAGTCCCCCAGCAGGATTAGAGCCTGCGAGTGTGTGCCTCCTGTAGCTGGAGCAGGATGGCTTCGTCAGTAGGCTCCCTTTGTCAGGCAGCTTGTGGTGCGCACCAGTCACCAGGTTGCCTTTGTTGCATCAGTCCCTGATTCCTACCCACAAGCTCTCAACCATGGCTAGTCTTCAAATATATCCTCCTACCTGTCAATCCCCAAAACTCAGAAGAAACTCATCAGTGTTTGTACTGGAATTTCATTAGTCGTCCCCCTTGTGTTTCAAAAGATAACAGTAATGACACACTGATTGATACAGTGCATTTTTGCTTGCTTTGAATTCATTTGAGACAGGTAGTAAATGTTTGAATTTGTTTTGGTTTTGTACCTCTTGTATTTAAAGAGTAAGAGCTGTCATTTTCAAGAAGAAGATGCACAATGGGGACATAATTTCTATTTTAAAAAATGACAAAATAATATTCTTCTTTTATATCATTGTTTTGAACTGCTGATTTAGGAAGTCAGTCTTGATGATGCAATAATAAACAAAGCCTTCAAGCTTAAAAGGTGTCTTCATCTTCTGTTGAACAAAGCACAAACTGAATTTTAAAACAAGAGATGGGGCTGTTGCGTCTGCCAACAAATCTCATTTCCAAGCTGCCCTCTGGCACCAAGACCAAAAGAATATTTGAAAGGACTGTGCAGAGGATTATTGTTTGATCCCTGTTTCAAGCTCAGAATTTGCACTGTGCTCCATTCTCTGATGATAAATATCTCAGCTTTCATAGGCAAAGCCAGGCACTTTGCCTTATGACTCCAAATGCCTTCTTAAAGATTATGTGAACTTGCAGGGAGCAGGATGCAGCTCAGAGGATGTCAAGACATGGAAAGGAAACAAAAAACACATTTGTGCTATGGTTTATCTTTCCTTTTTTTTTGTTATTAACACTCTTTCAGCCAAAAGTGCCATGGAGTTGAACATATAGTGTAAGAACAATAGCAAGTCAGTTTACTTGACTTCCCTGCATTTGAAAATAGCAAAAATGTAATGATGCTGGGAAGGAGTGTCTGAGACATAAGATTCATACCTAACTCCATGTGTTTAGGAGCTCTTTGCTTTTGTAAGTTTTCTACTGTTCATAATACATCTCCATCGCTTCCATGACACCTTTCACCTCCCTTTTGTATTCATCAGGAAATTAAATATTTCCTCTCTCAAAACTGGTGTGAAGGGAAGGGGAAGAAATGTGGAGCAGGTAATCTTCTCATCAATAGAACACTGCTTTATTTGTAAAGTATTTCTTTAATACTTCAACTGCAAATATTGGGGGAGAAAATGAAAAACTTTACTGTTTACTATTTTCAGACTATAATTTTCAGAGGAAGACCATTACTTCAGAAAAAATAGAACACTAATGAAAAGTTAGACCTATATAACTTTCATATACTGTACATAGGCAATTTTATGGAAACCTCACAAATTATTTTCCTCTTTCCTGCTTATTTTTACTATTTGTAAAATAGTAAACCACTATTATTGATGGTTCATTATGTTGGAGGTTTTATGCATTTTAATTTTACACCTGACTTTGCTTTACATATATTTGAGATTAGATTAAAACAATGCTACTTTGTTGCCTTAGGAATTAGTCTTAACAAGAGTAATCAATCAATTAATTGCTTTTTGTTGATGATTAAAATTTTTTCTATGTTTTATTCCCGCACTTACTTGTCCTGCAATTTGAACTCAGAGGCCTATGAATATTAAATCAAGATTTCAGGACTTAACATTTAAGAATGATGAGAAGAAGAATATAGTGAATATTTTCTACCTTCCATGTTATTGTTTACAATGGAAATACATTAACTGGTCAGAGATGATCAAACTTGTGCCTTGTTCATAAAAATAAGTCTGATTATTAACTTTAGGTTACTTTTCAGCATTGTCACACTGAATCAAAAACCTAAAAGCTGTCTGTTCTCTCTAGCAATATACAAACATTTTCGATTTATGCACACAAGCATGCACATCCATTGTAAGCTCTATTGCTAACTGGAAGACAGAAGGGAAAGAAAAGACTTTAAAGACTGTTATCAACCTTAACTTTAAGCAGACAAATCCTCTCAGCAGCTGTTACTATTCACTGAAGAACACTATTCATAGCAGTCAAAAGTGCTGCTCTTCTCTGGACATCCAAGAGAAATCCTCTGTAGAAAACATAGAATTGGCTTGTGACAAAAGGAGAGAGCTTAAAGTGAACAAAAATGGTGAAGACCCAAGCAGGGTCTCCAGTAGCTTTCAGAGCCTCTAATAATTAAAATTATTTCATAAGAAGCATACTTTCTTCTCCCCAAGTGAGCTAGGTCCAATAATTCTGTGCTTACTGAGAAGATAGGCTTCATATTTTGTCCATGAACAAAATAAGATTCCTATAATAATTCAACTTCATGACATAGAGAGAAAAAAATTTAGCCTGGATAGAAAAAATGCCCACATAAAAGGACTTTCAAAGGTAACATAGCCCTCTCTACAATAGATACAAATTTCACTGGCAGCCTGAAGTGACAGTGGCTGTAATTGAAGAGACACAGGTTAGAATCAATGATTGAACTTTAAAGTGCTAATCAGAGCTGTGGTGTTGATCGATTTTGTACAATTTTAAGCCTACTTATCAAATGATCTGGGCTGACAATTAGTAAAACATTAAAATAATGGGTTCAGGAAGAAACAAAGGGTATTGATCAGAAACTGGAAGGGGAAGCAGAAAAAAAAGAACACATGAATTTCAGAATGAAAATTGTTTCTTAGGTGATTGAAACACAAGTTCACTGATGCCTAAATATGGACAGTGAACAAAGACATAATTAGAAGAAAAGCTCTATTAAGTTTAGATGACTGCTGTAATGGGTATTATTCATACTGAATAATATATTCAGAACTAATAAATGTTTTTGGCTGAACATAAATTATCCAAAAAGAGTGCATATGTACAGACATTATCTAGATATTTTTAGACTCAGAAGCCTTTGGAGGCTCTACAGTGATATTTTCTGTGTGTTTTTCGATGTCTTTAACCACCTGTAGTTCACTTCTATTGGGCAAACACCATGCTTCCAGCATATTTCTCAGTGCAAAGGGAACTCTGGGAGCCCAAGATCTGTCCCAGAAAAATTTATTGCCATTTTGCATTATTGAAGTAGCTCAAAGCAACTGGAAGCATAAACAGGGGGAACTGTATTCATTTCCACTACCTAAAGAAAAAGTATAAAAAAATGTTATGCAAACATCTGTCAGAGACAAGGCAAACAAGTAATGGCATCTGAATGCACATGGACAGAAACTTAAATTAGAACCACTGAAACAGTTCAAGTGGTGAATGTGCACATTAGGACACTTTCTGTCAAACTGATGCATGTCCACTTAACACAATGCCCTGACTGATGCTGTCCTTTGAAACAATAGGCTGTGAATACGAATAATCCCTAAATAGCAGCAGGTCTGGATTCCAGCACAGACTCTGAGTGCTTACAGACTGGAGAATGAGGTTTAAAAATACAGCCTTAAGCCCAAATTAACACCCATGAGTCATCCCTGTCTGTCCTAGCTAAATACAGAAGCCACCAGCAGCTTTGAGGAAAAGACGTTAAAAATCTGCGGCAGCACTACCACACCATATGAATGACATCATCCCAATAAGACTCATTTTACAGAGGACCAGACCAGCTATTTGTAGAAAAACACCAACACAACCACACTTCTGTCATCATATGTACTGGAAAGTGACTGATTAACAAAAGGGGAACAAATGCTGTCCAACAAGCAGTACTCTGAAGATTTCTTCTCGTTGCAGTTTCAGACTCTTGACTGCAGCACATACTGCCCTTGTTTATCTCCCTGAAATACAAACAGGCTCTGAACCACTCAAGGCTTCTTCCACTTTCAACTCTATTTTTTGCTGGCTTTGTAGGATAAAGATCTTCAAGGAAATGACATAGCCTTTAGTACATGCATCAGTTATTCCCTGGCTGCACCAGGAGAATCATCCCTGACCTACTTTCCTTTATTTTTTCCATCTGTGTTTTTGATTATGTTCCTATTTACAGGACTGCTACTTGATGCCTTCCATTTCTTGTTTGAAAATGTCACATATATGGCAACTATTCTCTGCTACTGACCTTTACAGGTTTGATTACTTTGAGACTCCCCTACCTGATATTACAAATAATCTTGCGGCTTAAGTTAGTGATTAATAGCAAACCCAGAACAGGATATCCCTGTTACAGACTATCATACATAACTGAAAATATACAACTGCCACATCTGAAGATGGTATCAAACCACAACTGAAATCATTCCCTTTAATATCCTATTTCAAAAAGAAAGGAGGGGACTATAGTTTGACCAAACAGAATACTGTGGGAAAGTTGTTCAGGAACACCTCTGCTATGCAAAATGTTCTGAAGCATCTAAAAAGAGATGTTAGCCAAAAGAACAGGAAGTAGTGATAGAGGCTGAGTGGTACTTTTCATGAGCTGATGGTAAATACACTTTCAGAATGCATGTCTTCTTTTTCTTTTGTTTTTTTTTCCCCCATATCATTGAAATTTAAAACCACAGAGTTCCTTTTCAGAGTTCAGAAATCTCAATATGAGCTCAAAAAAGAACCATTTGACAGAGTCAATAAAGGTGTATACTCATTACAGACAGAATTTGGTTAAGTTAGTTTTCCCTTTCCAGTCTAAATTAATCATTTATGCTTCCTTTAGAGATGACAGAGACATTCTACACCTTTCCAGAGGTTGATTAATCCTACCTGTTTTATGATGGGAAGCAGGCATCAAGAGAGACAATTTACTACAGAGAAAAATAGCATGACTACAAGAATTTGCATATTCAGAAAATAAGGCAAATAAAAGAGAGAGATCCATAGATTATACTAGCTGAAACAAGAAACAAACAAACAAACAACCCAATGCAACAACACACATGGGAAAAATAAATAACTTTAAGAGTATTCTTGGGATATGGCATAGCCAATAATAGCATTCCAATTTTCTTTTACATATTCATTTAAGACATAAAGCAAAATCATCAGCTGTTATAAACGATCATTTTCCCATTTAAGTCAATAAGACTTCATTAATTTACACTAGTAGGATGTTTGCCTAATAAAATTTACAATCAAAGGAAAAATTAGAGCAGATGGGAGACAGAAACTAAGGGACTCTGTGAATTTAACTAAAGTAGAGAACATGAAGAAACAATGTTTTTATTCTTTGAAAAATAAGCTAATGGACCTCATTCAGAAAATGCTGAAGGAGCACAAACAAATGCTTCATCATCATTTGAACCGCTGTCACATGAAAAAACTCAGGGTATAGACTGAAATCTAAGGAAGCTTTAGGATTTAAAACCAGGAAAATGTACTTTCCTTCACGGGACTATTTGAAATACAAGTATATACTTGAGCAAATCTATGCAGACCTTTCTCCCACCGATTCCCATAACCCATAATCTCCCTGTCCTTTTTGAACCCTGACATGACTGTGGTACTGTACTTTCATGGGGCACTCTGGAATTTTATGTTGCAGTTTCAATACAAGGAATATTCCCTCAAGAACAATTGTACACTTCAGTATAATGCATCTTAAAACTGGAGGAGGCGAAGTTCTACACTGCCAAATAATTTTTACAGGCAAATTACTGTATGAACCTTTTGGGTCTCAACCTGAGTTTATAAAACTTTGTACAGTATGAACTGTTTTACTTGAAGAACATGAAGAGGGTATGAATCTGTGCATCAGGAAATATAAATAGTTCCAAGAACAACTCTTGGCATACTCAAAATACTTATAACTGCATTTACAAGAAAAAAACATTTTCACCTGTATCTACAGCTAGCTATGATTTTCTGTACACAAACAAAGTTCAGTGTGAACATTTGCTTTGGAAGACATATAAGAAAGTTAAACTATTAAGAGTGCGTTGCCCCCCTGGGGACAAAGTCCACTCTCTTCCATCTTAGCTGTAAATTACAGCAGTCAGTATGTCAAATATTCTTCAGATATACCAGGAGAGGCTTTTTACAGCTATGCATATCTGACAAACAAGAAGCATGTTTGTCATCAGCATATTATGCCAGACCTTTCAAGGGGTCACTGAAATACTGAGGAGTTGTAGTGGTATGAATGCATGCATGTCTGGGGCACAGATGTGGGCATAGTTACGTAAGTATTTTTCTGGTCTAACTCTGAAAAACTCAGTAGACTAGGTATTTGAAATAAATGTTAGGTTTGCTGTTTGTTATTATTCAGAAACGTTGCTGATGATGCTACAATTAGATGGACTTAGGCTATGCTATATTTCTCAACCTTTGAATTTAAGCCATTGTGGACCCTCGTCTTTAAATCCCACAATACAGAAGGTAAAAATGTTTGCATATCTCTATGCTTTTTAATATATTACAGAATCACAGAATTACAGAATAAGCTGAGTTGCACCCACAAGGTGCAATCATCAAGTCCAGATCCCAGCCCTGCACAGCACCATCTCCAGGAGTCACACCATGTGCCTGAGAGCATTGTCCAAAAGCTTCTTGAACTCTGTCAGGCTGGTGCAGTGACCACTGCCCTGGGGAGCTGTTCCAGTGCCCAACCACCCTCTGGATGAAGGACCTTTTCCTGATATCCAACCTAAACCTCTCTGACACATCTTCAGGACCTATAATATCTTCCCTCTTTCTCATGCTTATTACATATGTAATATGTAAATATGTGCATATGTATGTATAGATGTAGATATATGAAACTTACATAAAGGCTTCATACATACACCTCTCTCCCCCACAAAAAAAAGCCACCAACCTACAGTACTGCTCACACTAAGCTCCCCATGCTGCATAATAAGGGTTCCACCTAAAGAAAGAGAGGAGGGGTGACCTCTGCAGATCATGAAATGCATCAGGAATGAGCAGTGAAGTGAAACAGCATTCTCAGACCTCTCCCTTTTTAGATTTACAAAACTCTTTGTATTCTGTCTTTAGTTTTCTTTAAGCTTTCCCAAACTAGAGATAGCAGCATAGATCACTCAAAACTGGATGTGAAACTGCTGTGCCTTCACAGGCTTTCCTTGGGTCTCACCTCCTACTATCAGTTCTGTCTTCCTGAGTCTTCACATCTCCTCTGTTTCTTTGGCAAACAAGACAAGACAATACGATGTTTGTCTCTGTGTACAGGATAAAAGCTTTCCAATTTTCCATCTGCCCAATGGTGATGTTGTTGCTCAAAACACACTTTCAAGATGAAAAACCCATAGAAAGCCAGCACACATTACAGAATTTCTGTTCTGTTGTTGACTACAAAATATAAGGCATAACAAGCACCCAACTGCCTACAGAAACTCTGCAGTTACAGTTTCCCTTGCAATGTCATCTATCACAATAGTACTTTATGGATCTGGTTAAATCCAGCCAATTATTGTGTATTCTGAATGTGCCAACAGCTCCATGGAGTATTCTTTAAATGTCCAGAATTAATTGCCATTTTTTCTTGCATATGCAAATAATTAAATCTACAAAAACCTGGTATTAACCACCTTAAGTAATATTTTTCACTGACAAACAGAAAATCTGGAGTAGAAAATGTCCTTATGCCTAAGAAATACTCATAGATCATGCCAAAAAACCCAAAGCAGGGAAACTTGCAGTTGTAGAATAAGATTGCATGCATAATGAAAAAGTATTGGAGAAATGGTTTAAAAGAAGATAAAGACTCTCACTGTTTGTGGACAGACTTTTCATTGGACTGAAGAGGTATAAGAGAAATAAAAGAATCTTCGTGTTATCTGTAAGGTTTCTTGAGAACATATAAAAGCACCTAAATTGACAAAGCTAACTGAAGGTTCACCAATTTATGCATTTGTCAGAACAGCTAGCAGGAGAAATAGGATATTCATCTATATTCCACCTTATAACTTTGTGGTCCAACCTGATGTCACAGGGTTTCTTCCCTCTCTTCCTCTTTCAAGTGCCCTTTTCAGAACCAGATGTTTAGGCAAAAAGGAATCAGCAATTTCCATTATAGGTGCATCCCTCCAAGTCAGGGAGAGCAAAGATGTAGAAATACCTCTGTGGGCGCAAAAGCATAGAAAGGAAGTACAGACTGAACTTATAAAGTAGAATCTTATATCTGTAGCATCTCTTTCCTGCCTTAGTATTCTCAAAGCTTCTAAATACACTATTGGAAATATTGGGGTAAAGCCTTAAAAGTATTATATTTAAAAATAATTTATTTAACATCAGAATATAGCAAAAAAAAGTTACTTTTTCACATTGAATCACTTAAATGGGAAGAAATTATGCAGTTTATTAGAGTAACTGAGAACTAAGGAACACACAGGCAACCCTCAATGCCAGAGGCACAGTTACTGCCAGTGGAGTTTTAATGAAAACATTTCCTGAGATTTTTCCCTTCTTAACATTGAGAGTCTCTTTAACTTCATTTGAAGGGATAAATGAGGAAAATACAACTATGTCTTAGCGTCTCTTCCTTTCCTAAGCACAGCTGTAAAGAGAAAATAAAGAGCAATGCTCAAAAATTAGCCCAGAGGGAGGATGATTAGCTGAGTGAAAAAATTATCAAGTAAAGCTAAGCTGAGCTCATTCAGTTTAAACTGAGACTTTCTTTTTCATGTTGTGGGTATGTAGCCTGACACCACTGGTGCACTTTATGAGAAATATTATGCTTTCAAGTAGTGCTATGGAATTTGCTAAAATTTAGATATTTTAATTTTGTATTTGAGTTCAGATATAAGGAACTAAAAATGCCCTGTGGTAGCTACTTGTATGTTACTGTTGCAAATATTTCTGTGGAAAGCTATCCTATGTTCACAAGGGGACATCTCTTTGCAGCATCTCTTGTGTTTTTCCAGTAAGGGATAACACAGAAATTTTGTTAAGAAGATATTCCTGCTCAAAGGACTACTCATCAAGTATACTTGCACTCTTGCAAATCCTGATAATTCCTAGGGCTTATGCAAGGAGGATTATGGGATTCTGCAGGGACTTGAATTTTATTTTTTTCTTTTTTTTTGTCCAAGTGATTCAGGGATATGCAGCAGCAAATAGAGGAACAGCATGTAAGATGTTAGATTCTCTTGTGTTCTATCAAAGTATAGGGCAGTGCCAGATCTTTTTCTGTAAAAACAGTTTTACTGTGTCTTTACATGACAACAAAAGTTACCCTATACAAAAATACCACAACTTACATTATAGCTTCAACTTAAACTACCTAGAGGAGAAACAGGACTATTTTCTGCATTTCATTTAACAGTTCCATGAAAGCATACTGCATATGACATTTAACATGCTCTTGCTTTCTTTTTGAATTCCTTTTGAATTCCGAAGCTCACCTTATCAAGGCACTAGGAGGATTGGACAAGAAAAAGCAATGGAATCAAATTAGAGAAAAAACAGCTTGCATTAGGTTGGGAAAAATTCACCATTAGCAGTTGAGCAAAGAGATGCAGCATCTGAGAATGAAGGCACAGAGCTGACCTTATGAATTCTCTTCATGTTTTCTGCAGATTCCCTGTGGGATTTGTCATAACCAGCCTAATACTGCCAGACTTTAATGTATGCACCATCAGTATCCTGAAAATAACAGCGCTTCTGTACCTCACAAAGATATGAGAGATGAATGCTGGGTGATTCTTTGACATCTCCCATTTCCCTTGTTCCTACATTTGAATAGATCTGTTCTGGCTATAATTATCTGGAAACAACAAGTAACACCCAGAGGATGCAGTTAATAACAGCTTTGCCCTTCTGTGATACACCGAGCATGAAAACATGAGAGCATATCCCACGGAGCACTTTCCCAGTTCAAAAGAGGTTTGCATTCCACCTAAAGCCTTCTCAAGTAAAACTTTTCCACATTTAAGTCCTGTCTTTTTCCCTTGCCCAGGGCAGGCTGCAAGAAAACTTTCTTCTTGTGTAGGTTCCCTCTTGAATTTTTTCCCTCCAGCTGAATTCAATATTCGTTTATAATAAATATCTTACCCTTTCCTGTCTGTCATTGGTTCCTGCATTACCATGGCCATATAACTGGAAATGGTATATCTCTAAAAAGGATCTATGTCTGAATAAATCAGGTTGTCTGCAGAACAAACTATACCTGAAAGTCCATTGATGCGCTTATCCTCAGTTGTTATTTATGTTTCCACTCAGTTTTGAAGACCAAAGCAAAGCAATGGGAGCCAAGGGGGTTATGCTGAATTTAGTGTACTGAAGTGGTACCTTGAGGACTCCTGATATCACCTTCTGACCAATCATAGCAGTGCAATAGCTCTTGGTTTTGTATAGTTTTGAAATTTTTGAGCATTGAATGACTTTCAGCCAAAAATTCATTAAAATAACAGAAAATTAAAAGTTGCTCAATGAAGTTTCTGCCTATCAAAATATAACACCCCCTGCCACACTTCTTTCAAGAGCATACTAAAACAATTGGGAAAAATCCTAAATCTTTCAAGGATCTAAAAGTCGGTGAAATAATTTGTAACACTATGTTTGCAACCAATTTTGCCTAAGATTGGATGAAAACATGGACAGACACGTTTACTTTAGTGAGACACCAATATAGGACCCTAACTATCCCAAACTCCATATATCAGCAATAGACAGATAAAGAGAGAAGGGTGGAATCATTCCTGGGGTGTGCTTATTTCTTCACACTAATTGCAAGAGACTCTAAGGTGACCATGCCTCTAACTCAAACTTTGCAGCTGTGTCAAATTAGATTAGGTGAATCTGAGCCAGACTAAGGAAAGATGCCAAGTTTTCTAATATCACCAGATCAGTACACAATCCATATCAAATGTCTCTGATGTGCATGGTCATGTGGAGCACAGGCTCTACTCCTGATAATGAGCATCTTTTTGGTCAAGCACTTTAAAGCCGTACCAATTGTGGAACATGTCAGCAGGTGTAGGGTGCATTTACTCTTTCCTGTGCACTAAAGATTACACAAAACTCCTTGGTTATGTTGCAAAGACAGCACCTCTTTTTAGGAATGTGTTGGCACACAGTTTAAATCTAATTTGAAATAGCATGTGAGAATCAAATATAAAAAAACAGGGGGAAAAAGAAAATACACAACTGTCTTGAGTTCCTACTGATTATTCTCCATCTTATCTTCCAAATTCTGGATACGTGCTTCCACAGCTGCGATTCTTGCATGCATTGGGCCGTGCACAGCATCTGCATATGCTCGGAGCTTCTTTGCCATATCCTTCACAGCAGCCTGCTTCTCCTTCTTCAGCAGAAGCATATTCTTGTGGCCCAAGTCTTATGAGTCTTCAACATCACTGGGGAAGTTATTACCCTGTCTGGACTCCTCAATCCTAGGTCAAGGGTGTAGACAATCTCTACTGCCTCTTGTTCTCTCAAGCGTTGGATCCCTTGTTCCATGGTCTTCCACTTGGGTAGCTGTATATAGAGATCATCTGAACATAGGTATCTGTCCAGCATACCTCCCAACACCCGGGTCCAGAGGCTGGTAGAGCCAACAGCTCTTATTATCTCTTGGTCGATAGCCGGATCATGTGAGAGGGATCCCAAATGCCTTGCTTCTGTACCGTCCAACTTTACATCATCCCCTGCAGCATCCCAAATACGGACCAGCCAACTCAGTATGGGTTCATCAGGCCGTCGGGTGTAGTCCTTTCTTAGGCTACGAAGGTCCTTTATGGACATGGACTCAGTAATGGTTTCTGTGCC
>VZTN01006381.1:0-49654 GCA_013400515.1 Erpornis zantholeuca
TAAAGAGGTAGATGTACAGAACTAGTTTAAAAATGGGTGAGCTTGTTTTCCCCTTAAGCACAGTTAAAATAATTATGAAGAAGGACCACAAGGGACTATGGCATGTAAACAAAAACTGCATTTTTTTCCCCATGACCATAAAAACATAGTGCAGAGATAGGAAGACTGGACTAGGAACAGTCACTTTAATCTTTAAAGTAAGGTTTTTGGTTCCAAATCTCTTCTTTAAGTGTCACTTCATTTTGACAATTTCATGCAAATAATAATAAAAAAACCCTTACAACTACTTCTTTGAGACATTCAATGAAAATAATACAAATGTCTGAGGAATGGCTGCCCTACACACACAAATGATGTATAATTACCAGTTGAGGCTTTGCCCATTACTGATAGTTATATAAGCACAATTGAATCAAGCTCATTTAACTTGGAATCAAATAACTTGGGATAAGTCCAGTTGTTCACAAAACCTGTCAATCCTATTAAAAAATCCATTTGGTCCTGAAAAGTCTATTCAGTACAAGGCCAGCCCTGGAATACTTCTGTCCTTTAAAATTTCCCACTACTGAAACATGCCACGGCCACAGAGAAAGGGATACACAACACTACCAAATAATGGTGCAAAACGGATTAATATTTAAGTCTATTTCTTAAGATAAGTGGGGAGAGGAAGAGGAAAAGGAAACAAAAGTGTGGTACAAAAGCAGCCAGGTGATTCTCATGTGGGTTCTTCACCCTATCCTATGATGAGGAAGCCAACACTCCTTCCCTACTCCAGGACCATAAACATGTATTAACCCTAAACATGACTCAATGAGAAGATACTCAAAACACAATTTATAGTAGCTACCTGGGTTGGAAGGCAAGGTGCCCAGGGAGGGAGTATTCATACCTTGAGAAATGCTCTTCTGCTCATAAATGCTTGGTTGTGATCAACAGCCCTTAACTTTCCTTTCTGAAGATGTCTGAAAACCTCAACACCTTAAATTTTTGTCCCCTCCTCTAAATTAGGGAAAAATGCACTAACAATTGTGCAAACCTCTACTTCAGAAACTTTCCAATAGTGGGCAGAAAATTTCACATCCATGAAAATCTGATCATGTAACTTGTACAATCTGAAAATTAATCTGTGGCTTCTTTCTCATTCCCAATAGTCTCCTTCAAGTTCAACTCCACATTAATATCTTTGCTCCCAGGAGACAAGCTTTCCATTCTCCAGATCTTTCATGACAATCCAGTCTCTTGTTCTTAATAATGAGTTCTCAAGTGTATAGATTTGGGGTTTAATTGGATTAGTACTACTCTCCAATCTTCTCTGTCCTCCTTCCTTCTCATTATTATCTCAACTTTCTCTCCTCTCTCAGGGATAATAGTTTTCCCATAAACCCATTCAACTATCTTTTCTTTAAGCCTTTACAGACAAGCAACCATTTTGCTTCCTTGCCACCTAATTTTGGGCTAGTATATTTTTCCTCCTAATTTCTAAAACAAACAGATATCTGTTCCTCAGTTTTCTCCTTTTTTTTTTTTTTAGGAGCTGTTCTTTAGCAGTGACGATTTTTTCACAATTTACTCTGGACCAAATGACTTAACTTCTCATATTAGAAATTTGTAATTTCTCAGTCATGCATGACTGAGCATGTAAGCTTCATCTCATGATGTAAAGGATCAAAGAACAGGGAGAGAAAAAGTATTGAGCCATGGAAATCACAGAGAAACTTCAGCCTTGTTTTCATTACATTTATAGAAAAGTTATCTTAAAATATGTTGAGTAGATTTCCTTCAAGTAACGGTCACGAATATGTTTCTGAAGAGGCTGCAACTGCCAAAAATTTTAAAGTTTTTTTAAAAAAAGAAATTTTCTTCAATTTGTACAAAAAGCTGAATTTAAAAGAACCCAGGAAGCTATCACAAGTTTGATAATATAGTAACTAAATCAAAATAATTATATTCAATATAAACCAATACTCTGTGTATAGAGATAGATGTATTGATTGATACATTCAAGATAAATCAAACTTATTTGATTACTAAACAACAAAAAAAAAATGCCCATCAGTTTTATCATACAATTAAGTGCACATTTGCTGGTTTTATTTTGTATTATGATAACAACAAAAAGATAATTACTTAGGCAACAGGCATTTCTTTTAAAATGTAATTTGCTAACCATGAAAGAGAAAACCAACTTCACAGATGTACCTAACTATTTTGTTACAAACACATTAGATAATTAGCAGCAATTCTCAAAGAGCTGTTTTATTCTGCATTTAGATTTATGCAAGCCGTGAAATTTGCACAAATATTTTTCAAATCTAATAGCCTTTTACAAGAATTACCTGTTCTGCATTTTTTTAAATAGCTGCCTTAACATAATTGAACAGCCATAGTATTATGACCATATTTATTATTTTTCACTAAAACTGCATGTGTACAGATGTGAAAAATAAAAAAGGTACTCATACAAATGTAGAAAAATAACTTACTCCCCTTAATAGGTTCCATTTAATGAAGGTCACATTTTACCATTGTAAAACCTAGTCATGTTTGATTGTATTGATTTGAATTATTCCACAGACATTTTTAAGCTTTTTATTATTCTTAGTGGTAACAGTCTTTTCTTCAGAACTGATGTCTCATTACTTTACCCAGCCTGAACATTCAGCTCCACTCATTAGAACAAGCATCTGCTACAAACAGGATTAATGAGATCCATATGAAGGGCTTCAACAAGCCATCACCCACCTGGGCTAATCATTTTACAGTACAGAGCTGATAACACAGAGTCATCCAGCAATGCCTTGAACATACTGCTACAATTACCTTATTCAGACAGCAACTACTATTTCAGAAACACAGCACTGCAAAACTGGATAAGTTTGTAAAGATCAATCTACCTTGTAGCTACTGTTAACATTTGACATACATTTCATCTCAACAAAGCCAAAAGGCATGATGTTACTAGTGGGAAATTTGCCCTTTGCCTTAAGAATATATTAGCATTGAAATTATTTATAAGACACCAGTAGTTTGAATACCNCCAAAGAATGCCAATGCTAAGTGAGCTTCACAGATCTTTCAATTTAAAGTTCATTTCTCTATACCTAAGATACAAATATACCCATCATTATACATTGGCATTTACAGACAGGAGGAGACAAGTATTTGTTCACAGTGCATTTTTCCTTTTGGGATAAACACGCTCCAGAAGGAATGCTGGAGCAAGAACCAGGAGGTGTGTACTGCTGATACTTATGGAACAAGGGCCCTGGAAACCAGGGATAGAACAAGGAAGGCCACATCGAAGGCACAAACTCTTCAGATCACAACAGACTAAGCAAAGCTAAGTCAAAAGATTTTGAACTCAGAATTCCAAGGGAATGCAAAAGGATGAGTTTTGACCCAAATCAGACTCAGAACTCACACACTTACAAAAATATGTAAGATTCTACTCTAGTACATCTCCTCAAGACATTTTATAGAATCACTATCAAATAATTTAACCAATGAATTTCACATTGTTAGTCAACATTATATGAGAAATAACGCCCTTTTATTTTATATTTATTTAGGGAAATACTTTCTTTTTTTCTAAAATTATGGGTAGAAAAATACAACAATGCTAAGAATCCAAGAAAACATGCACAGTTCTGCAACTGAAAAAAACCCCCAAACAATGGGAAAAGCAAAAAAAACAAACACCACCACAAAAAAAACCCAAAGCCAACATAGCTCTTAAAACAGAGGATGAAAGGTTAACCTCCAGCTGGAATCTAGGATTAGCAAATGCTTTTGAAGTAAAAGTCCTTAGTGAAGTTACTGACACTGCCTACCAGTTAAAAGAATGTATAAAAAAATGCTTCCGTCATGAAGCCTCTCAGAGAAACTACTGCTGCAGAAATAAAATATAGGTATTTAACAAATAGTGAAATTTAAGAAGTTTGGCTAAGTTGAGCAAATGTTGATAGTAACTAAAATAAAAGTGTTTTATTTCAGTGAGGAAGTGTAACAGGAAGTTATTATTTATGCATCTGCTTTTCTCTAAGTCCAATTGGGTCAACAAAATGGCAGTACTTTTTAAGCAAAGAGAGAGAATAAAACAACAAAAAAATGCATGCAAGCCTAATAATATTCTAATAGGCAAAGTCTAGACTGCTGCATCTAAACCACTTTTAACAGAATAGCTTCAGAGATAGTTGATGACAGGGGTTCCATCTCCAGATAATGTAAGCAGGGGATCCATAAATAGGTCTCCATTAACTGATGTCTTAATATTGAATTCAGGGAGGTCACGCCTGTCAACACAAGCGTTCAGAATAACTAATGAAAATCTGTTTAATTGCATATGGAGTCTGGATCACTGGAGAACAACTAAATAATGAGAAGCATGTCCAATGTAAAAGTGATCATAATAATTTCTCATTGTTGATTAGGATACATATCAGGCAAAGTGTCTAAATGTACAAATAATAGCTCAGGTTTTCATCTTTAATCTCTCTTTCCTATTACTTAAGGTGAATTTCATTAACACTGGATCTCTGTAGCTTCATTTTCTTCTGTGAATGTACCTATCAGTCTGTGTATCTCCATGATCTATTACAAGTTATTATGTTTTGAAAGAATTTAAAAGAGCTATTTAGTTCCTTCAATTTTGTTCTTCATCCATTCTGTTTTGCCATCATTCTAAAACTAAAAACACAGGACAGAATGTTCAAAATACTGAAAATTTTTACAACAAATTACATGTACACTTCAATTTGTTTCACAAAAGGCAGTCTTCCAGGTACACTACTATGTTCTGTATAATTGCTTTAGTACTCACAACATGGGCATCCCATCCACACATTTGAGTAAGACAATGAGACTATTACGTAAGACATCCATTTTCCAAATTAATAACATAGGATATGACAAAAACTCTTCAGGTCAGTTTAAGCTGGCTGACTTCATTTGTTTAGGGTCAGCAGCAGGGTCATGCCCTATGCCCTGTACTGCTCTGAGAATATGCCACAATCTCCCAATATCCCACTGCGGTAACTTCCCACCCTGAGAACACCTGCACTGCACTACCCAAATGCTTGTGCATACAGCCAGGGTTAGTAAACCAATTATTCCCACACATTTCTTAATGCCTGGATGCCATAGTGACTGCAAGCTTACTTTGACTTTTCACACCATGCTTAGCCCAAGCTAATAAACCCTTGAAGCACAAACTCCACAGAGGAGAGACACTTCAAGGGTTTGAGGTTTTTTTATACAAGACAGCTTAGTTCTGGCTGAATTGTGCTGAATCCTGACTGACTCCATGTGGAGCCACTTGACAATTCTCATAAGATATCCAGTTCCCCATATTCTCCAGGATTTTCATTATCTAGGATACTCTATTATTAAAGATAACAAACCTAACAAAACAAAGAACTCAGGGAAAGCTTTAGAATATGTCCAGTCAGTCCAACTAGGTTGTAGTTTGTTATGAAACAAAAGGCACCCCTGAAATGAATGTAAGAGAACTGGTGAGGAAAGATAAAATTATTGACTCTTTAACTCATGTGATCTGTGTGTTTGAACAAAGGATCACAGTATGGATAAAAAAAACCCTACAAAATTCCTAATACTACCCAGCTTCTGCAGGATCAATTAGAAGCTTTAATTTAGCTTTTATAAAAAAAGTCTTCAGCTTAGCAAACTCTCACTGTTATGTAAGATTATTCTAAAACCTTGGTGGCAAGTCCTGGCTGACAGACAGGCAAGGGTTATGGAGAAGAATAAGGGTACCTGCCTTTAACAGTCAGTGGGTAAAAAAGCTGCTAGAAAGACACTTGGCCACAAACTCCAGCAAATGCTGGGTACCGAGACAGAATAAAAATTAATCTCCGGAGCCAGTTTTGTCGTGCTTTGTCCTTTGTACAAGCAAATTCACTTTCCTGAGAAAATACAAAGTGTCTTACCAAACTTACTGTGTGTTGCTTTTTCATTTGAAATGAACTTACCGGGTGCCATCTGCTTTCCAGCTAACTTTGTATGGCTTCTGCTCCAAAAACTTAATATTTTGCTTGTCCATGGAAACAGGCTGTGCTCCGGGGAATCCAGTCCTAAAAAAAGAACCGTGTTTATTAATGGTTCTGCAACATATAGTCACACAATTAAATGCATTTTTTGCATCAGACTAAAGTCACACCTTGTTCCAGACTTGTTGCAAGGTTAACTCTGAGTTAAAACATCTTCTCCAATAAAGTCAAGCAAGATAAGTCAAAAGCCTATCTGATAAGAACAAGTTTATTTGCTTATGACAAAACACTAAATTATGTGGAACTTCAAAGTTTTAACTTTGCAGAAAGAGATATTTAAATCAAAAATCAGAGACACTATAAGCATCAGCAAGTTGGGAAGCAGTGTGGATCCCTATCTTTGGAAAGGAAAAGTTCAGAATCATAGACAAGTTCAAAATCATAGACATGAAAACCAACATTTTCATTAACATTGGACACAAATCCAAGTTGGCTATAAAAATGACTATTAAACCTCTATACAGTGGTATAAATAAATCTACTGCTTGAGAAAAAACTACATTTTACATAAATAGCTGGACTAGGCTGCATCTGGAATTTGAACAGCAACATTTTGTTATCTCAGTGGAAAAGCAGCTCTAGAATCTTGTTTCTTAACATCAAAAATTGATCATTCTATTTCATAGTACAGTGCAAGACTTTCATTGCCAAGTGTGTTTGAGGCTTTTTTTAATAAATAACCCATCCAAAAATTGTCACCTTTTTTCTCATTTTTACAATGACTTGTTTCCTTCTGCAAAATATAACACTTATGTCTAGACAGTATAAATAAGTATGTTCTCAATATTCTCATACCCTTCCCATCCACAGAACTGCTGACATTTTTGCTGTATTCCTCCTAATTTTGGTTGCGTTGTCACCTGGGTCACACATTTAACTGTTATTCCTTCCAAGAAAATTGCACCCTAAATAAAAAAAATTTAAAAATTTGTATTAAAGCCTTCATAAAATCAGATCATAATATGTCAATACAAGATTATTTTGTGAAAATAAATAAAATTAAAAAAACCTCTTGTGAAAACAAGAGGTCTGTTTTCACAACCCTCTAGAGCAATACCAGCTTAAACATTCCTTAAAGATTTACCCCCAAATGACAAGATACATTAGCTGAGTTTTGCCAGGAAACTCACAGGTGAGCCATATTATAAATCCAGGAACTGAAATAAGTTATTTATGAAGAAAAAATATAATTAAAAAAAAAGAAAAGCCAACAGTAAGGGAGGGATAGGTAGTTGGATTGGATGCTTACACTACTTAGATAATACTCTCAAGAAAACTAATCTAGGACAAACTTCTTAACAAAAGGGAAAATATAAACAGCAGGCTTGCAACAAAATATTTGCGTAAATATATTTTTTCTAAATCTATACCAGGTTATTAAAGTTGACTTGCTATCCTGAATGCTCCAGAAAAGCTTATGTAGAGATAAAAAAAAAAAAAAAAACAAACAAAAACAAAACCTCTGGAAATAAAACTCTAAAATAACTTGTACTTAACTTGAAAAATTTTGATACCAAGAGGAATAAAAACAAATCCTGCATAACACAACACATGAAAGCCATCAGGTCTACCAAATGACAAAATTAAAGATTTCTATGGAAATCTCAAATCGACCAGACCTCCTTCAACAGAATCACAAATAAATTTTCAATGCACACCAAAAAGATCAAACTATGACTATTCACCTGTTGAATCCTGCATGTGACGATACAAGTATTTTATATCTGTCCTCTAAAAGACTTGAAACTAGCTTTAACAAATCCAGCTGCATACTACTAATGAAAGGAATAATGTTTTCCTTCATTGCATTTCCACACACCATGGCACTCATCTGTTCAATGCTTGAACAAGTCAAGGAACTAATTTGGCAAAAATAACATCATAAATTGGTAATTTTCTGCCAAAACGGTATCCCTAACTAGCTCACCATAGGATAACTCAGCACTAGTGCCAGCACAAGGGAAGCAGAAGGAACACAAGGAGTGTAGGGAAAGCAGGACCACAGTTTTCAGTACAGCCTGCAGTCAGTTAAGACTGGCTCAGTCACATCACCAAATCATGTTGTGAGAACAGAACATCCTAATGAAATATACTGGTTCATAACCTTAATTACCTTGAGCTCCACAGACTGTGTGTCACTCACCCCACACAATTTACCTGGGCACTAGCCAGGGCAACAGCACACAGGCGAGTGGGCAAGGGAGGCAGACAGCTACTCAAGCCTGGCCAGCACATTGTCTGAATTCTGAGAAGTGGTGAAGAGCACCAGGAAACAAAGGATGATGGTTCTGTCTTGCTTCCGCGAATAATGGCAGAGTGCAATGGCCATACAACTGTTAACATTGAAGTAACAGGCAGGCAACAGGAAAGATTTTCTTTCCAGAAAAGAAAAAGTAATAAACACAAAATTTGTGCTTGAAAGTGTTTCTTGCAGCTTATCTGCTTCAAGCATAATCACTAAGGCACAGCACTATGAAAACAAGGTGAGTCACTTGGGCATTCGTGCTTGGCTAACTTAGCACTCCGGGTTTCATGAGGACATTCCTTGGATAAGGTGTTAAAACTGAGCTAGACCCGTGCAGTTTCTACGTTACTCTTCAGCTAACAACACCTGTGGAAACAGGACACTGGAAAACATGGTTCTCTGGAGACTCCAGAGAACTCAGATCACCAGGAGCATGCTGAGTCCTCAGCACTGATGCTAAATCAAGAGTTATAAGCCCTAAAGGATCCAAGGAAACTACATGCACTTAGTACCTACACTCTGCACAACCTTCACACCATCTGTACTAATCAAGCTTGCCCCACTTGCCATGAATTTCTCCACCCATCACTTCAGCTGAAAGAGAAGTGGCAATGTGTATCATCCTGAGCTGGTTCAGACCCTAAACACCATCTGGAGGAGTGGGTGAGTGGTAACAGCCCCAAACACCCTCCTGACCCTAGCGGCTATCACCAGACCTGGGTGAGAGCCGTCTTCAGCTACTCAGACTTGACTGAGTGCCAGTGTGCTCAGACTGCCTCCCAGAAGACAAGAAACATTCCAAAACATGTCAGAAAGAGACATCTTCTAAAATGAAGGAAGTGAGAGACAGGGAGTTACACTCATCAGCTTAGATTTAATACCTCAAAACACAGGACCAAATCAGAGTAACTGCCTCTTGGCATATAAAAGCAAAAAATAAACAACAAAATCATACTGCCTGTCACCCAGTAGCAAAGGTGTTCCACTAAACATTTGGTTTTCATAACAGAACAGGCTTCACAGAATTGGAATTGCACACATTTGTCTTGGTTTGTCTTTTGTTTGCTTAGCTTGTCCTCACAGAGGAACTCAGAAAACAGGGGGTAGATGTAACTTCCATAAAACAGAAGAATAACCTGTTTCAAAACTAGGTTCAGAGGAGTTAGCATTTCACTAACAAAATGGAAGAATCTGCAGGGTCTAGTTTAGGCACGAGATAATTTATTTCCCCTAAACTTCCTATTAGCATTCTTATTTTTGTGACATCTGTGACTTCAGTAATAGGGATATAGACTGGGATGGTAGTTAAAGATTCACTGTTATCCTTAACTTTAAAAATGGGCTGGAAACAACACTGTACAATTCAGTATAAACAAAGCACTACACTTAATAATGGATAAGAAATTATACAAACACACACTGGTAGATAATTAGAGAAAAAGACATGGAAGCAGCAAGAGACCAAAAGCTGAATTAGTATTGTTCTGCCTTGTAAAAGGCAATTATGTTGAGATATATAAACAGAAGTATTAGCCTTAAGACATGAGAAATTAATTTCTCCCTATTAAGCCTTACTAAGATGGCCTCAACTAGAGGCTTGCATTCAATTACAGGCACCACAGCATCAGGAAAACATGAGTCAACATGACAGAATACAAAGAATAACAAGAAAGGTCAGTAGTATAAAAATATGGAGTATAAGGAAAAAGTGAACAAGCAAGCATTTAACATGGAGAAGGAAATTATACCCATATTCAAGTACATAAAATGGTGCTGCCAAATCAAAAACTGTATTTTTCCCATATCCACCAAGTCAGCCACAGGCAGAACAGTAAGTGCAAGGGTTAAACTTTGCAAAAGAGAGTTTGTTAGGCAGAAAAACTCCGAGTCACTAGTATTTAGAATCAATGTACTTTGATAATTAACTAATAAATATTATCCTCACTAGGTCAAATCAGTTTAATCGCTTCCCTCTGTCTCACCACAAGACACCTGCACTCAAAATTATGAAGAAAATCATTAACAGCCACCATCTCTTCCAGACTGCTTAAGATATCAGCATTCATTTTAGAAGCACTGCATCTCACACCCCATAATACGCAACTTATGTGGGACCAGAAGAAACAACATTCCGTAATAAACAGTAAAAGTTCCATTTGACCCAAAAAATGCTTGTAGGCTCTGGCTCAGAATTATAACTTTTTGTCCAATTTGCAAAATCAAGTATCTTTTTCCTGAAGTGACATTCTAAGTGTCAGTTAATAATGTTGTTTCAATGCTACAATCAATACTGCATGCACTGACAAAGTCAAAACTTGTTTGGATTTCCTATGTGGCACCTCAGATTGCAACAAGCAGATTTCCTGGTACCTGTCAAATTCCTTCAGGTGATGACAAAGGAAACTGTAGTGGCTTTATGTTCTAATGATTCTTATACTTTCTGTAGTGCAGGAAAGACAGGCTGCCAAGATTTTTTGACACCAAGATATGGAAGTTTTAATGAAAAATGTTGCAGTAAAGTTTCTCACATCAGAGTTTCTGAAATGGACAGCAAACTAACTTCATTTCACAGCCTAGCTAGCAGTTGCTTCTGCCTATTCATTATCCCAGCCCAGGAGCTGTCTCCTCCTCTATTACTAAACTTCTCTTCTGTCGCCACAAAGATTTGGGTCAAAATGAGAAAATTTCAGAACAACACTATCACTATAGCTACCTTTAGTTTTATACTGCCTATCCCTAGGACTTTAGGAAAGAGATGAATCAGAAAGATGAAAACATCTGCTGTAGGAACTCAATATAATGCTGCAAATTTAGCCCTCTAGACAGTAAAACAAGAATATCTGAGCAAGAGGTATTTACCTGGTACTCACTCCCCCTGTAGATCGCATATTTACAAGGAATCACAAATAGACTCTATCCATCTCTACTGAGTTAAGAAGCAGTCCCATCTGCCAGCCAAGAACCATGGTAAAGAATTCTGCCCATTCCTCCTCTTCGTGTCAAAGAATGTTCCTTCAGAGCTGCAAAACTGAATTATACGAATATGCATATTAACTTGATGATTCTTTCTGTCACAAATTATCAAACTCATAATTAACTTTTAGTTATTAATATGCTTATTCGTATAATTTAGCTTCCAGCTTTCAGCAAAACTATGGTGGCAGAAAGAAAAAGCCTGGAAAGCCAGTATCATTCCTGTTAAATAGACCAGCTGAGTTTTATACTTGATGAAAAGAGGCTCTCATTGTAATTCATCATAACACCTCAGTTCCTAATGCATCAGAAGGCACATCAAAAAAACAACTTTAAGGTTCCAGCCCACCAAAAAATATTTAGATATCAATGTTTTACTGCATGGCTAATGGAGGAAGTGGCCATACCCCCTGAATATACTTTTACTATGTTTTTATATATATGGGTAGGAAATTTTTTATTCCAGATAAGGGAAAATTTGAAAGCTTTCTAAGTTCATCTTGCTGCTTTAGACTGGATTTTGTACTCCTTTCAGGCTAATATTTTCCATACTTTACCTGTAAACCTTGTTGACCAGCTGCAGTAACAACACAATGCTTTTTTGCAGCTTATTTCAATAATTCAGTAATATAAAAAAAAAAAAAAAATCTGTTTCTGCATTCAGCAATATTCTACCCTACTTTATCTGCAAATAAAAAAGCAAGTCAGGAATTTGAAGAGAACTGAGTAATTAGTCTTCAGATTATACAAATATATTCTTTGTACTTGAGTATTAGTTCCATACTATGGTAACAACAATAACTTATTTAATCAGAATTATGCAGATGTATGTCAAAAATCACAGTAAGTGATCAGCCATATTTCTTATGCAGCTAAAACAGCTTTGAACAAAGTATGATTTCAAAGCTGCCTTGGGTTTTTTAGGCTCATATTGCTTTTTGCTAATCCAATTTTCAATCCTACAAAATTTTCCAAAGTAAGACTATTTACCAAAATGAGCACTGAATTTTAGAAAGTCTGAATTTCATCCATATGACTACAAAAAAAAAGAGCTGTTTCCACCCAACTCTGGTAACATTTCATCTCTAAACATAGACTGAATAATTAAAAAGCACTTTACTACCTCAAAGGATTGTTATATTAGAAAATTTTTTACTTGTTTTTACAACTGGAGTAGTTGAGGTAGGTGTTGAATGTTGAAGGTCAAGGTTCACATAGGAAATACAAAAAAGTTTACAATGGATCTACGATTTTTTCCAGTTAGAGATGATGCTTCCAATCCCCATTAGCAAGAGCAGTGGCACTTGTATAGCATGTATTATGAGGTAAATGATGGCTATGAGGTTATGAAATTATGTTTAGCAATTAGAATATTAAGTTTCAAGTCAAAATTACCAGTTTTAGGCGTTCTTTTCTCCTCTTGCCAAAGGAAGAGCTTGATGATCCAGGTTCTGATTCTGGGCCTCCAGTTTTACCATTATCATCATCCTCCTCTTCATCTTCATCAAAGCACCATTCTGGAAGCTCTGGGGGTGATGGTGCATCATCTTCATCGCCATAACGACGAAATAATTCCTTCAAATAATCAGCTTTATAAATACCTGGAGGTCTAGCCTGAGCAAAAGTAGCCACAGCGGCCTCTATACTGTAAAAAAAAAAAAATGAACATCACTCTGGATGATTAATTTACATGTCTTAGTCATGTCATGCTTTACCAAACACAAGAATTATTGGGACTGACAATCGATACAAATTCTGAAGTGGTAATTGCAAAAACATTCCTTATATTTGGAAGTCCGTGCTTAGATCAGTCTGGTAGCAGCTCTCACACAAGGCTCTGTGTAACTCTGTAGGCACTGCAAATGTTCTCAAGTAACTGCAGCTCGGGCTGCTTTGAGTCCTTACTGTAGGTCAATAGTGGTCTGCTGATCACTCAGATAAAACGTTTTTTATTGCTACACAGAAGCAATGGGTGACATGCAGACCTGAGGACTGCATGAACACAAAGAAAAGACCAAACATATCAACAAACTTGATGAAGAAAAATGCAAATGTTCAAATTCAAATATGGTTACATTTTTCCTCCCCTAAGAATTGTCTTTCCTCTTATTAGAGGTTTTGCCATCATACTGGGAAAAATCATCCTACGCCTTTTTAATTACTTCTCTTTCCAGAAGTTTCTCATAAAAGCACTGTGGTTCAGAAGCCTTTTACTATGTCCCTAACACTTAATCTTGCTCAAATAAATTGGAGGCTAGACCACAAAAAAATTAGAAACCAAAACTAAAAGTCATGCATCTCTACCAGCCAACTGGAAAATTCTCCAAAATACACAAAAGGGAGCACAGCAGAAGGATTTTATTGTTGCCATTTGCATAGATTCTATGAAAATGTTTAACTTAAAACACTGGACATCATTCTCTCTTCCATTTATCATGGCTATGAAGAGCAATAATGCTTCAAGGATCAACATTTCAAAATCTTGCTATATAGAGGAGAGGAAAAAACCAAAAAAGATGGAGGTGTCCCTGTTAGGCTTCTTGACAAGCACATGTCCTAAAACTGGAATAAAAGCACATACTACAGCCTGTGACGTTTTTTTTTTTTTCAGATATTTAATTCAAAATGCCTTTTTTTTTTTTGTCTGACCTGTACAGTATGGAATGGAACCTAAGAACTTTAAGAAGTAAATTTTCCCAAATAGACAGAAACAGTGTCTAAGAACCAGAACAGTGTCTAAGGTTGATTCACTCTTCTGATCTGCGTAAGAGAAGAAAACAAGACACTTTCCAGAGTTAGACTATTACACAGTCTCATTTCAAAAAAGACAGTTTTAAAGTCTAAGTTATTTAGAAGGATCTTTCTTCCCCATTCTAATTCTTTTCTAAGACTCTTAATTTCTTTCTCACAAGACATTATTTACTTTGCTGTCTTTCTTAAATTGTTTCACATCTTCTGTAATGAATGCCACTGAAAGGACAAAACAAACCAAAAGTGATGGGGTCTGAAAAATGCTCAATTTTTTCTCTGACGATATTAGAGGGATTCTTATAATCTTCTGGAATAGATGGCAATGAAAGCCAAAGAGAGGTGGCACAGATTTCATGTACAGAAACCTAGCTGAAAGAAAACAATTTTCCAGGTTCTAGAAACACAGCAGTCTTCAGGAAAAATGAGTTCTTGAAAAGAGAATCAAGTAAGGTTTCTGACCACTAGGCCTTTCTCTAAATTAACTATAAAATACATCCCAGTGTACACAATACATCAGCAACACTCCTACATCACATGCTTAAGGAATTAATACGGATGGCTTTTTCCATCAGGAAGATCTTATTTCCTCATTAGCAAGAAACAGTGCCTTGTTTTTAAAGAATGATACAGCAAATTAGATTTGTCTTGATACAAAGCTCAGCATTAACTAGCATCTTGCCAAAATTGTTTCTTTTGCTGTGGGCATTTTTCCCTACCAGGGGATGCCTGACAGAGATGAACAAACTTGATACAATTAACTACCCAAAGCAAAAAAAATAAGACATGGCTCTAGAGTTTTAAGGCTTTACCCATCATGATTTGAAAACAGAAGCTGCAAAAAAGCAGGAAATCCAAAGAGACTCAAGTCCTTCCTCTTCAGAAAAAAGGATCAATTCTAAGTCTAATCATTGCATGCTACTTTTAAATTGTTTGATTAAAAGCATACAAATTTTCTAATTTGTAGGAACAACAAGAATCATAGTATAAAAACATTTGTGTCTGTGTCTACTTCCTATACACAGGTTGGATCCTGCAAAGATTCAGCCACCCATTACCAATGGTGTTCTGTCTCCATTACTCCAATGTCTTTATTCCAAGTTTACTAACAGACAGCAATGACCTAGGTCTTTGCAAACAGCTTGCACTTGTATGCTAAGCATAATAACACTATGTCCAGACACAAGACAATCCTGCAACAGAAGCAGAATTTTCTTCACTTAAAGGACCACAAACAAGAAGTATCATTAGAATGCTTAAGGGGCTTGTCAAGAAACACAACTTTCACAGGACTCTGTCAAGAATGAAATAGTGTTTTGAAAATACTACCAAACAAAAGTTATGCAAAAGTTATGTCCACCAGGATGGTACAGGCATTTTTTGGGTTTGGGGTTTCTTTTTACACTAATGTTATCTGAAAAAGATAATTACTCTATATGAAGGCACCAACATTTTTAAAAGACAGAAAAAATGGGTGAGTCTGTATAGAAGCATGCTGCAGACTTTAGTCAAAAAACAAGCTGGAAACAAGGACTTTGTCTGCCCCCAATCCTTCAGAAGTAAGTATGTTACTCTGCTGTTGCCCTAGCTAATCTCTTCAGATCTCAAAAAAAGCCCAAAAACCTACACACACACCTACACGAAAAAGATGAAAAAGTACGGGAAATAATCTTTCATGAACCTCTGAACTCTACATTCTTACTTAAAATGTGGGACATGTCAGGGGAAGAGACACAACATAATATATACACTGCTAAAGGCCCACACACAGCAGGTACAGCTGACTTTTGACCTACCAGACCTGGAATTCTTGACTGCAACAAGCTAAGCTACCAAGGGATGATATGAAAAATGTTAATATGGGCTGTTTGCTCAAGAATATTAGGCAGCTATAAAACAACTAATAGTGAATACATTAGCATAGATGTCAGGACAATGAGTGAAACATGCTGAAGAACCCTTTGGCCACATTCCACAAATCCCCAGGAACTAACATTCAAAGTTACCTCCAGTCCAGCTTCTCAACCAAAAAGGCACAGATCAAAAATCCAGTTCTATTGAAACCATGTGTACAGTGGACACCTAAAAAAGATAAGAAAAGGGCATAATCACTACCAAGTGGTTTTAACAAACATAATTAGTATTGAAAGTGTGGGATTGGATCCTTCCACCTTCATCTGTAACACTAAAGGGTTATTTCCCTTCCCATCATGGTGCATATGACTAAGGCACATGTAAGGCACTTATGTAAGGCACATAAGACTAAAAGGCAATTTATTACATTCTTTCTGCAAATTAACAGCAGCAAGGGTACAGGATACTTCAGTTCATCCCAATCAAGAGCACTAACTTAATGCAACTGAAATATGGCTAATACAGATAACATTCACAAATCTGCTCAAATGCTTGTCAGAACGCAATATAATCAAATTCATTACTTGTGCTTTTAGAGGATTCAACGAGCATGACATTCATTTCACACCATCAGGCAAAAAATCATATTCAGATCATCTTACCTCAAAATTGAAAGGGGTGCCAATAGACCACAATTCTACCTCAAATTCGCTATTATCATGGAAAGACCAGACTTACTAATTTTGAAAAAAAAAAGAATCTACAAAAAGAAAACTATACAACAGTATAATCACCTTGAATTGCTTATCTTTTCAATGTGAGAAAAAAACAGTTAAGTCTCCAGCCTCTATTTTAATGAACTCATCCCCCAGTGAAAGGAGGCATACTGTCAAATGCATTGCATTTTTTTTTCGCTCAAGGCAACAGCACCATCTAGTGATAAGCAGACCAGGCTCAAAATTTGTGCTATTAAAAATGTGATGAAGGATTCAGGCAAGATGTTGCCTCTTCCTCCTACTTAATTTTAAATTATAAATATCATTACAGTTTCCACTAACAGCAAGAGCAATTACTCTTGCTCTCTGAAAAATAACATTTTTCAGTTGTTACCATAGAATCATAGAATTATTTAGGTTGGAAAAGCCACTCCTATACTTTGAATACAACCATTATCCCAGCACTGCCAAGTCTACCACTAAGCCATGTCCCTAAGTGCCACATCTACACAGCTTTTAAATACCTTCAGGGATGGGGACCCAAGCACTTCCCTGAGCAGTCTGTTCCTGTCCTTGACAACTTCACCTTTTGGCAAAGAAATTTTTCCTAAAGTCCTAAACCTCCCTAGTGTAACTTAAGGCCATTTCCACTTGTCCTGTTGCTGATTGCCTGGGGAATGAGACCAACCCCCACCTGGCTACAGCCTCCTTTCAGGCAGTTGTAGAGAATGATAGGGCCACCCCTGAATCTCCTTTTCACCAGGCTAAATCCCAGCTCCCTCAGCCACTCCTAATAACACTTGTGCTCTAGACCCTTCAACCAGCTCCATTGACCTTCTCTGTACTCACCCCAGCATGTCAATGCCTGAGCACCAGTGCCAAGTACCAAGGGACTATCACTTCCTAATCCTTCTGGACAATGGCCTTTTTGGTCACCTGGGCACACTGATGGCTCAGTCAATAGACCAGCACACCCAGATCCTTTTCTGCCAGGCAGCTTTCCAGCTGCTCTTCCCTAAGCCTGTAGCATCAGCTGGGGTTGCTGTGACCCAAAGTGCAAGACCTGGCACCCAACACCAGGAAGCAAGCCACTCAAGCTTTAATTCATTTCCTCATGTCTTTACCACAGCTAGTAAAGTAAGTTTAGCAACAATTCACTTGATGCATGTTCAAACAAAATCTGAATATCTATTTTTTTTCTTTACACTCCTCTACATTGGAAGTATAATTTTTTTCATCTGGAGAACCAAAAAGTACCTACAAAAAGTAGACTGATGAAAAAAACCCACAACTTTATGTGGGTAAAAAGAAGTATGTATTAACTGTAACAGGACCAGGTTTTGTGCCTGCCCCACCAAGCTTCCTTTCTTGATAAAGCAAGGTAAAAATTACTATGAATTTTTTGGATTCATCATTTCTAACTATTTTAAAATACTAAAAACTGTGTAACTTGCATCAAATTAAATGAATTTTAGCTTCCTTATATAATTTATTCCTAGCAATCATTTCTCCTTTGTTTTCTGTTAAAGCAAAATTTTTGCATGTCCCTTCTTTAAAGTTGGTGGGCATGCTCCTGTCCTTCATGCTGCAAAAATAAAGTTTCCTTCCTATATTGTTATAGAGTAATTGAAAATTTGGATCACTTATCATTCACATTTCAGTCTCCTCTCATACCTAATCCTGACACTGAGAAGGAAATTGCACACAATTGCTATCACTAAGTCCTGCAGCTGTTACTTCTGCCAAGAAGGTTAAGTCAGTAATTTTATGCACATGACTAAGATAAGAAGCATCTCAGCATGAGACCAATGGCTTGGAAGAGAAAGATCACACAGGGTGCAGTACTATCACTGCTGTAGACTGCTTTCACTCTTGATAGAAACATCCTCCACACCAGTCCCTCTAATACTCTGCCAGAGTAAACAAGTGCCCAAAATGACAAATTTCAGTAATTCACAGAAGGGAAATGGAAAATTCCAACATTCCTCTTTTACTATGAAAGCCTAAACAACATGTTCTTCAAAAGTTTAGTCAACATACTATTTTCTCCTTGGCTCTTTCTAATAGATTTTTTTCCCCTATAGAGGTGAAACATCTAAATAATGGAAAAACATTCAAAAAGTCATCAAAGCATAAAAGCTAGTGACTCAACACTAAAAATGGCATTTTATAAGTTGAAATATCAGCTAAATGGGTCTGCTGCTGATAGGATGTCACCACACTATCCATGCACTAAATAAATTGCTGGCCATAACCACTTTTTCAAGTTCTAAAGTATTACTGGAGAACCAAGTGGAAGAACTACAAAAGGAGAGTGAAAACAAGGAATTGCTAAATGAAAAGTAAGTGGGATCAGTCATCAACAATATCTTCCTTCTGGTGTAATTTTTGAAATACTTTTGATACTGGTCCCACTCACTCTCATTTAGCAAGTTCTCATTTTTTAAACCACGTAGTTCTGTTACCATTCAGAGAAGAACACATAGGTGTCTGTGCTGGTTTCAACTGAAGCAGAGTTAATTTTCTTCACAGTTGCTGGTACAGGGCTGTGTTTTGGATTTGTGCTGAACACAGGGTTGATATAGAGATGTTTTTGCAATCGCTGAGCAGGGCTTACACAGAGCCAAGGCCCTTTCTGCTTTTTGTGCTGCTGTGCTGGTGAGGAAGTTAGGGGTGCCTGGGAAGTTGGGAGGAGACACAGCTGGAACGGGTGACCCAAACTGACCAAAAAGACTCTCCAGACCATAGAACATCATGCTCAGTGCATAAAGAGGGAGGAAGAAGCAGGAATGGGGGAACATTCAAAATGATGGCATTTGTCTTCCCAAGCTACCATTAGGTGTGATGGGGCCCTGCTCTCCTGGAGATGGCTGAACACCCACCTGCCCAGGGGAAGCAGGGACATCATTCCTTGCTTTGCTTGTGTGCGTGGCTTTTGCTTTCCCTATGGAACTGTCTTTACCTCAACTCATGAGTTCTCTACTTTTACCCTTCCACTTAACTCTCCCCAGTCCCGCTGGTGGGGGAGTGAGGGAGCAGCTGCATGGGACTTGGCTGCTGGCTAGAGTTAAACCTCAACTGTCTCGAATTAAACTGCATTCTATGTGCAATAAAGAAGTAAGAAAGTACCTAGCAGAAAACTAGGTGAAAAAATGTGTGACCACCTCTCAAGCACTCAAAAAAAAAAGTCTCAGTGGTATCAAATCCTGCAACTGAACAAGAAGCAATGGCTATAAATTGAAATATGATAAATTCCGTTTCAACGTGAGAAAGAAACACCTGTATATCGTAAGAGTTAGCAAACACTGGAAGAGGCTGACAGAAAAAGCTGTGGAGTCTTCAAGCTCAGAGGTTGGTCAAAAGCCAAATGGGCGTAGTCCTGAGGAAGCTGCTTTAGCTGGCACTGCTCTAAAGAAGGGCAACTGAGTAGCTGGTTTCCACAGGTCCCTTCCAAAAAACTTCAGCTATCCTACCATGTATCTGGATGACTCCTGAACTGCATGAACATACCAGCTTAGTTTAACCAAGCTCTTAGCAATGACACCTGCACAAACAACTGTTCCATGTACTCCTATGTCACAGAGACACTCAGATTCAAGAAGGCTGCAAAATTATCATCCCAGGGGATTCAGGACAACACCCACTCTGACTCTAGAAACTCACTTGCAAAATAATTTCTTGTCTCTGATAGTTTGAAGGTAGAGATGAACATTAATGTAATTAACAAAAACCAGAGTAAAATAGTTTTAACTAAAACTAGAAGGGGCACAAATTAAACTCAGAACTTATCTCTCCCTGGATAAAAAAAAGTATGCTTAGAACATTCAAATATTCACAGCAAGACAGTATACCACAGAAGAAAAACTTAGCCTAGAATCTACTACCAGTTCTGTGAGACTTGCTGAAGAATCTCTGATAATTCAGTTACCAAATATGACTTCAAGTAAACCAGACCACCAAATGTCAACACAATACATAACTTGCATTTGTATCAGCAGAACCACAGTGCAAGTATCATGTATTTGTAGACAGCTTTTCTACATTAAGTCAACAGCCGTTATCAAATTGATGGATGCAGAAATATACTACTTTCTGTATATAAAAGAAATATATTAATTTCACCAAAAAAAAGCAATCAAATTTATATATGCACAAACACTCTAGTGAGGAAATTCCTTTCCTCAGACTTGTAAGAATAAGAGACTGCAATTATGAGCAAATGTGAAATAAACTAAGAGTAAAAACTAATGATGGGTACAAGATGAATATAAGATGTACCTATAAGCTCTGAAGGATTCTTATCACTGAAGTGTTCACATACACGGATAAATGTTTCAGTATTCTCAGGTGTAGGGCACTCACCATGCCTGAAAAACACAAGAAAACATGGATTAGGAGACATCTGGGGACAAGGAAGAAGAGGAAAAAAAAAATTAATTTCTTCAGTGTGATCTTTCAAATTAAAAGCCAAAGAAATAATTAAAATGTGCACACAACTTACCCTTTACACTGGAGCTTTATATATTTAATTCCCTCTTTCTCTATATCGTTTCTATCATAGAATCTAGTAGTGTTGGTCAAGTCTACCAGCAAACCCATTTTAACCTAAAAAAAAAAGAACAAAAACAAAACCAACCTTATATATGTGGTTCAAATACCAGAACATAAATACTAAATGGCTAAAAACATAATAATTAAAAGCAACCACAGGCTACATTTGTAAGTTTAAAAATTATTAAATATTGCATTTGTTTGTAAAATCTGTATTTTACCACAATTACAGACATCTGTATTTCTTTGTTAAAGCTGGTGTCTAAATTAGCACTAGTCATCAATTCAAAAACTTCAGTTTGCTCCAGCCAATGATTCTAAATAAGAAAGATCTGCTAACAGCTGGAAAGTCTGGTAAAGAATTACTTTAACATGCTATAAAGACAAACAAGATGGAATCAAGTGCTCTTATGAAAAGTAGAACAATACTAAACACTGGCACAGTGAAAGTACCATAAGAAAAATTAACCACTGAGATTTACATAAAAGTACACTCTCAGAAAAAAAAAACCTCATTTTAATTTACCTCAGAAGTAGAGTGCAAAACAATGCAAAACAATGAACACATTTTCAAGCTTAAAATTAATCAAATTAATTAAACTCTTAGAAACATCTTATTTAAAGCTAAAATACCAAACACCTTCAGATATTCAAAGATGCTGTCAGTAGCTAAGGTGACAGTGCCGACCACTAAGATATTAGTGCATACCTGAATCCAGGCTGCCTTGTCCACTGTACCCTAATGTGTTCTCTTGTGCATCAACTTACTTTTTTAGTGTTTGTTTTTACTGTATAGCTGTAAAACAGGTCTTTTAAAGAGCTTTGTGAAAGTTACTACGTTTTTTAAAAGAATGATGGAAAGCAGAAATTCCACTGGGTGGCACAAAACACACACAGTACCAAAGAATATCCTACTGAAGCTTGTTCCAAATAAAATTTCCAACAACAAACCTACCAGTACTACTCTGCAAATAAAATAGTTCTGATTTCCTGTCCTGTGTGTGCAAGCAATTGCTTTTGGACAAAAAGCTCAATGTCATGCTTTGAAGTAGGACCAACAGACTGGCAATAATTTAGCAGTGCACTTGGAAGAATTACAAGTAAAACACCATTTCCACACAACTCAGACAAAGTAAAATCCAATTATAACTAGAATACAGTTCAGAAACACCTGTTTCGCATGAATATGTTGTTTACCAGACCCCTAAAGGAAAATTTCCAATTACCTACAGAGATATTTCTCCATGGTATTCAAAATTCTGATGATATATGTTTGTAATACTTACTTTCATATTACTTTTATGTATCAAATATTAAAAAGCATCATGATTTTATGTCAACAGCATTAAGACTTCTAAAGTAATACCCAGATCAGTTCTGAAGTTCTTACTGTCAACTTTGCATATTGTATTCAGAATACTTTTATTACTGTGTTTTGCAGAAATAAAAACCACCTCAGAAGGGGGTCCACCTGAAACTTCAAATATGATGTGTCAACTGAGCTGCCAGACATGGAGACTGACAGCATCCTAGACAGTGATTAATTCTGTGGGAATTATACAAAGGCAATTAATTCAATTATTACTTTCCTCCTTCTCTGTTCCCTACAGCATTTTGCAAATATCTCCAAGACTACTTAATTCAGAACTGTAGGACTTCTCACTTGTTCTTGTTTTGCCATTATCACAGATCATTTCAATCATACACAACTGAAGCTTATGTGAAGTGACATTGTTCCTCACACATTTCATGGAGCAGTAAGGCAAACAGGCATCCAGTGTAATTTATCCAAAGCTATAAAAGCATTTATGGCATATAGAGCATTTAAGGCCTGAAAGCAGTTTCCCTGCTTTACAGGAAGTCTAATCATTGGCACTCGCAGTCCATGGGATTGACTGCATGTAACACACTACAATTTAGAGTGCAAAGCACAAGAAAATTATAAAGAAATTTTTAAAGAACAGAGGGATTATATAACATATCAAAGTATACAACTATGGTTTTCAAAAAATCCATGCAAAAAAACCACTGGTACCACTGGAACAAAATAAAACCTTTTGCCTCTCTCCCTCACATTCCAGGTATCTCCAGCTATTAATGCCTTATGCATGTGCTCTTTTGCTGCTGTGCAATTAAATGGGCTTTGCTAGGTTCCCCTGTACGACCCCAGAAGTTTCTCATTAGACACTGGAGACTGAAAACACCCTCCCCAGGAATGAGAGAGCATACTACAATACACTGAATTCACTCCAGTCTCAGGAATTTTTTACTGCATTTATTATTTGAGGAAAATAGTTTAGATCAGTCATTGAACGTATCTGTGAAAACAATAATGTGGCTGAAAATTGGTAAGTAGCTTTCCTAATATGAATTCTGTAACTTGAGCATACTAATTATCCGAATACTGAATTAACTAACATCCTAGCTTCTTTGTGACAGAAATAAAAGTACCTGTATAGAGCATTAACTCTACTAACCTACCTACTCAAGAAATAAATAAATAAATAATCATTCACAGTTTCACCAGTTGCTCAAGATACTATGCCAGTATTGGAAATCAGAAGAAAAATGGGGCTGCCATGGCTAATGAAACCAGTTTCTAACATCCAGATTTTCAGCACCGAGCTCCTTGAGAAAAGGAACCACACAGGAAGCTTGGTAGAAACAGTTCCACCCAGACAGATGTTGTGTTAACTGCTGAACCAGTACCTTCGAAAACTGTGGTAACAGCAATCTCTCTCTATTGCAGAAACCCAGATGTAAAAGTTTCTGCTGAAGTCTTTTATTTGGGAGCTAAATTATATGGACTTAAGTAACAACCAGTTTGCAGAAGTGATTCATTCTGCCAAATATTAGCAGTAAAAAACACATTGCAATAAGATTACAAGAACCATGCACAGAGAGCTATTTTCGCCTTGGGTGGGAAAATTCACTCTTTGAGGGCTCCTCAATTTTACATTTATTTCATTGCTGGCTTGTTGGTAAACTTCTGCTCTACAATAGAGCACTCCAGTAACCACTACATAACTTGACAAATATATATGTATATTTTCAAATAGCAAACACTCATCAATAATGCCAGGGTCCAATACAACATAATAGATTTGACAAGAACAGAGAGTTTGAGAGAAATTCTATGTTCTGTTTGTTAATCAAAATTACCAAAATATAAGTGGGGATCCTCATGCTACTAATTTTACTATCAAATTCTAATAATCTGATGTCACTCAAGACATGATGAATTTGTAGCATTACCACACAACTGATAGATGTGACTACTGGAAAGGCTACAAAGTCTCACCATATATGGGGGTTTTTTTGTGGCAAATCACTACAGAAGCAAGCATTTAGAAATTCTGAGTAAGGCTGTGAAGTTCTCTGTCACTTCAAAATACACACAGAATTTTAAATTACTATAAACCATGAATAAGATTGGTTTGCAAAAACGTCCAGGTATGCCCATCAAATCCAGCCAAAGTCAAAAATAACATAAAAGAGGAACTCAAGTAGAATTTAGATGCACATGTCAGAGACTGAAATATTATAGTTTATGGTTTAAACTTTTTGATAAAGGATTTTTGTCCATTAAAATTGTATAATGAAGCGACACCAACAAAAGCTGCACCACCAAAGCCCACCCTGAATGGGCCCCCAGACTGAGGCCCTGGTCTGTAAGCTGATCTGAGATAAGATAAAAGTGACACTATTCTCAGGTCTGGGCTGGGAGAGAAGAATACTTCCGCAGAATTAAGCCCAGCAGCTTTGGGGTGGAGCCACAGCCCCAGGCTTATCTGCTGCCAGGTCTGCACAGACTCTCCCCCAACCCAGAGGAGAGGTTTTGGGTATGTAGCCTCTGGGCAGAGGCAGCGAATGCCCTACATAGACTAACTCAGTTGTGGGAAAGCCACATCTACAGGACATGCACGTGAGGGAAAGCAGACAGGGTGCCATGGTCCATCAAAGGCCCCCCAAACAGTTCCCCAGAGTGCAGAAAGTACTGCTTGTGATGCAAAATGATGCAACTGACCCAGAGCCTTGCAAGGGACAGTGTCAAACTTGCCCCCACTCACGGGAGGTACCTGGGAGTTCCCACCTGGCCCAAATGTATATTAATCCAGTGGATTCTATACTTTCTTTCCATTTTATTCACAGAGAGCTCTCTTTGGTCCTCTGTGATTGGAGTGGATCATAAAAGCATAGGTGCAAGAAGTCTAACAAGAAAAATCCAACCAGTTCAAGTACCTGAAAACACATACATATTCTTCACTATAGTACTTTCTTATCATATTACTGCACAGGTAGTTCTGCCACTGCTACACTGAGTAGTTCACCACCTACTTCACACCTAAGTCCAAATAAGATTAATAAAGTGAGGATTCCCATCTTCTAGTCACCTAATTCTTCTGATGTTTCAGGTCTGATATGGTTAAACAAATTCATAATTAATTTAACCTAGACAAACAGCAAAAAGTAATGAAAAAACCCACTTCCATGATTCATCTCATAGACACAATCAAAACAAATGGTGCTGAATTTCTATATAAAGAAGAATATAACCAATTAATAACCAATTTAATAAATTAGATGGTAGGTCTTTCTTTGTCTGGCAGGCTTAAAATGCCATTTCCCACTTCTCCAGATGCACTGGACTGGGCACAACACTTCAAAAGGTCCTGCTCCGCACCTTTATTGTCACAGTTGTGCTACAGTGCAGAACAACACACAGAAAGAAGCACACAGATAGAAATGGGCAAAACAGACAAGAAGTGAGCCAGGGCCAGAAGTCTGTAGTGATGGATGCCAAGAGGTGCAATAAGGCAAAGTGCCAGGTCCTACACTAGGGTCACAGCAGCCCCAGGCAGTTGGGGGAGGAGTGGCTTGAGAGCTGCTCAGCAGAAAGGGGCATGGGGGTGCTGGTTGACAGATGGCTCAATATGGGCCAACATTGTGCTGCCCAGATGGCCAAGAAGGCCAGTGGCACCTGGCCTGTATCAGCAGTAGTGTGGCCAGCAGGACCAGGGCAGTGATCATCCCCCTGTACTCAGCAATGGTGAGGCCACACCTCGAGTGCTGTGTTTAGCTCTGGGCCACTCACTTTAAAAAGGACACTGAGGTGCTGGAGGGTGTCCAGAGAAGGGCAACAAGGCTCATGAAGGGTCTGTTTTGAGGAACAGCTCAAAAGGGAGCTGTTTGAGGAAGCTGGGTTTGTATAGTCTTGAGAATTCTAACCTGTAGGAAAACACTTCTGGAAATCTATTAATTGCAGGGAAGCCCTGGAAATGTAAACAAACAAAAAAACTTTTCTGTACAGGTGTCCCAAACGAAGCCATCGACCACTTTTTCCTTAAATCTGAAAAGCAATGCTAGATAGTGCTAGAGTAAGCACTAATTATTAGAAAATTAAATTTTACCTTCAGACTCTTTAAGTAGTTGGATAACATACTCGGGTGAAAACGATTTTCTTCAGCAACCTGTTCATCATATCTTGGTCCTAACATTGTCTTCAAAGGTAAAAATTTTCCTATGAAAGATAATCAAATTTTGCAGTATTTAATGCATATGTACAGTTATAACTTAGCAATTTCAAAGCAACATGCTGAGCAGACTTAGACGTTCACCTTCAATAATAAATAATGGTAGAAATAGTACTAACAACAGTAAACTGGAATATTTTTTAGTTATGAGTTCTCAGAATTCACAAGGAAGTTTAAAAGTTTAAAGGAAATACAGGTCAGTTCATCTAAAACAGAGTAATTTAACATTTTTTGCTAACTTTTAGTGTGATTTAAACTGGGAAGCTACAGCACAATGGAGTATAGAAAATTTAAACTCAGTACAGTTAAAAACATTAAAATAGCATTTTAAAATTACAGTTTGTCATCCAATCATGTAAACATCAGCTTTGATTACCTGCAAATATAACATACAGTAAACAACCCTGCAAAAAACATGTTATAAACACTCTATGTAGTCTCATATAAGCATCAACCTTCCATGAAAAAGACACTGGAAACCACAGAAGACAGACAGGTGTGGAAACTATGAAGCTTTATGCAACTGGTTAGCTAAGGTTAGATGCTAGTGAGCAACAAGAAACACCTTCACTGTTCACCTGCCTGAACCGTTCCAAAATGTAAAGCTCAAAGGAAAGTTATTCCATTATACAGTCAACACTCACATTAAACAGTAATAAACTATAGTCCCTTCAACTTGTTTGACTGTTAGAAAAACTTCACTTTATTGCCCTTTGACTTTTCATCCCAACAGTTAGACACCCTCCATCCACCCTGGTAAAAGCTGTTGAGTTGGATACCACCTCTCCATTTCTTCATTTCTTCAACTATCTCATTTTCTTGCTTCCTTGTGTTTCTTGATAGTACCTTCAGCACTATCATTCAGACTCTCTCTCTCTCTATTAGCCCTTCCACTTTAACTTGTAATATTCCCCTGTACAGACTGATTATGCAAATCCTAAATTTACATGATCTAAACACAAACATCTATAATCACCCTAATTTTTCCAAAACAACATCATGGCTGAAAGTTTTTTGACTTTGCCACTTGTCACACCCATCCATACTAACACATCTACTCATTCATTATAGAACAAAAAGAATGTAACTAAACTTTTTAGCCAAGGCACTCAAGAAAAGGAGCTGCACTGACAAAAGAGTCAATGGCTACATTAGAAAACCACCATCCTTTACATGATGCTGGGACAATAGACGAGTTGGAAAAGTGCCTGGAGATTACAGGCATTAATCTGTTTTCTGTAGCATCTGATTAGAGTCACACTGAAGACTCTTCTGTTCTCCATCTTCTGGAACAGAGGAAGAACATTTTAATTCTCTTCCTAGTAGCAAACCTTGATTTATCATCTGGTTTGCACTCTGATTTCTTTTTGAGCAACCAAAATACATTCCTGTTCACCAACAGGAAAAGACAGATGAAGTAGTCTAGTCACCATCCCCTGCAGCATTTGAATACCTACAGACAGTCGTGGAAGTGATGAATATTTCATACAGAGGCCATTTATGATCACTTCCAAAGCTCAAACAGATCTTTGGAAGTATTTGCATGCTCAGCTTTCATAAATTCCATTTTCTTCTTCTCTACCTGGAAAATCTGCTATCTGGTTTTTGTACAGAAGCTTGAAAACCCTCCTTCCCCATGTGCATACAAGCCTCTCATTAAGCATCATTAAGCTATTGAAAATCTAAGCTTTAATTCTGAGAAAGACTTCTAAACTTTCTGAGTAATATGAACAAGTCTAAATGAGGCAGTAGGTACTGGCTCTTCTACAGTTTTGCCTTACATCTTATGCTAAAGAAGTGACGTAGTAACAATTGATTGCAACTCAACTTAAGCCTCCCTGCAGAGAATTTTGAAGATTAAAAAATCATATATTGAATTAGGTGATCTGACAGTAACAAAGGGATACTTTACATGGATATCAAAGCATCCCAGGTCATTCAGATATCTAAACTAAATTATGAAACTAATTGCAACTTCTCAATAGAATTTCCAAATTAACTTCAAAATGTTACTGGAACCCTGACAACTGATGATTACCTACTTCCACAATTTAGTTCAAATTTGTCAAATAGTTTTGGGAAGTGGCTATTAAAAACCGTTTTCCACATTAGTTACCTGTCTAACAGTCGGTATTTCTTTAGGCTGAAAAATAGGTAAAAAGTCTAGAAATAAGAGCCCAGTATATCAGAGCACAGACATCAAGTGGAAAAATCTGAGGGAAATCAAAGTGAACAATGTAAGACATCACATTTTCTACATGTACATGTTCTTTGTCACATTTTTTATCTGCAAATTTAAATTCTAGAGCATACCAGTGAAAAAATACTCTTAATTTAGACAACTTTTCTGTGACATGAAGCTATCAACTCAAAAACATGACATACGTAATTGTGTATGACCATAGTATGTTTAGATTGAGCAGTGATTAGGAAGGCTAGACTGGGTAAAGTGACTGAGGTTAAGTAAATTTGAATAAAATTAAATAGCAAAATCCACAATTTAAAAACCCTAACATCTGTAGAAAATAACAGTTTTCTGATTCGAAAGAACTATGCTGGATCAAAGCATCCACTTGACCTAGTATGTCATCACCAACACAGGCCACAAAGAGACAACTGGGAAAGAGAGTAAAACATTGACAATGACAATCAAACATCAAATTATTCTCCCCAACTAAAATGAGCTATAGCTCAGAAACTTCCTGAACCAGAATCATTACTCTTATTTAAGGTGCTTTCTCATATGCAATATGGATGTTTTCCATAATATACCACAGTTCTGCATGCTACATATACGTCGAGAACAGGATTAACTGAAGTGCATCAATAGAACAAGGCTGGAAAACATTTCTCTTCAGTATCTTGCTAGCACTTTCCATAGCAAAATCAAAAGATAATGGGTTTTCTGTGGTCATGAAAAGCAGGTACCTGCAGAGATGATGATGATGCCAAGGCAGTTAAGTCTGAAGTAACCTGATCACTTCAGATCTAAGCATTCAAAGAAAGCTCTTTTCACCAAAATGACTGGAATTCTACTACAATGCAAAGAATGTGAAAATGTGTGATTCTGAGGAATTGCTGTACCATAAAACCAGAAAGTGGTAGAAAGGTATCAATACTTAAAGAAGTGAATGGGAGATGTAGATCCTTGTCCAGGATAGAATCCTGTTAACCTGAATGAACACAATCGCACCAACAGAAGAGTTTCAGGCCTCATTAGTACTTCTACTGAGGTCATCTAGAAATTCTAGATGCCACAACAGTGAGAGAAAAGCATCATGATCAAACACTTGATGAATATCAGTCCACAGAAGCCACACAAGCCTTGCTTAGCAACATTATTACTAACACACTATCAGATGAAAAGAAAGCACATACAGGTGCTTAGAAATTTGATTTAAACGCTAATTAAAACTTGAATGCAACACATCAGGGAGATAGTACCAACACCAACTAAACCCTAAAAGTTATCTCTGATGAAACTGCAAGATGTCTTTGAATGTAAAATAGCAAAAATGGAAGAAGACCAATGGCATACTATTACTGCTGATAAGTTGTACACACTAAAAAACTAAAAATCAGGTGAACAAGAACACATCCTGATAAAGCACCCAAAGAAATGAGCCAAGCACTTTCAGGTTTTTTACTGTGCATTAACTTCCTGTGCATGATTGCATGGAATGGAAAAGAATTACCTTGCAGTTCCTGAATAAACAAACACACAAGCAGTGATGGCACAGCAGATGACACGCTGATGACCCTCATTCTTGCTTACTCTAGGTTGCTGTTTCTGAGAAAACATGGCTCAAAAGACAGACAAACAAAAGCCACAACTAACAGAGATCAAGAACTTGCTGAGAAGAAAAACATAGAATAAAGGATCATTAGTCTGTTTTTGTCATGGTGAAAGGCTTAGGCTATCAAATCTCTCTCATTAGATACAAAGTAATGCATGTGGCCATGATCAGAAGAAAGAGATAATGGACATGAGCAATCCAACAACACTTTTATTTAATTGAGCCACGTTCAGAGAAATATAAGAAACTTAAGGGAAACCAGTAACCCACAAAACGAACAACTGATGTTAAATACTGATAAATGCCAAATAATGCATATTGATGATTATTAAAGATTAAACGTAGTGAGATGTGTCACTAGGTTCTAAATAAAGTCATCAGTGTCTTCCATTCCTCAACCAACTGCCATCAAAAAATGTAGGATGATGTAGAAATGTGGGATAGAAAACATGGGAGTTGTAACTATGAAGCAAATCATGGCACAGTGCCAGTTAAAACAGCACACCGAGTGTTGTGTTTTGAAAACATATCTTTACATTGTCACAGAGAGAGATATGAAAGGAATGAAAACTAGAAAATACTGGAAAAAAAAAACAACTGGGGGTTGAAATTGCTTGCATTATAAAGAAAAGAACTTGAGAAAACTGTAAAGAGGGATGTTTGTTTATCTCATAACAGGCAGCAGAGGAAACATTCATGTGAAGTCAGTGTGATAGTTAACACACAATCAAAAATGTGTGTCTAGATGATACAGAATTCACTGCCACTAGATGCCAGAAGACTATATACTGAGTAACAACCGAGACAGCGCATTATGGGCAAGAATATCCAAGAAGGCAGCAACCACTGACAAACCCTGAAATACAAGTGTAACACTGGAGTACAAGACTTTAATTCATTTTCTAGCTAAAGAACTCAGGAACACACCGATGACTGGAAGGGCACTGTCAGTCGGCAGAGTAACAAACTGACACAGATAGAAGTTCAGAGCCTTCAGGAAAAAGAGAACCAAACATGGAAGAGGCTGCACAGAGGACTGATATCACAGAACCGGTCAGGGTTCCACAGAAGGTCATCTGGTCCATCCTCCCTGCTCTACTGCTCCACCCGGGCATCCTAGAGTACATGGCACAGCGTTCAAGCCTGACGGCTCTTGAGTACTTCCAGTAAGAGAGACTCCACAATCTCTCATAAGCTTTAGACTCACAATCTCCCTCTTCAGGTGGAACTTCCTGTATATCGGATTCTGCCCACTGCCTCTTGTCCTGTTGCTTGGCACCCCTGAGAAGAGCATGGATGCACCTTCCAGACACCCCCCTTTAGACATTTATACACATTAATGAGGTCACCTCTTCTCGAGGCTGAACAAACTCTGCTCTCTTAACTTTTCCTCATAAGAGAGATGCTCCAAGCCTCTGACCAACTTAGTAGCTCCTGCATGCCTGGCTGTCGCCTCTCTCACCAGATGTGACACACAGGAAAAGTTTAGGCCGAAACAGAACCAGTGCGAAGCGAGAGCCCGGCACTAAGGCTCCGGGGAACAGGAGAGAGCCTGTACCGCTGCAGGGGAGCTGGGGCGAGTCCGTGTCAGAGCGGGGGGGCACCGGCCGAAGGGAGGGCGAGCCCGGCGCTGAAAGCAAAGCTCTGCTGCGGGCCGGGTTTTTAAGGAGAAGAGCCGAGCAAAGGGAGTCAGCTCCGGGACAAACACCGGCCAGGAGATCAGGGTAGGGGGGGTGGGAGGGGGCGGCACGGCACAGCCGTAGCCCCGGGACAAAGAGCTCCGGCTGGGACAGCGGGCGAGAGGCCGCGGTGGCCCGCGGCGCTGAAAAAGAGCGGGACCGGCGGGCAGCGGAGCGCCGCAGNACACGGAGCGCCGGGAGCCGCTTCCGCTTCCGGGGCTCGGGGACCAGGGGTGGTGCCCGGCCGGGAAGAGGACAGCGTAAACTGGGGCTCCTTAGCCTGGGGAGAGGGCTGGGCTGGGAAGGGAGGCGGGCAGGCGGGCAGGCGGGCAGGCAGGCAGGCAGGCAGGCAGGCAGGCATAAACTGCTACAAGCTTCTCCTCCTTGTCCAGAGAGGGACCACGAAGCTGGTGAAGGGGCTGGAGTACTGTAAGAAGCGCCTGAGGGAGCTGGGGGTGTTTAGCCTGGAGAAAAGGAGGCTCAGGAGTAACCTTATCGCTCTCTACGACTCCCTGAAAGGAGGCTGCAGCCAGCTGGGATTCAACCTCTTCTCTCAGGCAACCAGCAATAGCACAAGAGGACACGGTCATAAGCTGCACTAGAGAAGGTTTAGGCTGGGCATTAGGAGGAATTTCTTCACAAGGTTGATTAGGCATTGGGATGGGCTGCCTAGAGAAGTGATGGAGTCACCATCTCTGGAGGTGTTTAAGGAAAGACTGGACATGGTACTTGGTGCCATATCTGGTTGAAGTGGCAGGGATCGGTCACAGGTTGGACTCAGAAGACTTTTCCAACCTAATTGATTCTGTGATTCTGAGTGAGCACCTTCAAGCTACTATATGAAAGTAACAGGAGCTCAGTTGGAAGCAGCTGGGGGCATCGTCTGTACAGCCACAGGAGCAGCCGACAAAGGCTGCTGCAACTCCAGAGTTTACACAGGTCTCAGGGGAGTCTGAGCGGGGGCTTGAAAGATAATGTAATCCATGGCTACTGAAGTAGCAGGCTGCAGGAGGTTTGGGAAACAGCCTGCGCTGCAACAAGCTGGAAGCTTGGACAGACATCATTCCTCTGCTTTCAGTTTTTGCTGTATGTTCCCTTGTAGCCAGAAGTGGAGGTGGAAATAGGTGGATCCTTCTACTACTGTAGTTTATTCTAATCTAGATGTAACAGGCTTGCTGGTGTAGCAGAGATACCTCTGTCCTGAGCCCTCTGTTTCTTTTGTGAAAAAGCACACCCAGGAAGGTGGCATGCAGATAGGTACGCCTAACAGAAACTTTGTTTCCACGCAGAATGCCAATGAAAATTCCCTGTGGGCTTTAAGAGGTCTGTTACTTGGACTCAGTTGAATTATTGTAGCCCAGCAGTGTTTTGTCCATGTGAAAGGAATATATTAGGTGTGACCTGGTTTAACTCCTCTAGCAACTAAGCTCACACAGCCATTTGCACCCTCCCCCCGTAGTAGGATGGGGGGAGAGAATCAGAAGGGTAAAAGTGAGAAAGCTCAGAGGTTGAGATCAATATAAGGAAAAACAAGGAATTGATTTACTATTTCCCAGCAGGTATTTAGCCATTACCAGGAAAGCTGGGTTTCATCATTGACAATGGTGACTTGAGAAGAAAAACACCCTAATTCCAAATGTCCCCTCCTTCCTCCTGCTTCTTCAATTTTTTTATTGCTGAGAGCATATCCTATGGTCTGGGATATCACTTTTGTCAGTTTGAACAGCTGTTCCAGCTGTGTCCCCTGACAAGTTCCTGTGCACCCTCAGCCTGCTCACTGCCAGGGCAGCATGAGAAGCAGAAAAGGCCTTGTTGCTGTGCAAGACGTATCCAGCATTAGCAAAAACATCCCAATACTGTTTTGGTTACAAATGCAAAATATAGCACCCTACAAGCTACTACTATGAAACTTAACTATCTCAGCCAAAACCAATACAGGTGGCTTCAGTGAAGCATTAGGAAACAACAGCAATAGATTATTTTTGTACCTAATTTTCCAGTTACTTACATTTCATTACTGTTCTGTCTGGACTTTCTGTTTTGCCATAAGCCAGGTGTGCTGCCTTTGCAAGTCAGTAGGTGCCACAGCTTGCAGAACTAACCGGAGTTATGTGAACAAATACAATAGGAAGCCCTTAGGTTCTGTGAATACATTAAAACAAAAGGAATAATTTAATCTGGCTAGAATTTATTACAAACTTCATTACACACTCTCCTCTTGCATTTTATAACTGGATTTTATTAGACATAGTTTCTTCCCTAGAATATCCTCCCCTAGTAATTGAGGCATTCAGTTAAGTAGTTTGCATAACTGAGTCATTAGGTTCTCCTACTATGTTAGAAGTTTCTGAATTTTCTTCTAAGGCTTTTGTCACCATCAGATACTAATCTTCTCATCCTAGCTAAAATTGAAGGTCTTGCTACAGCAAAAGTCTAATCATATTATTTTCCCTAACTGCTAAATGCACTTCCATTATAATGTAACTTTATGCTGGGTGCTGATTTTCCTTTACAGAACAAATGAGCAACAAGTCAGACACCAGGTGATGCTGAAGACTGGCCAGAAAAGGAAGAGAAACTGAGTGCAAGACGTTTAGAAAAAGCAAGAAGCAAAGAACAGCAAGATACTCAGTATCTGATTTCAGTAAATTAGGAGCAACATACAGGAACATCAGCAGTATCACAAAATTAGGAATGAAACCATTTTCAGAGGAAAGATTAGTATAGAATGATATCATGAACAAGCAGTAATCTGTTCTTGTCATATAGATTTAAGGTTCTGATATGCTTTTAAACGAGTGTAAGAGCTGCAGATCAGAAATAACACATTTCATATATATGATACATAGATAAAATGGGAGGGTATATTTTATTTAGCAATGCACACAGCAAATAAATGTTTACAGCTGATGTTATGTATTGTATGCATATATAAGGACTTTGCCATATTAGACACTTTGAAACTATTTACACAGGTTTCAGGTGATGTGTGTGACATCACTCTGTAAACAGCATGTCCTGCTTGCCTTTGTGGTGTTAGTAACAATTAATCTGACTCTTTTGGTGTACCAGCAGAGGAATCCAAGACCCTCGTGTCTTCCTGTGACTTTCCAAAGCTGACATGGCTGTGTCTAAACAAGGAATGTGAGGGTGGCCATAGTGGTCATTTCAAGGATTGCTTTGAGAAAACAACTGCAAGGTGTCAATAGTTTATGATATAACATTTCCTCTTTCCTGTAAATCAGTTTTCTTTTGTCTTAGAGGTACTTAGATGTTTGTACACTTACTCTGGTTTCTGTGCACCAATTTTAATCCTTTTCTTGGCAGAGCAGATAGTACAATCAAGAAGTCATTTTCCCAGGATGCAGTTCATCCTCTGTGCCATGGGTATCACTACTTTGGTTTCAGCTCAGCCATGTTGGTTTAGGTAGTGGGAATCTGACTTTTTGTTCTTCCTTGACTTTAAACTACTAAAATAACACCACACAGGAACCACACACATGCACATTTTAACTCTTTTTCCTAATTACATAATAAACATTTACCCAAATTGTCGCTGATGAATAATCTTACACTTTTAATGGCATAAATCATGTAGCTACGTCTAATATTAATGTAAGTTACTTGTTCTACAGAAAATGGATAAGTTAGGTACTTTGCCTGAAGGAAGAACACATGGTGTTGACCTCTTCTACAGTGATACAGGTCAACAACCCTATTACTGTTCTACTTCAGTATAGCATTATTTTCCATGTGTTCATAAAGTAATAATGAATGTAATAAGAAAAACATCCCTTGGGATGCTCTATGAAACAGACATTTCTGACTTTTAGAAATGTAAATACATTTCTTAAAAAAAAAAAAAAAAACAAAAACCCCCCAACAGATTATTTGTTAAACTGAGATTGCAAAAGGGTTTAGTTAGGGAAAGTAACTGTGAAAGAAGCTAACTGTATGCAAACATGATTCATATAATATTATTCTTCCAATTTCTGGTGTAGGTGTTCACCTGGAAAGATACTTGATACGATAAGCTTGTAAGTACATGGAACATAGGAAAACATGGTTTTTATTTACTGATTCAATTGATTTATTCCTTGCTTATTTGATTTAATGTTCATGGCAAACTGACTTAGTAGTGCAATGTTCCTTTATGACTGATTTCAGCATGCATGAATCTTTTGTGGGAATGGGTGAATACTGGTGAATAAATATTTTAACTTTGTTACTGTAGTTGCATTTTATTCCAATAGTACTGACATTCTAATGGTATCATAAGAAAAAAAAAACAACTAAAAATAGTAAAATTAAAGCATAGTTTTATATTTCAGTGGAAGTTAATATTATGGTTGCTTATGGTTATGTTCTCTAATACAGATGTAGGCTTCTACATTAAGTAATGTATGAGTATGCACTGACTTAAAAATTCTAGGAACTCAACATTTTTTAATCAATTCCTATTTGTTTGGTGTCAAGAAATATTTAAGAACTTAACTTCTGAGACAAATTATATTTTCGGGTTTGAAAATGAAAATGAGATTTAAAAAGCAAGTGATTTTATTCTTGATGTGTATACAATATGAAAAAGGGATGTCAAAACAAAGCTTTGAATGCTGCAATATATTTGAGAAAATAAAATGTCATTTACAGTGTTGTTCCTACAGAGGGCTTTGAGAGAAAGTCAGCAACAAAATTACAAGTCTAGTCTTTGGGACATTAGGGGGCACCACGACCTCACAGACTTGGACTGATGTTAATTAAAGTATAGTTACCTTTCCTGCCCAAAGTAAATAGGGAACAGCATAAAATAGCAAAATCAACTCATGGAATCATTCCCTAGTGCAAGGTTATGATACAGTTCTTAATAAAATTTCAAACAGAAGACAACCCAGACATTCAGTAGAACATAGACTACACCGTCCTTTTTCTAAGAGTAATAAAATTAACAGACTAATGAATGCTATATATACAGCCTTCTTCCAAGTGTATTTAAATCTTGAAGTTTCCTTTCAGCTCAAGCCTCTAAGGTATCACAGTGGAGTGAATCTCTGTACGGGCATGGAGCACAGAGGGAGCTTGGGGCAGAGTTGCTTTAAATCCAGGTCCTTGGACTGGGTATGGTGCTTGGGATAAGCACCAGGCTATCAGTCTACACCACCAAACACGTGTGTGCTGCACTGATGACATGTAAATCTCACACTGTGAGGCGGGGACAATACCAGTCCTAGGTGAAGACATGCAGACTTGGCAGATGATTTTCTTAGCAGGTGATTTACTCAGCAGGTCTAGCCAGGAAGAAGGTGTCCAGAGGGTTGGTGTACTTGAAGAGAGACAGCAGCTGTGACTTGAAGCACTGATTTGCAGGCCTGAAAAACAAGATGCCTTGCTATTGATCATCTACAGCTGAAATGATGGTGTGTTTGATGTATCAGAGATAAGAGGCTGGACAACAAGCTTATAAGCAAGATGTCTGTCATTTTTGGAAGACTAACACTGGTCTCCCTAGTGTTACAGTTTGGCCTAGACAACTGAGGCTTTACTTGCATCAGCTCCGAAGAATGATGTTTCAGTGGAAATCTGTGTAAAAAATATCCGCATGTAACATTGAAGAATATACGTTCTACTGCATGAAATTAATCACATGATAGTGTGCTTTGAGTACAGATGAAGTAATCAAACAATTAAAATGTCATGTTGGCAGATGACTAGCAGTAGGGCAAAGTATGACATGATATATGAGAAACTCATCTAATTTAATTAAGTGGAAAGTGTGACTCATAGTCTTTGGAGCTGGGCTGGGGAGTGACTGGATTCCACAAAGTAGAGCAGCGTTCTGTTACTACACTTTCTAGTTTCTCTACTGCATGAATGTGGACACCTTAGTAAAAAGCTTGCCCTGACTGGAGGCTGTGGTTAAAACTAAGGGAGTAACTAAGGTCCTGGTTAGTGCAGGAGGCAGACTGGGGCAGGCAGTAGCTGTTAGAGTTATCACTCCTCTACAGCCTGAAATAGCAAAGAGAGGGTCAGTGTTTCAGCCTATAAACCTGCATGCATGATGATTAAGATCCAGGTTGCTATATTGGCAGAAATCTTTCTCATGTGATCAGTTGCACAAAGATTACTACCCATAGGTGCTCTCTCAGACTTTCTGCATCATAATTTTGTACCCATAGATAAATATACCATTATTTTGTATGTGAATATATAGCCTGTGAAGAATAATACATGTCAAAGTAGTACAGTATAGTAATACAATACCTGAGAAAATACATACAGATCAGATTTTATTTATAAGGCCTTATTATACAAAATATGTGTAGCATACTGTACAAAAGTAAATGAAGACCACAGTCTCTCTTTTGAGGTGCTGGCAGTCGAAAATACTCCAAGAAACTGGCCAAAGGCAAAGGAAGGGAATATGGACTAAAGCAGAGGGATCAGCCTCACAGGCTTTTTAAAAAATCAGATCTGAATATATATATATACTGTATACAAATTAAGTTATGGTAATATATATGTATGGCTATATATTTATAATCAGATGCTCAAACATTGCTCTTGTGAGGTTAGTTTTGCTTTCTGTTGGTATGCATTGTGGAACAAGCTGTACAAGAACACATGCTACTCTTTCCCAAAAAAGTCTCACCCCAAAGTAGAGGGAGGAGTATCCTACATCTGCAGCACCACTGATCTAGAGAACTTTCAGAATAAACTGGCAAATGTCATTTCAAATAATGCTGAATAGGTTGTAAATTCTAGTCATCCAATCATTCCTTAGAGAAAGGGAAAAAAATAATTTTTGTTTGGAATATGTTTGTAACTTTCTATATTCCTTTCACATTCTCACCACTTTAGGCTTTGCAGAACAATGACATTTTATGATGGCCATGATGGAATAGACTTGGCCTCAGAGACTGCAGTGCTTGTAGTCTTTTGCTGTTCATACAGCTACAGTTGGGAGTCTATGCCACATCTTTCTACTGCTGGTTTTACCTATTGGTAAAGTAAAAACCAGGTTTTATCTACTGCAAGGTTAAGATTAATGCAAAAAAACCCTTATACTCAAACCTTCACTCAATATGAAAATGATGATATGAAAAGGTCATTGTCCAGATGGACTTCTAGGGAATTACTCAGAGAGATTAAGCTCTTCCAGATAGAAAAGGAGGTAAGAAAATTACTCTGTACTTGCCTGAAAGGAATTTCCAAGATCTCTGAGTAGTTTAAAGTTTTGGGGTTGCAATCTTTATACACTGAAAGAGTGCAGGCTGTTACTGGAAAATGTTAACACTTCTTCAGAAACATCACTTTGTAAAGTTCCGGATCTAGCTCAGCCCTGCAGAAACAGCTTCTCAAAAGTCCCCTTTGGGAGAAAAATTTTCACGTGTCCTTCTACTTTGTGGAAGTCAGATCTGCTAAAATGAGTTTAATATTGTATTTTTAAAATATATTTGGATGTTTTGTCAGAGACCCATTACATCACACATTCTAGGCTATCTAAACATCAGTGAAAGACTCACCAGTCTCGGTGAACTCAGGCCTGACCTATACATGTTCTTTAACATGGAGAATTAGAAAAACATACCAGCATGTGTTGCTACACAACAGCAAAGTGTCATGAACAGAACTAGAAATGATTTCTTAAATGTAAATTATTGAACAATAACACAGAATTAGAGATGCCCAAATGTGTATAAACAGCATGTACACAATGCTGGTCATACAAAAGGTTATTCTATTTTAAAATAGGAAGTCTGTTTTGATTTTTTGTCTCAGATGCAAAGTTTGATTACCACAGAGGGAACAGGGAGAATGAAAAGACATTTTGTCCTGAAAAACAACCCATTTCATTATTTTCTATTCTTCTCTATACTGCAGTTGTATCAGCTTCAAAAAGGGTAGAGCTGTTGCTAGGTAATCTTCTTTATCCACTTGGTAGCTGAAATTTCAGCCAGGCTGCAAAGAGTTTTTATATCTCTAACAGCATAAAAATAAATTCTAAGGCATTAATAGCTGTTTTCAGTGCAACCCTTCTTCTAACTATGGGCCTCTTTCCTGGGACCAACCCAATCACCAGCACAAGCAACACACTTTTGTAGGCTTCGGGTCAACATGATTTAAGTGGTAGCAGCTGCAAGCCCTCCCTGAGCATTTCCCTTATCTCAGCTGTGTGCTTCTAGCTGGAACACCCTTTCTTCTCCACAAAGATTCCTCCTTTGTGCTGAGCAACTGTGTGCAGTGGGACAAGGCTGGGAATCAATGCAGCCAAAAAACAAGTTTCTACTCTCTCCTTCCTTGGCTCAGCTGGGTGGAGTTTCTCACTCTGGTTTGTTTTGTGGCTGCACAAGTAGTCTGGATAATCTCAGAGGGAAATGCAGTAGATGAAAAGGAATAAGTGGGCATGGCTTGGGCAGGAAAGAAGCTGTTCAGGCTGCTTTAACACATTCTTGGCATTGCCATCAAATATCAAAACAGAGCCTCAAATTCTCTTTAAGTTTGTGACCTGCCAAGGAAATCTGGGTCAGCCTTATGTATAAAGCTGAACTAATTAAAGTTAGAACTGACATTATTAATCCAGATCTTGAAACAAACATGTCGTTTATACTTTACCAGAAAAATGTGGGGGGAATTTTATTATTGTGTCTTTTCAGATTTGCAATATATAAAAGACAAAGTTAAAGCCAGGACAGTTCTCATGTAACCACAGTCAGCAAAGTGTGGTTATTTCCCTTGTTGTTCTTGATGTAGCTATGTTTTGTTCCATCTGTTGCTGACACCCACTGTCACCATAAAGATCCTTTTTTTACCTTTGAGTGGCAAAACTACATGTACAAAAATTGGCAATTGCTTTCTCTTTTTTTATGGGGTGAGGACTACAAAGGATGGTTCAATTACATTCATCTTCTGTTTAGTGTCAAATACTGTTTTCTTCTACATGACCATAACACCCAAAAGCCTGATAAGTAAATGTGTATCCAGTTTTGACAGCATTAATCACCTTGGAGATACAATAATTTCTGCCGTTGAAGGAGACAGTGGGTACTTGCCTGCCCCCCAGATCCAGCCCAGCTGATCTGTGGTCGTACAGGCAGCCTACCACTTGGTCTATTTATTCTTTATTCAGCCTTCTAGAAAACCAACCTGGAGTCAGGCTTGTAGATCTCCCCTGGGATCGCTGGTCTCTTTCTGCCTTAAGGGCATGCCACTTCTGCAGCAACTCACAAAAACTCTTCTGCAGTGAGAACTCACTTTCAATCACACCTCCTATTGAATAGGTTGCCAAAATGCATGTATTTCAGCCTACTAGCACATTAGCTGAGCCAACATGATGTATAAACAAAGTACATTTGTTAATTTACTTTCTTAGAAGTTGTTTAGAACAACAATGCAACCTATAAAAAAGAGTCCACTAACCAGGAAGGAAAGCTGAGAATGGAAAAAAGGGCTCAATAGTAGCACTCCCTGAGGGAACTGCTAAGAACTGAAAAGGGATTAGAAAAAAAAAAAAAGCCTAACACATAAAACAGTGTAACAGAAAAGCCTTTTGATATGACTCCCCAGTGTTTGCATCATCCAGCTGCCTTTTCATAGAAGTAATACATACTGTTAAAGATAGGTTATCTAGCAGGCAGCAGTGGCAAGTCATGCTGCTGTATCTGTATCATGCTTGTGTAACACGATGTTATGTTCAACCCAGAAACTTTTGTTTCCCAGTTATTATGCAAATGGGCATCAGCAAGATACTTAATTCAAAGTCTGATTTATGGATTGGTAGAGAAACAAATATAGTTTTGTCCCAGTCTTGCTTTGTCTGTTAGCCAAGCTGAACTATTTCTGAGACAAAGTATTGACCCTTATCTTGAAGTATAGCTCATAACTAATCAAGGAAAAAGAACATGCACATGCGATTTCACAACCACAAATGCTGATGAATGAATGCCGCAACGAAAAATTCCTACAGTGCTACGTAAATTCCAGTAGTCATCAACAAGTTACGCAATTTTTCTGGTTTATATTAACACATAAGGGAAATATGTTCCATGACTCCTACTTTGCTGAATGTCCCAATCAGTTACCTCACTGTTCGGTTAAAGTGTAAGAAACAGACCTTAACATTTGGTTGGACTGAAGTCTTTGCAATCATTGCTGATAGGTATTTTAATAAAAAAATTATACATACTTACTAAGATCTGCACAGCTGACCATTATTAAAACCTGAATTTTAGCAACTTTTAAGCTTGACTTTTTACAGGTATTCAACTCAGTACAGCCCAACGTTAACTTTTATTTGAAACAGATGTTTTATCACTTAGGTATAATTAGTCCTTTGGTCATGACTTGCATTTTTCCATTGTCTGTGCAGCATGGACAGTATGAATAATCTTGTTAAAAAGGAATTGATTTGCCATACCAAAGTATGTACACATGATTCTTGGTGAACAAAAGAAAGGAACTGCTTTGGCATATCCTGTACTCCAAACATTCCATCCCACCTTTTTTTACCACTATTTCTTTCCCAGGTTTGTTGCAAGTAATAAATGTAATGCATCCCACTGAGTTTCATAACTTCCAAAAAATATATCCAGCTCTTTGTAAAGTCAGCAAGAGCCCTGTGTGAATGCATGCCAAAATGAAGTCAGAGAGACCAGAATTTCATTTAGCAGTAGCCTTACTACAGTATTTACTTAATCTTTCTGTTATTAAAAAGAAAAACAATATGGTTTGCTTTGGGAACTTGCACATATTGCATCACCTCATCATGTCATGTGCTATTTGGTATTGTATAACCTCATCCTCAGGAGCCTGTGTAAGCAGTAGGTGATTGATTTGAACCTCTCTTACCAGATACATCACAGCATTCACAGTTATATAGTATTATTTTGCAACTAGTTTTTAATTTTTATTTGCATTTGTTGGCATATTATTAAAATAGATTGGGACCAAATAATAACACTCAGCTCTCCCCAAATACAGATGTTTAATTTTTCTATAATGCCTCCTTTTTAGTATAATTATCTGCTATATATGTAGTTTCTGACTTACCAATGCTTGAGGTTTGATTTTAAAGCAAGACAATTGGTGGTGGCTATTCTGGATACAAGCATTGCAGAAGACAGCAGCAAAGAATTATAGAAAAATAAAAGTGTAAAGTAATTTACTGTGACATTTTAAAGGCTAAAGGAACAGATGACATCAAAAGAGAATAGGTCAGGTAGGCAGAAGAAGCCTCGGCCAGGACCTCCAGATAACCATTTGTAATTTGAGGGAAACAGGAATGAAAAACAACAAGAGCAGCTAAAAGAGGACATAACTGAGCTAATAAGAAGGCTGGCGCCTTGCCAGTACAATAACACAGATGTAGTAAGTCATGCAACTTAAGACAGAAGATAAATGGGATCAAAGAATAGCACTGAAAACTGATGAGGTCCAGAACAAGGTTTCGCCAGGGGAAATGGGGGACAGCTGATAGCTGTCAAAAATGGTGAATGGGGCGGGGAAGGGAGGGGGATGGGAACACAGTTGTGACTTTCCAGTTCCTTTCAGCAGACAAAAGAAAGCTGATGGCATCGGAGAAGGCGAGATTAAAGGTTTGTAGTTGCACATCTCTTTCTTTAAAGAGGGAAACAAAACTAAACTAGATCGGTATCATCAACTATAAATGGCATGCAGGAAGAGTTTTTGGAAAATGGAAAAACACAATGTTGCTCAGTGGCGAGAAACTCCCCTCCCCTTCCAGCTGAGGACACGTCACTGGAAAAGTCCCAGCCTGGGGGAAAAAAAAAAATCCACTGAGTAAACAAATTGCACAGGCAGTGAAAACAGAAAGCGGAACAAAGTCAAATGATACTTTGACTTTAAAGGAGTTTATTTTCAGGTTAGCATTTCCTTGAGTGGCATCAGCTCAAGTTCAGACAAGAAAAATTTCATTAGAAGTGAAAATGGCTGGTAAACTTCACTGCTGGTATTAGGTCATAGAAAGAAAGCTCACTGATTAAAAATCAAAGACTTCAACCTGGGAATTTTTTGATTTTCTGCTACTGTGTGTTGTAAAATTATTCCATTGACAAACCAGATAGCCAGGATTGGGCAAGTTTGTGGATTTTTTTCCCCCCTTCATTTACATGTACTTCTAGACAAAGTCCTTAACAAAACCCTTCCTAACAACTCACTGGGCATGGCTCTTTGTCTTGCAAGCAAGTTCAGTGGTGAGAATTTTTCCAGCATTTTCTATAAAGAAAACAAAGAAAAAACATCCTTGGTGACACTGAGACAAGAAATACAGTGTTGGATGAAATTCTAGGATTCTTACCTTTCTAACTAGCATTCATAAAAATAAAAATACTGACATAAATTATTACCCTTCCCTGATAAAAATCTACTTTCAACAGAGTAATCACAGCAATGTTAACTCAAATTCTGGAAACAATTACAGTGCCAGCACTTTGTGGCTGTAATTTAGGAAAATAATCAAGGTAGTTTTACCTCTGCTTTTCTGCTCTCCCACTTAATGAGTGCTGCTGCATCCTGGCCAATGCACGTGATACTCCAACCCTGCTAGCAAACAACAGCTGCCAGTTGTGCAAGTGTTGCCCAAGATGAGACTGCCCCATCTCCAACCCTATCAATATAATAAAAACATAGCATTTGATTTTCTTTAAACTCAGATTCTCTTTAAGTCTCATCAGGACTCAACACTACTGCATTAGCAATCTCAAGAACGTTATCCTTGATGGCCAATAACAATTACTTTTTTTGAAACTGCCAACCTATTCACATTTTCTCAGACTTGGGAAAGGGATCAATTAAGAATCTTTGGGCAAAGAGATTATGAATTTTTTCTTTGTTTGTTCTATGGCTTCTAATGTGTATAAATAGAAGAAGGGAACCAGAACTGGAGGAAGGTTCCAAATTTTGATTTTTTACCAAATTTCCTGTTCCAAGATAAGGGTAATGTTACTGCTGTCACAACAGGGGGCATGACGATCTTGACTGCTAAGGTGGAAGCACAGAGCTCAAGTCTATTGATCACATCTCTAATTTTGGAGTTTCAAACAGAGAACAACAATGACAAAAGTTTTCCCAGGGCACCAAGCTGAAAGGGCAAACGTGAAATTCAGTCATGTTTCAATTTCTGCACCTGATACAGTTACTGCATTAAGCTTTCTAGAAGAGAAGTATCATGAATTTTCCATGTGTGCTCTTACATGCATGGTAGAAGTTTCCAGGATGGGGACAGGGTGGGGACAATGCCGGAAGTACAGACAATGCTCACAAAAATGTACTAATTGGACTAATTTATAATTTTTATAGGAATGTTCTTTTCTCAAAGTAATTTCGAGCAATAAAAGCAGGTTGTGACAGCATCATAAACATGATCTGCTGTTCTTTAAAAGTTGTTTTTTTCGTGAGTACTTACTAGGGTTAATCAGGTCAAGGTAGTGTGGCATCTGACAGCTAGGACCTGTCTTATGTTGGATGACACCTATTCCAAGAGGCCTCTGTCTTAACACACTTTCAGTTATGGCTAACACAGTTTGCTAGACGAATTGGTCTTACACCTCTGGAGAGCTGTTGATAATTTGGAAGCTTTGCAATTTTTAGTCTTCTGGTAGTACAACCATGCTGATTGAAACCATTTCAAAATAGTTCCATCTGTAATGCTAAGAGGTTCACTCTTGGATTCAACTCACATGCTGTTCCTCACACTCTTGGGAGTAAGTACCACCAAAAAGCTGTATATTTCAGCCAAAAATCTTGTGTATATTAGATACAACACACACACAAAGTTGATGTATTACTTATTGAACATTTGATGCAGTTAAGCAACACTGGAAAAAAGTCTTAAAGGTGAAATGTCAGTGAAGTTCATTCTTGCTTTGTGTGACCAGGTTTCTTCTCAGCTGTAGTAAGGTTTTATCTGGTAAAGCTTCTTTAAATAGCACAGATGTGGTACTGGATCAGAGTCAGGGAATATAAAACCTCAGAAAAGGAAGACTAGAAATGTACTGAATGAAGCAGAGAGAAAAATGATTTCTATGAGAAAAATGATTTCTACAGTCAGATCTTACACTTAAAAAAAAAATCAGACTAAGCTTTTTCCTAATGGAGTCCCTGGTGCTTCTCAAAGTAGAGAAATTGTTCCTAGTCCACAGCTAATTCTGCATCTGGTTTTGCTTAGTGCTATACACATCATTATATTTTGTTAATTTTCTTCCCTGACCTTGCCCATCTTGTAACAATGAAAGTTCACTTGGCAGCTGACAAGGAAAGCAACCAACTGTACAGCTGAGTGACTAAGCAAAAAAACACATGTAAGCCATTTGAAGGTCTTGGGAAACCTTGGTTTTACACTGCTCACCCAGATTAAGCAAAAAAGGCTGAAAGAACCTGGAAGTTTTCACTCTCAACACCTAAAAGCTGGAAAGTGCCAGAATTAACACAGAATTTGCACAAGAAAGCCTGGACGAGGATCAAAAGGGCCATACAGAAGAGTATGGGTGCAGAAGGACCAGCTTCACCAGAAGCTACAGAGCTGCACTTAGCTCACAGGCAGTTCACACGGGATTTCAAGGGCAGGGCTGGCACCGGAGCGGGGCTGACACTGGAGCGGCGCTGACACAGACACTGGCAAGTGTCACCATTCCTGCAGCAATGAAGGCCAGTGTGGACAGCGGGGCTGGAAACCACAGCAGCCATGTGGTTACAAATCAGTATCTCTTGTGGGGGCACAGAACGGGCTGACATTATTTCAGCTGTGCCTGCCCCAGAGATGGCAAACGTACAAGGCAGACACCGAGGAACGGGAGCCATTTCAACAAGTTCAGTTAAACCTGCCCTTCAAAAAAGCTGATGTGTTCAGAAAAATATTAAAAAACCAAACCCAAACAGCATAATTACTGCTTTCTTCATGCTTGCAATTCAGTAGTCAGTCATTCCTTTTTCATCACATGAATAACATCACTGTTATAGAAATTACTGCCCGAGGACCTAGACTGAAACCAGGTCTGCAATCACATTAAAGGTCTCTGTGCAGATGCAGGAGCAGAGTTGAAATTAGCTTTCAAATTATTTTCCCAAATAAGAAACATACTAAGTGAAACACTTCAACAACAACTAATCACTAACAATTAAAAACATAAAAGTAATAACTTTATTCTACAGACTCAAAAATTTTAGTAGGGAATTAGCATTGAATGAAGATGACTGCAAATGGAATACTATCAAAACCCAAGAGTGTACTGAAACACTTTAAAGGCTTCACCTTAGCTTGTGTGAGTGAAGAGTAGCTATACATATGAGGCTACACAAATAAGCTTGCAGGTCTTTCCTGTACATTTCAACAGTGCTCACAAATTGTGCAACATCAGCCTTTGGTGTTCACTCTTGGCATATACCAAACACACGTAGCAAAACTACTGCATCTGCATAATAGACAAGTTCAAACTTTCCCAGGAATAACAAAACTATTAAAAGTACAGCGTTGCTGTGGTGTTAAGCAATCTTTAGTGTCTTCTAAGCCCATGGGATGCAGCAGCAGGTAAATTCTTTTTCTCTCCCCCAACTTCTGTTAGGCCTCTGGTCCCCTTCTGGAGCTTCAGCTACTCCCAAGCAGACAGTACCAGAGAGAGCCCTACCTTGGCGCAGCCCACTTCCAGACTTCTCCTGTTGCTACGGCTACAAAACAACACATGAAATACACCCCTGTGCTGAAGGAAAGACACGGCCATGCTAAGAGGCTCAAAACAGGCCAGAGACAGGCATCATGCAAACCAAGGTGGCATTAACATGAATTATTTTGTTAAAATTCAGTATTGTCTGCATGCAGAAGCACGGGGTATCACAGTGTCCACCCCTCACTCGGTGTTTTTAATGAGATTATGGTAGGGTAGCAGCTCTGCCCATTATGAATCTGTCTGCTCTTCAACCACAGGTACAGGACTTGAGCAGTATTTCTGGCTACCTTTCATTCCAAGTTTTTTAGGAGCCACTGGTCACCAAAAGGCCCATTACACTTACATAAGGTCACAGTGATCATTTCTCTACTGAAATCTTGTTACAGGGACATTTGTGACCTAAATGGATTGCTAAGAGCATCACCTAAGAGGCTTGTTGCATAGGAACCTTAGCGAGTAGAGAATTCAGCTACTCTCAGGTCTCAGAGGAAACACTTACTGATACAGCAAAATCACTTCTGCACACAGAGATGCATATAGCAAAGCTTCAAGTTATACAAATCAATTTTGCCAAAGCAGTCATTTTATGTCAGTCATACACCCACGTAATGTCATCACGTGTGAGTATTCCTCATGTAATTAGATATTTTCCCAACTGGGAAGAAAAAAAAACCTCAACAACAAAAAAAGCAAACCACAAAATAACAGGATCATTTAACAGTGATGACATTTAAACTTTTACACTGTGAAAACTGTTTAGATTAATAGAGGAAAAGCACATTTCATCTGAAGGCTTTTATTAGAACTTTGCTTACGGATTTGTTCCTATCTGAATCTCAGCTATATTCCATGGATTTTATATTCTTCTCGGAAAACAAGTGTCTTGCCTACATGTATTAAATTTACTCTTATCTTAAAACTGTGTCCTGAAAGAAACAGCAGTGTTCTGCGAGTTTATCTCCGGGAACAGTATTATACGTGACAATTACTCTTCAGGCACCAAAGCAACTACAAATAAGTACATATGCCTGTAAGCATCAAGCAGGTACTGACAAGAATTTTGAATTTGATTTAAAAAAAAATTAACAGCTACTTTTAATTAAGACTCGTTAGTTTCTCTTAGCCCTCAATAAATAGAAAGCGTAAGGCATGTGGAATCCAAATTCTTTAATGGAGCTGAAGCGTAAAACCACCATCTGCCATTTTCCCCCCGGTTTTCAACCGGGACCTTTTCCGTCATGGGCCGCAAAAATTTCCCTTCCTCCAGATCAACACTGGCGATCTGGCCACTGATGCCGGCAAGTCACGCACGGGAGACAGCGAGCGAGGATGTGCAGGTGAGAGCTGCGGACGCTGTGAGCGGTGGGGCCGCCAGAGAGAAAGCGGCAACCCCAGGCCCCCGCTGCCGGTACGGGAGGGGCGGCGGCGAGGCCGCGGTTCTCCATCCAGCACCGGCGGCGGGAGCAGCTACTTGCAGAGCCCCTCCAGCCGCTCCAGCGTGCCCTTCATGTCACGAATGCGCTTGGCCAGGGCGGGCACGGGCTGCATGGCGCGGTCCAGCTCCTCGCAGCGCGCCACCAGTGCGTACATGGCGCGGATGCTGAGGTCGGCCGCCTCGCCCAGGCTCTCTACGCCGTCGCGGTAGGTCTGGATGCAGCCGACGCTGAGCGCCGTCAGCGCCTGCAGCCCGCAGTGCACGTTTCGCAGCAGCTCGTCCACCTGCGCCGCCACCTGCCCGGCCAGGGCCACCACGTCCTGCAGCGCTCCGGGGTCGATGGCGGGGATGGAGGACCCGCCGCCCCCCGCCGGAGGCTC